>JAIUSX010000188.1:1200000-1576536 GCA_026573805.1 Hesperophylax magnus | reverse complement strand
GGTTCGAAATTCAAACGCCATTTTTTCAGGCTCTATGGTATCAAAAGGGCCGAAATTATGGGATCCCTACCAGAATCATGATCTTAACGATAAACAATCTTAAAATCTGAAATAAATTGCATTTCTGGAAAAAAATATCTTTTATGGGCGCTATTTGGAGACTTAGGTTCGAAATTCAAACGCCATTTTTTCAGGCTCTATGGTACCAAAAGGGCCGAAATTATGGGATCCCTACCAGAATCATGATCTTAACGATAAACAATATTAATATCTGAAATAAATTGATTTTCTGGAAAAAAATATCTTTTATGGGCGCTATTTGGAAACATAGGTTCGAAATTCGAACGCCATTTTTTCAGGCTCTATGGTACCAAAAGGGCCTAAATTATGGGATCCCGATCAGAATAATGGTCTTAATTGAAATCACTCTAAAACTCTGAATAAAATTGCTTTTCTGGAAAAATCATCCTTTTATGGCGCTATTTGAGACTTAGGTTCGAAATTCAAACGCCATTTTTTCAGGCTCTATATAACCAAACGGGCTACAATTTTTGGAATCCCTTTCAGAATCATGATCCAAACTAAAATTGATCTTAAAATCTGAAATAAGTTGCATTTCTGGAAAAATAATCTTTTTTATGGGCGCCATTTGGAGACTTATCTTCGAAATTCAAACGCCATTTTTTCAGGCTCTATGGTACCAAAAGGGCTGAAATAATGGGGTCCCTATCACAATCATGGTCTTAACTAAAATAGCTCTACAACTCTGAATAAAGTTGCTTTTCTGGAAAAATCATCTTTTTTATGGCGCTATTTGAGACTTGGGTTCGGCCTTTAAAACCCCATTTTTTCAGGCTCTATGGTACCAAAAGAGCCGAAATTTTGGAATCCCTATCAGAATCTTCATCCAAACTAGAATCAATCTTAAAATCTGAAAAGATTTGAATTTCTGGAAAAAAATATCTTTTATGGGCGCTATTTAGAGACTTAGGTTCGAAATACAAATGCAATTTTTTCAGGCTCTATGGTACCAAAAGGGCCGAAATTATGGGATCCCTATCAGAATCATGATCTAAACGATAAACAATCTTAAAATCTGAAATAAATTGCATTTCTGGAAAAAAATATCTTTTATGGGCGCTATTTGGAGACTTAGTTTCGAAATTCGAACGCCATTTTTTCAGGCTCTATGGTACCAAAAGGGCCCAAATTATGGGATCCCGATCAGAATCATGGTCTTAATTGAAATCACTATAAAGCTTTGAATAAAATTGCTTTTCTGGAAAAATCATCTTTTTTGGCGCTATTTGAGACTTAGGTTCGAAATTCAAACGCCATTTTTTCAGGCTCTACATAACCAAACGGGCTAAAATTATGGAATCCCTTTCAGAATCATGATCCAAACTAGAATCGCTATTAAAATCTGAAAAGAGTTGAAATTCTGGAAAAAAATATCTTTTATGGGCGCTATTTAGAGAATTAGGTTCGAAATTCAAACGCCATTTTTTCAGGCTCTATGGTATGAAAAGGGCCGAAATTATGGGATCCCTACCAGAATCATGATCTTAACGATAAACAATATTAATATCTGAAATAAATTGATTTTCTGGAAAAAAATATCTTTTATGGGCGCTATTTGGAAACATAGGTTCGAAATTCGAACGCCATTTTTTCAGGCTCTATGGTACCAAAAGGGCCTAAATTATGGGATCCCGATCAGAATAATGGTCTTAATTGAAATCACTCTAAAACTCTGAATAAAATTGCTTTTCTGGAAAAATCATCCTTTTATGGCGCTATTTGAGACTTAGGTTCGAAATTCAAACGCCATTTTTTAAGGCTCTATTATACCAAACGGTCTGAAATTTTGGAATCCCTTTCCGAATCATGATTAAAACTAATATCAATCTTAAAATCTGAAATAAATTGCATTTCTGGAAAAAAATATCTTTTATGGGCGCTATTTGGAGACTTAGGTTCGAAATTCAAACGCCATTTTTTCAGGCTCTATATAACCAAACGGGCTAAAATTTTGGAATCCCTATCAGAATCATGATCCAAACTATAATTGATCTTAAAATCTGAAATAAGTTGCATTTCTGGAAAAATAATCTTTTTTATGGGCGCTGTTTGGAGACTTCGGTTCGAAATTCAAACGCCATTTTTTCAGGCTCTATAGTACCAAACGGGCTGAAATTTTGAATCCCTTTCAGAATCATGATCAAAACTATTATCAATCTTAAAATCTGAAATAAGTTGCATTTCTGGAAAAACAATATTTTTTATGGGCGCTATTTGGAGACTTAGGTTCGAAATTCAAACGCCATTTTTTCAGGCTCTATATAACCAAACGGGCTAAAATTTATGGAATCCCTTTCAGAATCATGATCCAAACTATAATTGATCTTAAAATCTGAAATGAGTTGCATTTCTGGAAAAAATATCTTTTTTATGGGCGCCATTTGGAGACTTATCTTCGAAATTCAAACGCCATTTTTTCAGGCTCTATGGTACTAAAAGGGCTGAAATAATGGGATCCCTATCTTAATCATGGTCTTAACTAAAATAGCTCTACAACTCTGAATAAAGTTGCTTTTCTGGAAAAATCATCTTTTTTATAGCGCTATTTGAGACTTGGGTTCGGCCTTTAAAACCCCATTTTTTCTGGCTCTATGGTACAAAACGGGGTAAAATTTTGAAATAGTGATGAGATTTATGGTCCGAAGCGACAACAATTATAAAATCCACAGAATGTAACATTTCTGTGAAAATCATCATTCTTCTGGGCGCTATTTGGAGACATAGAATTGGCGCCCTTGAGGTGATTTTTCACAAATCGGCGCTCTACAAATTATTCAATTATTATTATTATTATTATTATTATTATTATTATAGGTTCGAAATTCAAACGCCATTTTTTCAGGCTATATAATACCAAACGGGCTGAAATTTTGGAATCATTTTCAGAATCATGATCCAAACTATTATGAATCTTAAAATCTGAAAAAAATGCATTTCTGGAAAAAAAATATCTTTTATGGGCGCGAATTGGAAACTTAGGTTCGAAATTCAAATGTCATTTTTTCAGGCTCTATAATACCAAACGGGCTGAAATTTTGGAATCCCTTTCAGAACCATGATCCAAACTATTATCAATCTTAAAATATGAAAAAAAAATCATTTCTGGAAAAAAAATATCTTTTATGGGCGCGAATTGGAGACTTAGGTTCGAAATTCAAATGTCATTTATTCAGGCTCTATGGTACCAAAAGGGCTGCAATATTGGGATCCCTATCACAATCATGGTCTTATCTGAAATCGCTCTACAACTCTGAATAAAATTGCTTTTCTGGAAAAATCATCTTTTTGATGGCGCTATTTGAGACTTGGTTTCGCCTTTAAAACCCCATTTTTTCTGGCTCTATGGTACCAAACGGGGTAAAATTTTGAAATAGTGATGAGATTTATGGTCCGAAGCGACAACAATTATAAAATCCCCAGAATATAGCATTTCTGTGAAAATCATCATTCTTCTGGGCGCTATTTGGAGACTTAGGTTCGAAATTCAAATGCCATTTTTCACTCTCTTTATTACCAAACGGGCTGAAATTTTGGAATCCCTATCAGAATCTTGATCCAAACTATTATCAATCTTAAAATCTGAAATAAGTTGCATTTCTGGAAAAATAATATTTTTTATGGGCGCTATTTGGAGATTTAGGTTCGAAATTCAAACGCCATTTTTTCAGGCTCTATATATCCAAACGGGCTGAAATTTTGGAATCCCTTTCAAAACCATGATCCAAACTATTATCAATCTTAAAATCTGAAAAAAAATTCATTTCTGGAAAAAAAATATCTTTTATGGGCGCGAATTAGAGACTTAGGTTCGAAATTCAAATGTCATTTATTCAGGCTCTATGGTACCAAACCGGCGGAAATTTTGAAATCCCTTTCAGAATCATGATCCAAACTTTTATCAATCTTAAAATCTGAAATAAGTTGCATTTCTGGAAAAATAATATTTTTTATTGGTGCGAATCGGAGACTTAGGTTCGAAATTCAAATGTCATTTTTTCAGGCTCTATAATACCAAACGGGCTGAAATTTTGGAATCCCTTTCAGAACCATGATCCAAACTATTATCAATCTTAAAATCTGAAAAAAAATTCATTTCTGGAAAAAAAATATCTTTTATGGGCGCGAATTGGAGACTTAGGTTCGAAATTCAAATGTCATTTATTCAGGCTCTATGGTACCAAACGGGCGGAAATTTTGAAATCCCTTTCAGAATCATGATCCAAACTATAATTGATCTTAAAATCTGAAATAAGTTGCATTTCTGGAAAAATAATCTTTTTTATGGGCGCTATTTGGAGACTTCGGTTCGAAATTCAAACGCCATTTTTTCAGGCTCTATAGTACCAAACGGGCTGAAATTTTGAATCCCTTTCAGAATCATGATCAAAACTATTATCAATATTAAAATCTGAAATAATTTGCATTTCTGGAAAAATAATATTTTTTATGGGCGCTATTTGGAGACTTAGGTTCGATATTCAAACGCCATTTTTTCAGGCTCTATATAACCAAACGGGCTAAAATTTTTGGAATCCCTTTCAGAATCATGATCCAAACTATAATTGATCTTAAAATCTGAAATGAGTTGCATTTCTGGAAAAATAATCTTTTTTATGGGCGCCATTTGGAGACTTATCTTCGAAATTCAAACGCCATTTTTTCAGGCTCTATGGTACCAAAAGGGCTGAAATAATGGGATCCCTATCACAATCATGGTCTTAACTGAAATAGCTCTACAACTCTGAATAAAGTTGCTTTTCTGGAAAAATCATCTTTTTTATGGCGCTATTAAAGACTTGGGTTCGGCCTTTAAAACCCCATTTTTTCTAGCTCTATGGTAAAAAACGGGGTAAAATCTTGAAATAGTGATGAGATTTATGGTCCGAAGTGACAACAATTATAAAATCCCCAGAATGTAATATTTCTGTGAAAATCATCATTCTTCTGGGCGCTATTTGGAGACTTAGGTTCGAAATTCAAACGCCATTTTTTAAGGCTCTATTATACCAAACGGGCTGAAATTTTGGAATCATTTTCAGAATCATGATCCAAACTATTATGAATCTAAAAATCTGAAAAAAATGCATTTCTGGAAAAAAAATATCTTTTATGGGCGCGAATTGGAGACTTAGGTTCGAAATTCAAATGTCATTTTTTCAGGCTCTATAATACCAAACGGGCTGAAATTTTGGAATCCCTTTCAAAACCATGATCCAAACTATTATCAATCTTAAAATCTGAAAAAAAATTCATTTCTGGAAAAAAAATATCTTTTATGGGCGCGAATTGGAGACTTAGGTTCGAAATTCAAATGTCATTTATTCAGGCTCTATGGTACCAAACCGGCGGAAATTTTGAAATCCCTTTCAGAATCATGATCCAAACTTTTATCAATCTTAAAATCTGAAATAAGTTGCATTTCTGGAAAAATAATATTTTTTATTGGCGCGAATCGGAGACTTAGGTTCGAAATTCAAATGTCATTTATTCAGGCTCTATGGTACCAAACGGGCGGAAATTTTGGAATCTCTATCAAAATCATGATCCAAATTAGAATCACTCTTAAAATCTGAAAAAGTTGAATTTCTGGAAAAAAAAAATCTTTTATGGGCGCGAATAGGAGGCTTAGGTTCGAAAATCAAATGTCATTTTTTCAGGCTCTATGTTACCAAACGGGCTGAAATTTTGAAAACCCTAGCAGAATCATAATCCAAACTAGAATCACTCTTAAAATCTGAAAAAGTTGAATTTCTGGAAAAATATCTTTTTTGGGCGCGAATTGGAGACTTAGGTTCGAAATTCAAATGTCATTTTTTCAGGCTCTATAATACCAAACGGGCTGAAATTTTGGAATCTTTTTCAGAACCATGATCCAAACTATTATCAATCTTAAAATCTGAAAAAAAATTCATTTCTGGAAAAAAAATATCTTTTATGGGCGCGAATTGGAGACTTAGGTTCGAAATTCAAATGTCATTTATTCAGGCTCTATGGTACCAAACCGGCGGAAATTTTGAAATCCCTTTCAGAATCATGATCCAAACTATTATCAATCTTAAAATCTGAAATAAGTTGCATTTCTGGAAAAATAATATTTTTTATTTGCGCTATTTGGAGACTTAGGTTCGAAATTCGAATGCGATTTTTCAGGCTCTCTCCAAATGGGCTGAAATATTGGAATCAATATCAAAATCATGATCCAAACTAGAATCACTCTTAAAATCTGAAAAGAGTTGAATTTCTGGAAGAAAATATCTTTTATGGGCGCTATTTAGAGACTTAGGTTCGAAATACAAATGCCATTTTTTCAGGCTCTATGGTACCAAAAGGGCCGAAATTATGGGATCCCGATCAGAATCATGGTCTTAATTGAAATCACTCTAAAACTCTGAATAAAATTGCTTTTCTGGAAAAATAATCTTTTTATGGCGCTATTTGAGACTTAGGTTCGAAATTCAAACGCCATTTTTTCAGGCTCTATACTACCAAACGGGCTGAAATTTTGGAATCCCTTTCAGAATCATGATTCAAACAAGAATCGCTCTTAAAATCTGAAAAGAGTTGAATTTCTGGAAAAAAATATCTTTTATGGGCGCTATTTAGAGAATTAGGTTCGAAATACAAATGCCATTTTTTCAGGCTCTATGGTACCAAAAGGGCCGAAATTATGGGATCCCTATCAGAATCATGATCCAAACTATTATCAATCTTAACCCTAGATTCATAACCATTCGTCCCACAGACCGCACAAAACGTAAATTTGTTTCTAGTGTCTCGAGTGAAAGAGATAGAATGATGATCTTTCAAGTTCCTTCCTAGATCTCTTGTTCATTAGTAACGCGGGTGTGCTTGCCTCGCAGTGAAGTCTTGTGTTCAAGTTATAGACCTTTGAACGTCTGAGAGACGAATGTTTATGAATAGTGTAGCTTTTGACGACACTGCAAGTTATTTTGAAAACATTGTTTTTGATGAGTTCTGGTTATACAGAGTAAAAGTAAGTATATGATATTATTCTATATGAGTTATTATATATAGTAACATCTTATTTTATCGTTAAAAATGTATTATTGTGTGTATATTACATCAAATCTTTTTATTTTATTTTAGAATGGATGATCGGCAAATTGATGACTATTTGAATCGTTTATCTGATTCTGGTGATGATGATTTTACCAGTCAGCAAAAGGACGTAGAAATCAGTAATGTCGAAGATCATGTTAAATTAGATGAAATGGTACCGACAGATTCCGATAGTGATAACGACATAGTTACGTAAAAGACACGAAATGCCAACTTTGAAGAGATGCCTTAAAAGGAAAATCGCCGAAGTTTTAGATGAAATGCCAACCATTGCCACACCTGGTCGAAGTGGTACTCAAAAAAAGGTTTGTGGTTATTGTGATTATAAAAAACGGCATATGACAAGGTTCCAACGCAAGCAATGCAAAAAGTATATGTGCATGGACCATCGCGGCCTCATGTGTGTGGAATGTACCAATGAAATTTAATTTTAACTCGTTTATTATTTTTTTTGTTACTTAATTAAACATATTGAAGTGTGCCATACTTTATTTATTTATTTTATTTACAAGTACCTCAAAACTCGTCACTTTAATTTAGTCGTCTGTAAGACGAATGTTTATGAATAATGTTCCTCTTAGATAAGGTTATGAATCTAGGGTTAAAATCTGAAAAAAGTTGCATTTCTGGAAAAATAATCTTTTTTATGAGCGCCATTTGGAGACTTTGGTTCGAAATTCAAATGCCATTTTTTCAGGCTCTATTGTACCAAAAGGGCTTAAATAATGGGATCCTCATCATAATTATGGTTTTAACAGAAATCACTTTACAACTCTGAATAAGGTTTCTTTTCTGGAAAAATCATCTTTTTTATGGCGCTATTTGAGACTTGGGTTCGGCCTTTAAAACCCCATTTTTTCGGGCTCTATGGTACCAAACGGGGTAAAATTTTGAATTAGTGATGAGATTTATGGTCCGAAGCGACAATCATAAAATCCCCAGCATGAATAAATTCTGTGAAAATCATCATTCTTCTGGGCGCTATTTGGAGACTTAGGTTCGAAATTCAAACGCCATTTTTTTAGGCTCTATATTACCAAACGGGCTGAAATTTTGGAATCTCTATCAAAATCATGATCCAAACTAGAATCACTCTTAAAATCTGAAAAAAGTTGAATTTCTGGAAAAAAAAATCTTTTATGGGCGCGAATTGGAGACTTAGGTTTGAAAATCAAATGTCATTTTTTCAGGCTCTATGTTACCAAACGAGCTGAAATTTTGAAAACCCTAGCAGAATCATAATCCAAACTAGAATCACTCATAAAATCTGAAAAAGTTGAATTTCTGGAAAAATATCTTTTTTGGGCGCGAATTGGAGACTTAGGTTCGAAATTCAAATGTCATTTTTTCAGGCTCTATAATACCAAACGGGCTGAAATTTTGGAATCTCTTTCAGAACCATGATCAAAACTATTATCAATCTTAAAATCTGAAAAAAAATTCATTTCTGGAAAAAAAATATCTTTTATGGGCGCGAATTGGAGACTTAGGTTCGAAATTCAAATGTCATTCATTCAGGCTCTATGGTACCAAACCGGCGGAAATTTTGAAATCCCTTTCAGAATCATGATCCAAACTATTATCAATCTTAAAATCTGAAATAAGTTGCATTTCTGGAAAAATAATATTTTTTATTGGCGCTATTTGGAGACTTAGGTTCGAAATTCAAACGCCATTTTTTTAGGCTCTCTCCAAATGGGCTGAAATATTGGAATCAATATCAAAATCATGATCCAAACTAGAATCACTCTTAAAATCTGAAAAGAGTTGAATTTCTGGAAGAAAATATCTTTTATGGGCGCTATTTAGAGACTTAGGTTCGAAATACAAATGCCATTTTTTCAGGCTCTATGGTACCAAAAGGGCCGAAATTATGGGATCCCGATCAGAATCATGGTCTTAATTGAAATCACTCTAAAACTCTGAATAAAATTGCTTTTCTGGAAAAATAATCTTTTTATGGCGCTATTTGAGACTTAGGTTCGAAATTCAAACGCCATTTTTTCAGGCTCTATACTACCAAACGGGCTGAAATTTTGGAATCCCTTTCAGAATCATGATCCAAACAAGAATCGCTCTTAAAATCTGAAAAGAGTTGAATTTCTGAAAAAAAATATCTTTTATGGGCGCTATTTAGAGAATTAGGTTCGAAATACAAATGCCATTTTTTCAGGCTCTATGGTACCAAAAGGGCCGAAATTATGGGATCCCTATCAGAATCATGATCCAAACTATTATCAATCTTAACCCTAGATTCATAACCATTCGTCCCACAGACCGCACAAAACGTAAATTTGTTTCTAGTGTCTCGAGTGAAAGAGATAGAATGATGATCTTTCAAGTACCTTCCTAGATCTCTTGTTCATTAGTAACGCGGGTGTGCTTGCCTCGCAGTGAAGTCTTGTGTTCAAGTTATAGACCTTTGAACGTCTGAGAGACGAATGTTTATGAATAGTGTAACTTTTGACGACACTGCAAGTTATTTTGAAAACATTGTTTTTGATGAGTTCTGGTTATACAGAGTAAAAGTAAGTATATGATATTATTCTATATGAGTTATTATATATAGTAACATCTTATTTTATCGTTAAAAATGTATTATTGTGTGTATATTACATCAAATCTTTTTATTTTATTTTAGAATGGATGATCGGCAAATTGATGACTATTTGAATCGTTTATCTGATTCTGGTGATGATGATTTTACCAGTCAGCAAAAGGACGTAGAAATCAGTGATGTCGAAGATCATGTTAAATTAGATGAAATGGTACCGACAGATTCCGATAGTGATAACGACATAGTTACGTAAAAGACACGAAATGCCAACTTTGAAGAGATGCCTTAAAAGGAAAATCGCCGAAGTTTTAGATGAAATGCCAACCATTGCCACACCTGGTCGAAGTGGTACTCAAAAAAAGGTTTGTGGTTTTTGTGATTATAAAAAACGGCATATGACAACGTTCCAACTCAAGCAATGCAAAAAGTATATGTGCATGGACCATCGCGGCCTCATGTGTGTGGAATGTACCAATGAAATTTAATTTTAAATCGTTTATTATTTTTTTTGTTACTTAATTAAACATATTGAAGTGTGCCATACTTTATTTATTTATTTTATTTACAAGTACCTCAAAACTCGTCACTTTAATTTAGTCGTCTGTAAGACGAATGTTTATGAATAATGTTCCTCTTAGATAAGGTTATGAATCTAGGGTTAAAATCTGAAAAAAGTTGCATTTCTGGAAAAATAATCTTTTTTATGAGCGCCATTTGGAGACTTTGGTTCGAAATTCAAATGCCATTTTTTCAGGCTCTATTGTACCAAAAGGGCTTAAATAATGGGATCCTCATCATAATTATGGTTTTAACAGAAATCACTTTACAACTCTGAATAAGGTTTCTTTTCTGGAAAAATCATCTTTTTTATGGCGCTATTTGAGACTTGGGTTCGGCCTTTAAAACCCCATTTTTTCGGGCTCTATGGTACCAAACGGGGTAAAATTTTGAATTAGTGATGAGATTTATGGTCCGAAGCGACAATCATAAAATCCCCAGCATGAATAAATTCTGTGAAAATCATCATTCTTCTGGGCGCTATTTGGAGACTTAGGTTCGAAATTCAAACGCCATTTTTTTAGGCTCTATATTACCAAACGGGCTGAAATTTTGGAATCTCTATCAAAATCATGATCCAAACTAGAATCACTCTTAAAATCTGAAAAAAGTTGAATTTCTGGAAAAAAAAATCTTTTATGGGCGCGAATTGGAGACTTAGGTTCGAAAATCAAATGTCATTTTTTCAGGCTCTATGTTACCAAACGAGCTGAAATTTTGAAAACCCTAGCAGAATCATAATCCAAACTAGAATCACTCATAAAATCTGAAAAAGTTGAATTTCTGGAAAAATATCTTTTTTGGGCGCGAATTGGAGACTTAGGTTCGAAATTCAAATGTCATTTTTTCAGGCTCTATAATACCAAACGGGCTGAAATTTTGGAATCTCTTTCAGAACCATGATCCAAACTATTATCAATCTTAAAATCTGAAAAAAATTTCATTTCTGGAAAAAAAATATCTTTTATGGGCGCGAATTGGAGACTTAGGTTCGAAATTCAAATGTCATTCATTCAGGCTCTATGGTACCAAACCGGCGGAAATTTTGAAATCCCTTTCAGAATCATGATCCAAACTATTATCAATCTTAAAATCTGAAATAAGTTGCATTTCTGGAAAAATAATATTTTTTATTGGCGCTATTTGGAGACTTAGGTTCGAAATTCAAACGCCATTTTTTTAGGCTCTCTCCAAATGGGCTGAAATATTGGAATCAATATCAAAATCATGATCCAAACTAGAATCACTCTTAAAATCTGAAAAGAGTTGAATTTCTGGAAGAAAATATCTTTTATGGGCGCTATTTAGAGACTTAGGTTCGAAATACAAATGCCATTTTTTCAGGCTCTATGGTACCAAAAGGGCCGAAATTATGGGATCCCGATCAGAATCATGGTCTTAATTGAAATCACTCTAAAACTCTGAATAAAATTGCTTTTCTGGAAAAATCATCTTTTTATGGCGCTATTTGAGACTTAGGTTCGAAATTCAAACGCCATTTTTTCAGGCTCTATACTACCAAACGGGCTGAAATTTTGGAATCCCTTTCAGAACCATGATCCAAACTATTATCAATCTTAAAATCTGAAAAAAAATTCATTTCTGGAAAAATAATATCTTTTATGGGCGCGAATTGGAGACTTAGGTTCGAAATTCAAATGTCATTTATTCAGGCTCTATGGTACCAAACTGGCGGAAATTTTGAAATCCCTTTCAGAATCATGATCCAAACTATTATCAATCTTAAAATCTGAAATAAGTTGCATTTCTGGAAAAATAATATTTTTTACTGGCGCTATTTGGAGACTTAGGTTCGAAATTCAAACGCCATTTTTTTAGGCTCTCTCCAAATGGGCTGAAATATTGGAATCAATATCAAAATCATGATCCAAACTAGAATCACTCTTAAAATCTGAAAAGAGTTGAATTTCTGGAAGAAAATATCTTTTATGGGCGCTATTTAGAGACTTAGGTTCGAAATACAATTCCATTTTTTCAGGCTCTATGGTACGATGAGGGCCGGAATTATGGGATCCCGATCAGAATCATGGTCTTAATTTAAATCACTCTAAAACTCTGAATAAAATTGCTTTTCTGGAAAAATCATCTTTTTATGGCGCTATTTGAGACTTAGGTTCGAAATTCAAACGCCATTTTTTCAGGCTCTATACTACCAAACGGGCTGAAATTTTGGAAACCCTTTCAGAATCATGATCCAAACAAGAATCGCTCTTAAAATCTGAAAAGAGTTGAATTTCGGAAAAAAATATCTTTTATGGGCGCTATTTAGAGAATTAGGTTCGAAATACAAATGCCATTTTTTCAGGCTCTATGGTACCAAAAGGGCCGAAATTATGGGATCCCTATCAGAATCATGATCCAAACTATTATCAATCTTAACCCTAGATTCATAACCATTCGTCCCACAGACCGCACAAAACGTAAATTTCTTTCTAGTGTCTCGAGTGAAAGAGATAGAATGATGAACTTTCAAGTACCTTCCTAGATCTCTTGTTCATTAGTAACGCGGGTGTGCTTGCCTCGCAGTGAAGTCTTGTGTTCAAGTTATAGACCTTTGAACGTCTGAGAGACGAATGTTTATGAATAGTGTAACTTTTGACGACACTGCAAGTTATTTTGAAAACATTGTTTTTGATGAGTTCTGGTTATACAGAGTAAAAGTAAGTATATGATATTATTCTATATGAGTTATTTTATATAGTTACATCTTATTTTATCGTTAAAAATGTATTATTGTGTGTATATTACATCAAATCTTTTTATTTTATTTTAGAATGGATGATCGGCAAATTGATGACTATTTGAATCGTTTATCTGATTCTGGTGATGATGATTTTACCAGTCAGCAAAAGGACGTAGAAATCAGTGATGTCGAAGATCATGTTGAATTAGATGAAATGGTACCGACAGATTCCGACAGTGATAACGACATAGTTACGTAAAAGACACGAAATGCCAACTTTGAAGAGATGCCTAAAAAGGAAAATCGCCGAAGTTTTAGATGAAATGCCAACCATTGCCACACCTGGTCGAAGTGGAACTCAAAAAAAGGTTTGTGGTTATTGTGATTATAAAAAACGGCATATGACAAGGTTCCAACGCAAGCAATGCTAAAAGTATATGTGCATGGACCATCGCGGCCTCATGTGTGTGGAATGTATGAATGAAATTTAATTTTAACTCGTTTATTATTTTTTTTGTTACTTAATTAAACATATTGAAGTGTGCCATACTTAATTTATTTATTTTATTTACAAGTACCTCAAAACTCGTCACTTTAATTTAGTCGTCTGTAAGACGAATGTTTATGAATTATGTTCCTCTTAGATAAGGTTATGAATCTAGGGTTAAAATCTGAAAAAAGTTGCATTTCTGGAAAAATAATCTTTTTTATGAGCGCCATTTGGAGACTTTGGTTCGAAATTCAAATGCCATTTTTTCAGGCTCTATTGTACCAAAAGGGCTAAAATAATGGGATCCTCATCACAATTATGCTTTTAACAGAAATCACTTTACAACTCTGAATAAGGTTTCTTTTCTGGAAAAATCATCTTTTTTATGGCGCTATTTGAGACTTGGGTTCGGCCTTTAATACCCCATTTTTTCTGGCTCTATGGTACCAAACGGGGTAAAATTTTGAATTAGTGATGAGATTTATGGTCCGAAGCGACAATTATAAAATCCCCAACATGTATAATTTCTGTGAAAATCATCATTCTTCTGGGCGCTATTTGGAGACTTAGGTTCGAAATTCAAACGCCATTTTTTCAGGCTCTATATTACCAAACGGGCTGAAATTTTGGAATCTCTATCAAAATCATGATCCAAACTAGAATCACTCTTAAAATCTGAAAAAAGTTGAATTTCTGGAAAAAAAAAATCTTTTATGGGCGCGAATTGGAGACTTAGGTTCGAAAATCAAATGTCATTTATTCAGACTCTATGTTACCAAACGGGCTGAAATTTTGAAAACCCTTGCAGAATCATGATCCAAACTAGAATCACTCTTAAAATCTGAAAAAGTTGAATTTCTGGAAAAATATCTTTGTTGGGCGTTAATTGGAGACTTTGGTTCGAAATTCAAACGTCATTTTTTCAGGATCTATAGTACCAAACGGGCTAAAATTTTGTTATCCCTTTCAGAATCATGATCCAAACTTTAATAAATCTAAAAATTTGAAAAAAGTTGCTTTTCTGGAATAAAAATCTTTTTTATGGGCGCTATTTGGAGACTTAGGTTCGAAATTCAAACGCAATTTTTTCAGGCTCTATATTACCAAACGGGCTAAAATTTTTGGAATCCCTCTCAGAATCATGATGCAAACTAGAATCACTTTTAAAATCTGAAAAAAGTTGAATTTCTGGAAAAAAATATCTTTTATGGGCGCGAATTGGAGACTTAGGTTCAAAATTCAAATGCCATTTTTCAGTCTCTTTATTACCAAACCGGATGACATTTTGGAATCTCTATCAGAATCATGATACAAACTATTATCAATCATAAAATCTGACATAAGTTACATTTCTGGAAAAATAATCTCTTTTATGGGCGCTATTTAGAGACTTAGGTTCGAAATTCAAACGCCATTTTTTCAGGCTCAATAGTACCAAACGGGCTGAAATTTTGGAATCCCTTTCAGAATCATGATCCAAACTATAATCAATCTTAAAGTCTTAAAAAAAATTGCATTTCTGGAAAAATTATCTTTTTTATGAGCGCCATTTGGAGACTTTGGTTCTAAATTCAAATGCCATTTTTTCAGGCTCTATTGTACCAAAAGGGCTAAAATAATGGGATCCTCATCACAATTATGCTTTTAACAGAAATCACTTTACAACTCTGAATAAGGTTTCTTTTCTGGAAAAATCATCTTTTTTATGGCGCTATTTGAGACTTGGGTTCGGCCTTTAAAACCCCATTTTTTCTGGCTCTATGGTACCAAACGGGGTAAAATTTTGAATTAGTGATGAGATTTATGGTCCGAAGCGACAATTATAAAATCCCCAGCATGTATAATTTCTGTGAAAATCATCATTCTTCTGGGCGCTATTTGGAGACTTAGGTTTGAAATTCAAACGCCATTTTTTCAGGCTCTATATTACCAAACGGGCTGAAATTTTGGAATCTCTATGAAAATCATGATCCAAACTAGAATCACTCTTAAAATCTGAAAAAAGTTGAATTTCTGGAAAAAAAAAATTTTTTATGGGCGCGAATTGGAGACTTAGGTTCGAAATTCAAATGCCATTTTTCAGTCTCTTTATTACCAAACGGGATGACATTTTGGAATCTCTATCAGAATCATGATCCAAACTATTATCAATCTTAAAATCTGAAATAAGTTACATTTCTGGAAAAATAATCTCTTTTATGGGCGCTATTTGGAGACATAGGTTCGAAATTCAAACGCCATTTTTTCAGGCTCAATAGTACCAAACGGGCTGAAATTTTGCAATCCCTTTCAGAATCATGATCCAAACTATAATCACTCTTAAAATCTGATAAAAGTTGAATTTCTGGAAAAAAATATCTTTTTGTTTAAAAATTGTATTGTTAAATTGAAAATAAAAATTATTTTCAAAAAAATATCTTTTATGAGCGCTAATTTGAGACTTAGGTTCGAAATTTAAATGCCATTTTTCAGTCTCTTTATTACCAAACCGGCTGAAATTTTGGAATCCCTATCAGAATCATGATCCAAACTATTATCAATCTTAAAATCAGAAATAAGTTGCATTTCTGGAAAAATACTATTTTTTATGGGCGCTATTTGGAGACTTAGGTTCGAAATTCAAACGCCATTTTTTCAGGCTCTATAGTACCAAACGGGCTGAAATTTTGGAATTCATTTCAAATCATGATCCAAACTATTATCAGTCTTAACCCTAGATTCATAACCATTCGTCCCACAGACCGCACAAAACGTAAATTTGTTTCTAGTGTCTCGAGTGAAAGAGATAGAATGATGATCTTTCAAGTACCTTCCTAGATCGCTTGTTTATTAGTAACGTGGGTGTGCTTGCCTCGCAGTGAAGTCTTGTGGTCAAGTTATAGACCTTTGAACGTCTGAGAGACGAATGTTTATGAATAGTGTAACTTTTGACGACACTGCAAGTTATTTTGAAAACATTGTTTTTGATGAGTTCTGGTTATACAGAGTAAAAGTAAGTATATGATATTATTCTATATGAGTTATTTTATATAGTTACATCTTATTTTATCGTTAAAAATGTTTTATTGTGTGTATATTACATCAAATCTTTTTATTTTATTTTAGAATGGATGATCGGCAAATTGATGACTATTTTTTTTTTTTTTTTTTTTTTATTAATATCAATAGCAAAATTTGTACAATATGTAGGTTTAAAGTATAATATAAGTATATTTTTTGTATTTTTTTCACAGTCCTCCTCACTAGGGTTTCCTGTTCTGAGGCGGCCTGTAGTTTTTCTTAAATTTTTGTATTTAGTTTTGAATTGTCTTTACATTGTCTTCATAATGTTTGTAAGTTGATTATTACTTTGATCTCTAAGCCATGTTTTGACTTTTGTTTTAAATATATTCATTTCGTTTATTTTTTTGGTTTCATTTGGTAGAGCATTGAACAATTTTATAGCATGGAATTTATTATTTCTCTGTCCAAAGGATGTGTTCAAACTGGGAGTAATCAGGATATTTTCGCTTTTTGCCCTGGTTGTGTATTTATGTTGGGCAGTGGAGTATTCGGATATGTTTTTTTTCAGTTTAAATAAAATATTTTTTGAATATAGTTTCTGTACATTGTAAACATTGAAGTTTTTGAATTTGAATCGTTTATCTGATTCTGGTGATGATGATTTTACCAGTCAGCAAAAGGACGTAGAAATCAGTGATGTCGAAGATCATGTTGAATTAGATGAAATGGTACCGACAGATTCCGACAGTGATAACGACATAGTTACGTAAAAGACACGAAATGCCAACTTTGAAGAGATGCCTAAAAAGGAAAATCGCCGAAGTTTTAGATGAAATGCCAACCATTGCCACACCTGGTCGAAGTGGAACTCAAAAAAAGGTTTGTGGTTATTGTGATTATAAAAAACGGCATATGACAAGGTTCCAACGCAAGCAATGCTAAAAGTATATGTGCATGGACCATCGCGGCCTCATGTGTGTGGAATGTACGAATGAAATTTAATTTTAACTCGTTTATTATTTTTTTTGTTACTTAATTAAACATATTGAAGTATGCCATACTTAATTTATTTATTTTATTTACAAGTACCTCAAAACTCGTCACTTTAATTTAGTCGTCTGTAAGACGAATGTTTATGAATTATGTTCCTCTTAGATAAGGTTATGAATCTAGGGTTAAAATCTGAAAAAAGTTGCATTTCTGGAAAAATAATCTTTTTTATGAGCGCCATTTGGAGACTTTGGTTCGAAATTCAAATGCCATTTTTTCAGGCTCTATTGTACCAAAAGGGCTAAAATAATGGGATCCTCATCACAATTATGGTTTTAACAGAAATCACTTTACAACTCTGAATAAGGTTTCTTTTCTGGAAAAATCATCTTTTTTATGGCGCTATTTGAGACTTGGGTTCGGTCTTTAAAACCCCATTTTTTCTGGCTCTATGGTACCAAACGGGGTAAAATTTTGAAATAGTGATGAGATTTATGGTCCGAAGCGACAACAATTATAAAATCCCCAGCATGTATAATTTCTGTGAAAATCATCATTCTTCTGGGCGCTATTTGGAGACTTAGGTTCGAAATTCAAATGCCATTTTTCAGTCTCTTTATTACGAAACGGGCTGTAATTTTGGAATCCCTTTCTGAATCATGATCCAATCTATTATCAATCTTAAAATCTGAAATAAGTTGCATTTCTGGAAAAATAATCTTTTTTATGGGCGCCATTTGGAGACTTAGGTTCGAAATTCAAATGCCATTTTTTCAGGCTCTATGGTACCAAAAGGGCTGAAATAATGGGATCCCTATCACAATTATGGTCTTAACTGAAATCACTCTACAACTCTGAAAAAAGTTGCTTTTCTGGAAAAATCATCTTTTTTATGGCGCTATTTGAGACTTAGGTTCGGCCTTTAAAACCCCATTTTTTCTGGCTCTATGGTACCAATCTGGGTAAAATTTTGAAATAGTGATTAGATTTATGGCCCGAATCGACAACAATTATAAAATCCCCAGAATGTAGCATTTCTGAGAAAATCATCATTCTTCTGGGCGCTATTTGGAAACTTAGGTTCGAAATTCAAACCCCATTTTGTCAGGATCTATATTACCAAACGGGCTGAAATTTTGGAATCTCTATGAAAATTATGATCCAAACTAGAATCACTCTAAAAATCTGAAAAAAGTTGAATTTCTGGAAAAAAAATATCTTTTATGGGCGCGAATTGGAGACTTATCTTCGAAATTCAAACGCCATTTTTTCAGGCTCTATGGTACCTAAAGGGCTGAAATAATGGGATCCCTATCACAATCATGGTTTTAACTTAAATAGCTCTACAACTCTGAATAAAGTTGCTTTTCTGGAAAATCATCTTTTTTATGGCGCTATTTGAGACTCGCGTTCGGCCTTTAAAACCCCATTTTTTCTGGCTCTATGGTACCAAACGGGGTAAAATTTTGAAATCGTGATGAGATTTATGGTCCGAAGCGACAACAATTATAAAATCCCCAGAATGTAGAATTTCTGTGAAAATCATCATTCTTCTGGGGGCTATTTGGAGACTTAGGTTCGAAATTCAAACGCCATTTTTTAAGGCTCTATATTACCAAACGGGATGACATTTTGGAATCTCTATCAGAATCATGATCCAAACTATTATCAATCTTAAAATCTGAAATAAGTTGCATTTCTGGAAAAATAATCTTATTTATGGGCGCCATTTGAAGACTTAGGTTCGAAATTCAAATGCCATTTTTTCAGGCTCTATGGTACCAAAAGGGCTGAAATAATGGGATCCTCATCACAATTATGGTCTTAGCTGTAATCACTTTACAACTCTGAATAAGGTTGCTTCTCTGGAAAAATCATTTTTTTTATGGCGCTATTTGAGACTTGGGTTCGGCCTTTAAAACTCCATTTTTTTATAATGTTTTTTAGTAAGGCTGATACATTGTATTTTTAGCATTCCGCCGTAAATATAATACATAAATACATTTGATTTTATAATTTCTACCTTAGTCTATGTATTCGTCAATGCCATAGAAAAAAAAAAAAAAAACTTTGAAAATTTATTTTCTATCGCAGAGTAGTGCTGAGTGTTTAATCCAGTTGAGGTCAGGACTCTGGTCATTGAAGTGAGTAAACGCCGCCGTATGTGTTTCAATCCAAATAGATAAATTTTGAAAATGCGCTGTATTCTTTTTTTGCGTGACTATTCACAAATATTCCTTTTTGAACCATTATTTCTGCAACCTTTATATTCTCCAAGATAGGCGACTTGCTTTTTACCAATGTGCAAATTGACCATATATTTTCTAAAAATCGTATTCCATGCACTGTGTTTTAGTTTTAACACAGCATTAAATGTTTGTTTTTAATAATAAGCAAAAACAGGGTGAAGATTGAAAGATTTCTCGATCATATTCCTAAATATACACTAGTCAGCATCGCAGATTAAGGTCCCAGTTCCTGGAGGATTAAATGTAACTTTGCCATATTATTAAAGAAAAATATTTTTTTGTGAAAACCTTTCACACAGTTAAAAATAATTCTTTCGCGTCAACATTCATAAGAAACCAAATAGTCAAAAAATATTCATAAAGTGAAAACTTTGGCCAAAAACACAAAACGTGTTCAACATAAATTAAACCAAGTTGTAACGATCAAAACGTGCTCTAGTTCAGTGAACTAAATACATGTAAAGCCATCCAAACAATTTTCTGCCTTATTTTGATAAAATCGTAATAAGCGCACACAAACGAAATATCTGCACTAGAACTGAAAAACGATATTTTTTACAATCATATTATTACCGATAAAACTTAATTTATATGGCTCTAAATTGAGATTATCCCTTATTTGTTTTGGACTACGTTGTATAGTTCGCCGTCACGTTTAGCGCTGCACGCTTTGACTGTATCGGCTTTGCATCTTTCGGCTGAGGCATGCAAGCCGCTCTATAAATCACCACGTTAAAATGGAAATTTGTCTACTGAAATATACCCCCTCGCATGCTACGATGACGTGAAAAATACAATGATTATCAAGAACCCTGCCTTGATTAATTGTTATGGTTAAAATAAACTAGCAACCCTAATAATGCTTCGAAATTAGTGGTAGAGCCAGACCATTGATGGAGAATATATACCTAAGATCAGTGTTTTCAGAACAATAATATGGAGGAATTTTTTTCATGTTCTGTGGCATGATTGGCGTGCTATGTGATAAAATATTGCATTATCATAGATTCAGCATGATTATGACTTACTGTAGAAAATTTCATTCGTATGTTAACCGTATGAACCTGTACAAAGTATTTCGTGCCAAGCAACCGCTTTAAAATGAATTATTTGATTGTACATAATTTTTTTAAAAGTAAAGTTAAACATTCGCGGGTTTTTAATAATCTGAAAATATTTGAAAATCTCCCACTACCACCACAGTAACGGGAAAATGTAGCTTATGTTGTGATGGAGGACTTATCCAGATTGGGAATTAAGACGTAACCAAACGTAGTCCCCATTTATCTTTCTGGATTTTAACCCTAGAGCAAATATTTTTTTAACATAAAATAGATATCGGTGACTTGCGTGTCGGTACGTTTTGTTTTTTTTTTGATAAATTGCTTCTTATAGAAGTTATGACCATCCAAAAATCAATAAAATTGCCTGATTTAAACGCAGTCAAAAGACGTTCAGTCTACAAACTAGACAATATATTTTGAAAAAAAGCAAAACGGTCTGACATAGAATAGTTTCTTCTTATGCAGTTGGTAAAAAAAAAATTGAAAATTGGTTAACTTTTGGAGGAGAAAAATGGGGACTACAAAACCTCGATTTTGAAGATTTCATTTAGGTATTAGTAGAGCGAGCTGCATGTGTCCCTTTCGCTCAGTATTCGGGAGGTAAGGGTCGGGGGACAGGGTTTAGATAAATACGTATGTATTTGTGCGAAGTGATGTCACGTAGTCATAAATCGATATTCGATATTCTAGTGTTGTGTTGTCCCGAGTAATCGATGTTTTTTTTATTATTTTTTCCGTTTGGTCACTTTTGTGTTTGTTTGGTGAAGTATTCCGATATTCTTACTTTAATTTCATATGTTTACGTAAAATAATATCTGTAAAAAAAACATCCGTTACGGCCAGACCGACTCCGAGGTGATTTCTTTCCATATTGCCAATATGGATACAAAACACTCAAATGGATAATTTTTTTAAAAATAACTTTTGGGTAACTAGCATAATATTATAATTCTCCAATAACCTATAATGTATATTGTTATTTTATTTATTTAACTTCTATTTCGACAAATAAATATACAGCAAAGTGATGTAGCGTAGTATATCGAATTGTGTCGGTGCACTAGTGTTGTCTTTTCCCGAGTTATTGATATATTTTATTAGTTTTTTTTTGGTTTAGTGACTTATTTCGAGTATACCATACTTGCCGATCTTACTAAAATTGGACCAAATTCAATTTGTATACGTTAAGTACTATAATAATTTTCAATTTGGGAGGTGGTTATGGGTACCGAGCCCCGGGAACCATTTATTGGATAATCTCTGTCATAGGTCACCCCGAGTGGTTCGCTACGTTTGGTGACTTGAGCAGGGGTGCCCGGGTTCATGGGGGTGAGGATTGTCCGGGTCTTGGCGATATATGAATTGGTCCGCCAGTTGCGTGGTAGGCCGGGTCGGGAGACCAGTCTTAACGCACGCTCAAGTCGCGACGCGACTGAAGATGAGTTAGCAGCAAGAAGCCACCTGGCTATTGTATGTGCGCGCTCAAGATGAGACGCGACTTATTTGGACGAGTATTATAACGAAACCCTGTAGCAATCCGATACAGAATTTGGTCGTAACACGGACATGTACCTAGCATGAAAGTCAAAAAATCCTCAACTTACGAATAAAGAATTTTTTTTTGAAATATATATTTTTTAAAAGATGCCATTTGCGTGGTGATCTGTTATAACAAAACACAGTAGGAAAAGTTGCGCCGTTTAGTCATGACATTTTCTATTATTTTCGAGTTACATGGATATTTAAATACTAGTTCATTTTTACTAATGATCCGATTTTCAGAACCCCGACATGTCTGGAGGTAGATTGGAAAAAAATGGAGGTTTCCTCCACACCATCCGATTTGCAGTGTGGTGATTGGCAAGGGTGTTATAGCTTTCATGTCATTTTCAAAATTTCAACAAATGGCATTGGCGTTGGCTCTATTAAAAAAACACAATAATAAGATTCGTAAAACAAAATAGTGAACAAAAAATTGCAATATTATATCGAAACTTGGTCACTTGCGATGTTTATGTGGTAAAAATTGGTCATTTTGGCCAAATAAACATCGCAAAGGAATTTTACTAAAATAAAATTTTTATTTTAATACTTTTCCCTGTCTCAAATAACTTGAATGGTTAAGTTAAGTTTTGATAAACAAAAAAGATAACTATTTGTCCAAAGAAGTATTTTATATTATTTTTAATTGATTAATTTGGCAAAACGACACAAATCAATTTAATAAAATTTACTTGCGCACGCCGCGACCTGCGGATTCGTAGCCAAGAGCCTTACCCTTCAACTACGGAGGCAGTTCAAATGTACGAACCTACATATTTTAGTAGGTGTACCTATATGGGTAGTAAGATTTGGTTACGAATAACCTAACATTTGAAAAACTCCTACTACCACCACACTAAGCGGAAGGTATTGCTTGTGTTGTGATGGAGAACTTAGCCAGCCGAGGAATCGAACATGGGACGCCCGGGTGGGACCCAAACGCGATGCCCACTCAGCTACTGACCGGTCAAGTAAGTAAGAGCAATACAATTAATTAGTAGTACATTATTTTGATGTATCTTACAAGGATTAGCCAGCGTTAGCAATTTAAGCGCCCGAAAATATATTTTAAATCACTTGATTAAACAATGAATTTCCTCTACTTTTTATAAATATAATACATATTTATAAATTACGTGTGTAAACCTTTCGAAAGAAAATCTTTAAATGATAGTGAAAATCCTATCAAAATCCATTTCGTAGTTTAGAAGAAAACAAAAACTAAGCACACAAACAGACAGACGCTGATACTTTGTTCGATACTATTTAGAGATTTTAGTAAGACCCAGTAAGTGCCCAGTAAACAAAAACATTATATGCCGAGACAAAAGGAGAAATAAGTCGGAAAGATAACCACAAACACAAGATATACCTACATGACGAAGGACGGAAGATGGGAGATGCGGGGCGGGAGGGCGAGCGTAACATGCACACACTCTAAGTTGGGTGGGTACCTACACATCGATAGCGCGCTCGCTGAGCAGAGTTAAATAGCAAGTGATTTTTAAAATACCTATTGTTCAAATTTCTCAGCGCCCGGGTTTCCTCTTAAAGCTTTGGTGGGACCCAGACGCGATGCCAACTTAGCCACTGACTGGTCACATATCTTAGATCTTTCCTTCATTTCTAGGACTCCAGTACCGAGAACTAAAACGAACGTTCCAGCAAGTAGACCGAATGGTACGACATCTACTTAACGCAGCGTATGCAATATAGAAATGACAAAGAACCTGTTGTTTATTTTGGAGTCTCTGTAAATTGCCAATTAACTTCACACTTAAAAAAATACAAACACTCGATAAACTAAAAATCTTTAGGAGCACGAGAACGCCAGAGCACCAATAAAACATGCTTTTGCTTTATTGACAAACCAAATACTCGTACTACAAATGTTAGTGCTTACTAGCGCAGGCCGTTTACATTATAGGTTTATATTATAGGAAGGTAATTACTTTATCGCTTGTCGGAATTATCCAAATAAACACTTACAATTTTGAAAAAGACACTGTAATTCAAAGCAAATCAAAGTTATAGATGAGAAAGACAGGGAGACGGAGTTACAGTCAAAATTATTTTTAATGGTCAATCAATAATTTGCTTTCGTCTGAAAGGCTAATGTTTTGATTCTGATATCCATTTATTCCCGTTACTTACAAAAATTGCCGAGTTTGGAACTAATGACATAATGTTTTGATTTCGATATCAATTTATTCCCGTTACTTACAGAAATTGCCGAGTTTGGAACTAATGACATAATGTTTTGATTTCGATATCAATTTACTCCCGTTACTTACACAAATTGCCGAGTTTGGAACTAATGACATAATGTTTTGATTTCGATATCCATTTATTCCCGTTACTTACACAAATTGCTGAGTTTCGAGCTTATAATATATTTATTTACTTTTACGGCATTTAAAATACGTGTCCCAAGTCACCAGAAAGTAGTAAAAAGTTGTTATGATGAATTGAACTGTGTGCTTAGTTCTCCTTTAAATGATTTTTGCATATAAGCTTCATAAATATTCATTCACGGGCGTTAATTGTTGTGTAAAGTGCAATAACGAATTCGAATATTATTAAACTATGTGTTGATAATCAGGTATACTTATCTACAGCCTTATTAATATACCCGATTATAAACACGTAATTAAATATTGTGTTTTTATTTATAATCGTTTATAATCTGGTATACTAATCTACAGCTACATTCATGTTTTGTATGGTCCTTAAAGCCAAAATACACAGATTTTATACACGAACCGGGAGCAAAATCCATATTAAATAAATATATTTGTTGGTGATGTTCAGGCCAACGAAACAATCACCAGTAAAATTTTGCATTTGACCTAAGGTCGGTTTGAAATTTAGCCCACCATGCTTGATGGCCTCCGTGGTCGAGGGGTAAGGTTCTCGACTACCAAGCCGAGGTTCAAATCCTGGCGTGCTCAAGTAAATTGTATTTGATTTATTTGTGTTATTTAAAATTTATAAATTAAATTATGTAGTTAGTTTACTGAATAACTTTATTATTTTGTAATAAAACCTAAGAAAACAATCCTCAAATTTAGAGATTTTAGTTGTATTTAGCTCCAAATGCTCGGAGTCAATTTAAGAAAATTTACTTAATTTGCTAATTTATTAAGAATCAAATTACTTGTAACCTCTTTAAAAATGGGATTGCAGGCCTTTAACGAATGAATTGATAGGTTTCCTAATAAACCAATTTTCTAATAAATCCACTAAAACACGAGTGTGTTTTCGTGATGTCGAAACACGTGTTTTACGTCATTATCAGGTCAAATGCAGGTGCATGAACACGTGTTCCGATATATTAGGAATGTACTAAAAGTTTAACTGGAATTGGCTTGTTATCCCGTATTTAACCGGATCTTAATAAATCAGCAATACACAATTCTCTCAGTGCGGAATCACGGGTCGAGGTTATGAATTTACTACATTTATACCTATGTGTTATTTCACACAATGAGTGGAAGATACTTTCAGTATCGCCCTGGTGTGAGAACTCCATTTAGAATTAAAACGATGCTTGTATTGGCCTTAGCCGTGTTTGGTGATCAGATCGCAATAGCCAGGTACTCTCCCCACCTTTATTTTCCCAATATCCTTCCCCTCCCCACTTTCCTTCAGCCTAACAACATACCCCAGTTGGGGATGCCGTAGTCTCACTGGTTCCAGGCAGTTGGGACCACTATTCATATAAAAAACATAGAAAATAAAATATTAGTAAACAGAGGAACTTTTATAATAACTTATATAAAACATTTATACGTGAGTGATATACAATATGCATGAGAACAAGTTATATGAATACAAACAATATATTGTAATCTCGCTAAAATAATTATTACATACTCGCGCAGACCAGTCAAAAATCACGGGATATTATAATTGTTTGGTGGAATTTGTTACACGTTAAATTCATACCAATAGAACAAAAATATAGAACCGGTTGTGAAATGAATAATTATTCAAAGAATATGTAAGTAAATGAAAGGGCCGTTAAAGTATTTCCACGGGACCAAATTCAGTTAAACCAAAATAATTCACCAAGGCACGGTCAAGAATTTTAAATAAAACAAAAACAAATTTCCTACACAGAATTATCAATTCGTAAAATAATTATGGTACCTTCTTATCGCTGGTTTGGTATGTTAAGTAGTTAAAATAAATAGATTATATTTAAAATTATTTCAAAATGAATATTATTACGCATTACTTATTAATTTTCGGGAAATCGACAGTTTACATTTAATCAGTTTGTAAATGAGTATTATATAGTTAAAATAAAAACCAATTATGGATTTAGGCTTACCCTCTAATATTTCACACTACTTTCTTACCCATGCACCAACAAACTAAAGTAGTATGCCTAAATATGAAAATTCAAATCAAAGAGACATAAAGAACACTTCAAAGGAAAATGATATTTGCCATATAACTACCTGTTATCCACAACACTAAAATCGCATACATATTAATTGACAAAACATGGCTATTACGCTTTTTATCGTTTTGACTACATAATATGATTAAGGAATGGCGAAAAAACTAATCTTTTAAGAATGAATTACGAAAAAAATTCATGCTTATTAAAAAAATTGAAGAAAATCTCTAACCAGCGCAATAATACTATCAGATATCCACGAATAATGACGTTTCTTTGTTGTTGGAGCGGATACACCGATGCGGCGAAATTAACATTCTATGCTTCTTCGTAAGAAATCAATAAAACGAAATCTGCGAGGAATTCTAATAATTATAGCTCACGGAATCTCAACAATTAGGAAAGACTCCTAATAATTTACATTTTTCATGACTTATTCCAATTAGACAAAAAAATATTTTTTTTAACTCTTCCTTATTTTAACATCTTTTTGACTCTACATAATAATCCGACTAAACTTCAATTAATTATAATATTGTTATAGGTTATGTAATACTTTCTACTGTTGAATGTTAACTGATTTTTTTCCCTTTAGTTGAATTTACAGATCCAAAATTTTTTTTCAAATGTTTCTGGCTTTCACCCTTCAAGGGTGTTCTAGTCCATCATTTCAAATTATCGAGAGAAAGAAGGTGAATATATATATTTATTTTATTAAAATGAGCACATTTCCAAATTACATGAATGATTGGAGTCGAGTTTTTACTTAAAAGAGATGTTGGGTAGATGTAGGTGAAATGTATTTTGAACAAATATTAAAAAAGTAGTTAATATTCACTTTTGGACAAAAGGTGTAGTAAGATACGTAGACATAATATATCAGCGTGAAAGGAAATAACTTAACACAGTGTGTGTTGTTTGAAACTCTTATAATTAATGTTTTCTACACTTCGATTAAAATTTTAAGTGCTCTTCGAAAGTTTTGGTTTATTTTGTATTTTAAATATTTGCTTTTACTTACTCAGCTTTTAAAGAGATTAGTAAGAAAACAGAGTTTGTTTTTCTCGTATAATTTATTGACAGTGGTTTTGCCCTTCAAGCTCATTATTATTGTGTTGTTCGTCCTTAAACACTTGACTTCTTAACATTATTAAAAGAAAAAACACTACAACGCAATTCACTAATATTTATAATACATATAAAATAAATAAGACGAATACATTACTTACAAGTAACATCGGCGAAGTTCATATCAATGTGTTAAGAGACGTAGGTACTTAACTTACTTTTACCAGTGATATCTGACATTATTTGGAGTAAAATATGTAAAAGCAAATTTTGGTCTCTTATAACATTTTTGATGTTGTTTTTTCTTAAAAACCCGAAAAATACATTTTTCCACATGTCATCACTGTTCACTCAGCCGAGTACCCGCCTAAACCCTCCCCCCGACCCTAACTATCCAAATACATACTATTTTTTTATGATTGAAGTTGATAAAATGAACTTCAAAAAGGTCACCGGAAACCAAAATTTCATCAAATTTAATTCTGGTTAAAATAAGTAAACTACGTTCCTTAACACCTTGATATGATCTTCGCTGATGCTACTATTTATAATCAATGTATTTGTCACGTTTTGTTTAAATATCAGGGTGGATTGTGTCAAACCCATCTTAAAATCAAATCACATCTGAGAGGTATTAACAATTTATCAATTTTGGTTGTGTCTTTTATGCGATGCTTCGAAAAAGTCGTAACAGGAGCTGGTAGAACTAAAGCATCCTAAATTTGAGAAAGTTGCAAAGCTAGTGGATGTTCTGAAGAGATAAGAAACGGGACATTGAGAAGTACCCGGCTATTTAATTACTGTCATTAAACGATACTGAATCTACTTTAAGTCTGATAATGATTCTGAAATATATACAAGAATAGATACCTCTGAGTAAAATTACTGGTGGAATAAAACTAACAGGGCGATACTTGAAGTATTTGCAACTCAGAAAAAGGGGGTGGAAATAACTGTTGCACTTTCAGGTTTCAAGCTCTCATGGATTTCAAAGGAGAAATAATGCGTTGTATCTCTCTCTCAAAGTAATAATGTGTTTATTAGACTGCTGTCCTTACATTTTTGAAAAAGAGTTCCAAGTAAAAGCGGAAATCCGCTTGAAACCGTTATTTTATTACAAGTTTTCATAAGATTTTAAATCATTGATATTATAAACAAGTCCCCTGTTTGGTGGGTCGCAATATTTTCTTTGGAATTAATTATTATTGCCGATTAAATAATTTAATATGGAAAAAAAGAGTGAAAATGTATTGATAGATTATCGTACGTTTTAAACAACGTTTTTTTGAGCTTTAATTATATCACAAATTTTTTTTTTTTTTTTTTATATTAACTCCACACAGGAGGCCCTGAAGAAAATAATTTCCCTCAGGGCCTATGTCATCTTTGGGGATGCTGTGTGGAGGGTCTTTTTGTGGAGAGGAAGGAGTGAACATGGGTCTTGAAGAGTCCCATGTTGTAGGAGGGAGGAAACACAGAGGCCGGCAGTTCATTCCACAGCCGAGCTGTTGAACTTAAGAACGAATCGTAGAAGCGATCCGTTCTCATGTGACAAATGTCAACCGTGTACAAATGTTGGGCGCGCGTTTGGCGTGTATCCCGACTACGCACCGGTGCCAAAGGGATCAATGACGCTAGTTCCTCAGAGCATCTTCCATTGTAATACCGATAGAACAAGGACAGCATACCTACCTGACGCCTGTGCTCTAAAGATTGCAGTCCGTTTGTTAAGATTGGGGAATCTATCAAACGGACCGCCCGTTTTTGCACAGAGTCAAGGGTTTTTTTCAGGTATTTAGGGGCTCCGGACCAGAGATGGCTGCCAAATTCGACAGTAGGGCGCACTTGCGATTTGTACAGGGTCAGCAGTTGTGTACTATTAAAGTATCTGCGGGCCCTGTACAGTACGCCCAGCTTCTGAGAGGCCAGCTTTACTCTGGCTTCGATGGAGCCCCCATACCTGAGCTGGTCACTTATAGTTACACCAAGCATATCAATGGAAGGCCTGTTCGGAAGATTGCTTCCGTTGAAGGAGACTAGGTTATCATTTAGATCCCTTTTAGACGTAATCAGACAGGATTGGGTCTTTGAAACATTAAATTCGACGAGATTATTTTTACCCCAAGAGGAAATACTCTCGAGATAACCGTCCATTCTCTGCTTCAAAGCCCTCCGAGCCGTTGGAGTTTGTGTGCCCTTTGGGGGCTTGTCAAACAAAAAGCTATCATGAACTGTACTGTCATCCGCGTAACAATGAATCGGTGCACATGTCAAAAGGTCATTGATGTGCAACAAAAACAAAGTCGGAGACAGAACCGATCCCTGTGGGACGCCAGCATTTATAGAGTGTGAGGATGAGGTGAAACCGTCAGCAACAGCCTGAATCGACCTATCCCTTAAAAAATCAGCAATCCACGTACACAGGGATGCGGGAAGTCCGTAAGAAGGCAATTTGTTGACAAGTCCTCGGTGCCAGACCCGGTCAAAGGCCTTGGATATGTCTAGTGCGACCGTTTGGGTCTCACCGTGACGTTCCAGGCACCGCCCCCAAACATGCGACACATACGCGAGAAGATCACCGCACGAGCGGTTCCGCCGGAATCCGTATTGACGGTCGTTGATAATTTTGTTCTTCTCGAGGTATGTGAGCAGTTTGTCGTTGATCACACGTTCCATCACTTTGGACAGAACTGATGTGATCGCTATGGGGCGGTAGTTGGCCGGGTTGGAGCGGTCACCTTTCTTGGGAATAGGGTGAATGACCGCTTTTTTCCAACCAGAGGGCACAGTGCCACACTTCAGGGACATTTTGAAGAGCTTTGTCAAAACTGGAACTATTTCCGCAGCACACCTCTGCAATACCAGGGCAGGTATTCCATCAGGTCCACTAGCTTTGTTAACATCGAGCCCCCGTATAACGTGGAGTACATCCCGATGCCGGATCCTCAGCTTTTTCATATAGAAGCCGCAGTGAGGAACTGACGGCGGAACAGCACCTCCGTCATCGAGGGTCGAGTTTTCCGCAAACATTTTCCCTAATAAGTTAGCCTTTTCGGTGGCGGTGTTTGCTAGTGAGCCGTCAGGTCTGGTAAGAGGTGGCAAACTGGGTTTGCAAAAATTCCGACCTATTGAGCCTGCAAGGGACCAGAATGCTCTGCTGCCATGCGGGCAGGCAGCCAGCTTTTTGCTGATCTGCAGGTCGTGTTCGAATTTTGACCTATTAATGATTCTCTTGCATTCCTTTGCCGATTTGTTGTATGCTGATCTGCTTTCGGGCGTTCGAGATGTGTTGTAGGCTCGGTAAGCCGCGTTTTTTCGTCGAACTGCTTCGGAGCATTGTCGACTGAACCACGGCTTTGAGCCCACACCAGTTTCTTTAGTAGTCGATTGTATGAAGCCATCCATCGCCGATTTGATGACTTCACCAATCTCCTGGGCACATCTTGAAGGGTCCGAAGTCCGAAAACAAACAGATGACCACGGAAAAGCGTTGAAAACAAATGGTGTGTTGTATAAGCTAAATAAAAATGCCGAATATCCACGTATTTTTCTTTAAGCGTTAGAAGCATTTTTTAAAATTTTATACGTCCAATTTAGAGTAAGGTTGAATTTAATACCCGTAAACTGAAAGATAAAAGAGGCTCCAGATAACATTAAATTACTCCCAGCCCTTTTAGTGAGGGCTGTAAATCTTCAATTTAAAAACGAATTAGGATTAAACAGAAAATAGACGACACCAACAATATTTCATTTACATCGAAAGTAAACTAAAGTTTTCGCCGATTTTTTTAATTACTTTAGAAAAGTGGTGTGGGGAACAAGACAGTAATTTTTTATGGAGAAAGATTAGCTAAAACGTCTTATCTCTTCCAAGAACTAATTCATAAGCACTTAATACAGTTGTGAAATTGTAAAGTAAAAGTTATCAACATATTATAATTAAATATAAAAATATGCGTACCAATGCTACTCAATTTTTTATTCCACTCCAGCTAGCAAACGAAAAACACGTGTATTTATTAAGTATTGAAAAAAGCATTATTCGATCAAACTAACTGTTGACAATTTCATATTTAATTTTCTTTTGTATTTGGATAAATCTTTTTTCATCAGCAAAAGTACTTGTGCTCTACACGGGTATGTTTATCTAAGTCGAACATAAATAAAAATCAATCATTGCTTAAAAAACAATCAATATTATGTTAACGAAATAAGAAATGCTGGATATATTTCGTTTCATAATGATGTACACGGCGAAAAATAGGTAGGGATTTTTTTAATCCAGTTTATTTATTAATTTTTATTTATTTTATTGATACATGATTTAGAGAGTACATGTGGTTTTTTGAGATATTTCACCCTCCACGCTAAGGATGACCCTGTGTTATGGCGGGTGAATTTTACAGTTTGCGGACATAGAATCTATACATTACTATAATATAAAAAGGAGGATAGAAGAGGATAGAGAAGTTAGAGAATTATAAGAAGATGAAAAATTTGAGAAATTTTTAGTAAATAGATCACACTAATTAATTGTGTACATACTATACCGCTAAATTAGGGAATAAGGATTTATTATGTATTTTCTGAAAGGTGATTAAATTGATAGAGTAAAGTTACTATTAAAAATTTGAATGCATAATCATTTCCCAATAAAATATAACTCTTTTTTTTTTTGGGATAACTTTATTGCGTAAAACCTCAAATTGTAATATTTAATTATTGAAGACAATATAAGCGTAACGATATTAGGGTACCTACCTTGCGGTGCACCGGCAAGGCAAGGGTCCTGGATTCGAGTCCTAGATGTGACCGTATCCTTTTCTGATTTTTCTGTTTCAGATTTTCGTTCAGAAATCGCTAATATTGTCTTATATATTTAATTGTCCGAATATATTTAATGGAGTTGCGAAACTATTATTATTTTAATGAACGCGTATTCCTACTTCTTCATAACATATTCGTGCTTTACTGATAGTTTGTTAGGAAGTTTGTCAAATCATTCATTAGAGGCCTCCAGTCCCATTATTAACAGGAAAACGAGCAATTTAACACGATTTTAATGGACTAACAATATTTTATATCAGTAAGTTTTCTCCGTATAGCTATTTTAATATTTAGAAATTGTTTGTTTTCGTGCATTGCTGGTAGTGAGCAGAAAATTACAAAATATCGATTAGGCAAGTGCCGGAAGAACGTTTAGTTTTCCGTTTATTAAATGTAGGTATTTTAATTATCAAAATGTAATGGGTTCAACCACAAGGCTATAGATTGCAGAAACCTAAAATCTTGTCCAAAATGTGCAAAAAATCATGACGTAAAAGATTGCATAGATGAAGATATTCAGTGCATCAATTGTATAATGACAAGTCAAAGATTAGGACTGAAACTAAATTGTAGTCACTCAGCCATGAGTAAGGAATGCCCAATTTATAAAAGAAAACTAGAAGCAAAAATGAGCAGAATTTCTTTTTTATAAACAAAAGTTACGAGAAAGATGAAATTATATACTTGAACATACAAAGCATGATAGCACATTACGAAGAGGTCAAAATACTTTTAGAAGAGAAGAAACCTTTTATGCTTATGATGAGTGAAACACATGTGACTGAAGATATCCAAGATAGTGAAATTGTATTTGATCATTATAATACCATACGTTGTGACTCGTATAGCAGACATACAGGACGAGTGATAATTCTTTTAAGTAATAAAGTTCCATATGAAGTGATATCAAATCACCAACATGAAAAACATTGTTGGATTTTAGCCATCAGCATTAAATCAGGAATCAAGAAAGGTGTGTATACTGTTATTTATAGATCACCAAACACAAGTAAATGCGACTTCTTAACATATTTTCAAAGATGGAGCATGGAAAATTTGCAAGATGAAAATATTAACATTATAGTTGGAGATTTCAATATAAATGTTAAAGCAAATGCAGACATATACACAAAAAAACTGAAATCTATTATTCAAACTGCAGAATTGTACTACGGATTGGAATAACTACAAAAATTTGAGAAATAAATACTCTAAAGACATAAAAAGAACGCATAATGAGTACATAAAAAATAAAATAAACTCGGAAGAAGGGGATCCCAAAAAAATTTGGAAAAGCATTAAAGAATTAGTACATGGAGATAACAAAAACGACATAAAAATAGTAAACTTCCCAAAAGATATAAACGAAGAAAACATGGCTAATAGCTCTAATAAATATTTCATAGAAAGCATCACTCAAATTAACAAATTAATACCTAACATTGTTTTCAACCCCACAAATGATAATAACAACTCAAACAAACAATTATTGGTGTTCAGAAAAATAACTGCAGAATATTTATTTAACATTTTAAACAAAATTAAATCAAAAAATAGTTCAGATGGATTAACTATTAGTTTAATAAAAGATGCGTTTCCAGTAATTGGATCTACTCTATTAAATATTATTGATCAGACATTTGAAGAGGGAAAATTTCCACAGTCATGGAAACTATCTACCATTATACCGGTCCCAAAGGTTAAAAATAACAGAAAATGTGAAGAATTTCGACCAATAAACACCTTACCGAAATATGAACAACAGAAAGACCGAATACAGGTAACAAAAATTAATAATCAATTTTCAAAACCAATGGAAAATAAATGAGGAGTACCACAGGGATCAGTCCTTGGACCTCTACTATTCATACTCTAAATTAATGACATGGTGAAAATATTTTCAAAATGCAAAGTACGACTATTTGCCGATGATACACTTATATATATAACTGGAGAAAACTATGGAGAACTAATAAATATTTTAAATAATGAACTAGATAATGTATCAAGATGGCTAAAAATAAATAAGCTTAAATTAAATACAAAAAAAAACAAAATGTATGGTAATTGGTTATAAGAAGACATCCAGTGAAAGCAAAATCAAAATTGATGGTGAAATTATTGAAAATGTTACCGATATAAAATACTTAGGAGTTATAATAGATTCCAAACTCAACTTTAACAAACATGCTGAATATACCCAAAAGAATATTGGAAAAAAGATATCTTTTTTGGGAAGAATTCGCCAAAAACTGTCCGAAAAAACTGCAATCATCATTTATAACTCCATTATTGCTCCATATTTTAATTACTGCTCAACTATCATTTTTCTGTGTAACGACCGAGAGCAAAATAAATTTCAAATTCTCCAAAATAGGGCAATGAGAACAATACTCAGACGAAATAGATATTCAAAAGTAAATAAAATGTTAAACGAACTAAGTTGGCTAACGGTGAAACAGATGTTGACCTTGAACACGATGATATTTGTACACAAAATAGTAAACAACCTGCTACCCAAATATTTTTCAAATAAAATTGTATACAACAAGGACATACACAAACATAAAACTAGGACGTGCAATGAAATCAGGCTAACAAAAAAGGACAAGACGAATACACAGAACAGTATATTCTATAAAGGGATGAAATACTATAACGCGCTGCCGGAAAACCTAAAGACTGCTTCAATTGAAAAATTCAAGAAGTTGTGTAGAAGCCACATGAAACAAGAAAAAACATAGAATATTAATATGTAAAAAATAATTAGTCATTTGTAAGCTTTAATGAACAAATTGCTAAAATAAAAATTAATAAAAAAAATATATTTAAATCCTTTTGCGTAGCTACGTCATATGTTCAAACCAAATTTATCGCTCTTGTTTACCAGATCAAATAATTTATAATTTGAGGTTATACAGCTAGTTAGTTATGTAACCAGAATACATTTGCTTAATGTTAATCCGTTTTTCACTATCAAGCTTCAATTGGATTTTGTAGATAAGTACTAGAAAATTTAAATTATATATATATATATCATCAGAAAAAATCTTCTGTAATGTGGTCAATATTAATGGATTTTCGCTTGTATGATGTTTCGCCAAGCTAAGAAATTTTTACTACTTTTTATTTATCTTACTTGTGCCAAATATGGGATTTATCTCTTTGTGAAGTTCAATTGTTTGTTATTTGTGTGTTTTCACAATTGTTCTTGTTTCTGTCCGTGTCAAAAGATCTCCATTTACATTCACGGATCTGCATAATCATTAGGGCGGAACGAAATTTTTTTTTCTAATTTGGATTTGAAATAGTTGTATTAAGTTGCCATTCGCCATCAATTACCCCAATTAAAAATATAAATAATATCAGACAACGGTAAAAGCCCCCGCCAAGACATCGAACATTTACAAAAACGACAGTTTAGCGCGGCCTACAAAATAGTACAGAATTTATTAAAATAGGTTTATTTTATTTAATAACATATTCAAATATAGTTAACTAGCTATTGCAATCAAATATTTCTTTATTTAATTATACTTTGGCGCTGTAACAGAGGTGCAAAGTGCGGGACGAAGCGGGGGGCGGCACCTGACAATCTACGAAATGCAGTGTTTTGTTTAAACTACTGTCGATAATTGTCTCAGAGTATAAGGTCGCGCGTCAATTATAATCACGAATACTTATTGATAAACGTTTTAAGTGAATTAACGTGACTTCTAGAAGACAAAATTTAAAATGTCCGATATTTGGTGTAAGTGCAGAGTTGAAAGAGAATATCCCATCTACGTATAAAAAAGTGATGAAATTCTACGAATGGGTTCGACAAGACTTAAAAGTAAGGAATAACACAACAAAAGAACCTACGTATTTGGAAATTGCCGAAGTAGTTTGAACGAAAATTGAAGAATTGTGGATAAAATCTTCTATTCCAATTGTCACACACAAAATAATCTTACAGTAACTAAAAAGTTATCACTCGAAGTGTTATAATTTGAAAAAGTCTTTGAAGAAACTTAAAGAAGAAAAATTAGAAGAGTTCAGAGTACAGATTAGAAAGATTTTTGACATAGCTGCAAGTAAATGTCAAGAATTTGTACGCTGTACTTGTTTGAGAGAAAAAAAAGTGCCAAAAGAGGAACAAATGTTTTTAGAAGACCAACGCACTAACTGACTAATGGATTTAGGAAGAACGGATCTTATCCATACCAAAAAATTGCTGAATAGAAGATTACATACTCTCAAACAAGAAATGAGGCATAATAGATAGGATGAAACTAAGAAGAATAAGACAGAATCAGACGCGAGCAAATTTTAACCGAAGAAAGAGTAACAGAAATTCCTTCATTATATTTCGATGAAAGGAAAGACAAGACGGCTAAAACTGTTTTAAAAAGATCGAAGAGGCTTAGAGTGATTGTACAAGAGGAACATATTTCGATTATAAACAAACCAGGTACTGTTTATGTTGGGTATGGGGTTCCAACATCGGGCAGTGCAAGAAATATTGAAAGAGCTATCCACAAATTTTTAACGACTGAAAAGATATCACTAGATGGTTTAATGGCTGTTGGCTGTGAGGGAACAAACACAAATACAGGGAAAACAGACTATCTCGACCATTGCAATGGATAATTTGTCTCTTACACGCCAATGAGTTACCATTGAGGCATTTTTTACCTATTTGAATGGCCCTACTGCAGGTCAAATTGGTAAAGCATTAGAGATATACAAGACGCTGCCGTTGGCCAACTTTGAGAAGATAGAAGGTGAACTACCTCCACAAATATCAATACAGACCAGAAATATTTACAAGAAATTACTACTGCTGTCATAAATGGATCCTGGTCTCCTGGATTTATTAAAAAGAAGCCCAGGTAAACTACCCCATGCCCGCTGGTTGACAAAAGCTAATCACATACTGCATTTGTATATTTCTACAGAAAATCCACAACAAAATATTGTGACTTTAGCAACGTTTGTCGTATAATCCCAACACGCCTCGTTCTTAAAACAGTTACAGAAAATGAAGTTTCGATAGCAATAAAGTCTCTCAAAAATTCCTTAACTTCCGGCTTAGATGAAATACCCAATACTGTTCTAAAAAAAATTGCCTCCGGTATAACTCAACCACTAACTCACCTTCTTAATATTAGCATCCGCCAAGGCCTTTTCCCCACTATTCTAAAACAAGGTCTTATTATCCCTATTTTCAAAACAGGCTCCAAACTTGACGTCAGTAATTATCGCCCTATTACTTTACTTAATTCCCTTTCGAAAGTGTTTGAAAATATCGTTAATACTAGTTTGATGGAATACTTGGAAACCAACAAACTATTATCGCCACGTCAATTTGGCTTCAGAAGACACAAAAGCACTAACGATGCCATAGCCACGGTTACTGACTATATATATCTGGCCATCTGGATAAGGGCTCGAAATGTCTGTCGGTATTCCTTGACCTTTGCAAAGCATTTGATACAATCTCACATAGCAAATTAGAACGCAAAATGTTCAATATAGGTATTAGAAATAAGGAATTGGACCTTCTCTCTAGCTTCTTATCTGGCAGATCACAATGCGTTAAAATCAGAACAACTAAGAGTCAGAATCTGCCAATTAGTTACGGTGTCCCACAAGGCAGTGTTTTAGGTCCAACCCTATTCCTGATAAATATTAATGAGTTATGTAACCTTGATATCGATGCCACTATTGTCAGTTTCGCCGATGACACAGTCCTACTATTCCAATCGAAATAATGGACTACCGTATACGCCAAAGCGTGTGATTAACTTGCCCTGGGATAAATTTTTTTATTATTGATTTATTATGGTGAGAAAGAATTTTTCAGTTGATTTCACGAAATAGGGATTTACCAGATGTTGGATAGCTGTTTTAAAAACAAGTGCTTAAATTTATGATGGTAGAGAAAAAAACTTGGAACATGCCCTGCGTTTAGCAGAGACCTCCGGGATGGTGTTTTGAATTCTCAGATTTAGTTCAGTGCAGTAGTAGCGAATTTGGCAGGTTGGGGCGGAGAGAAAAAAAACCCTAACAAAGCCAATAAGCAATAATTCAACTCTGTTAAGTAATGCTACTAAGTGACTTTTGAGTAGGAAATACGCCGTTAAATATAGTTACGTAATTTTTCTAAGGATTTAGACGAATTATAATTATGACTAGCGAAGAAAATAACATTTTAACAGGACGAGTTTGGAAGTTGCTTAATTAAATTAAAATCTCGCAAGAAGATTTAAAAATAAAACTATTACATCATAATTATTTACTACATCCTAGACCGTGTTGATAATTTGAAAAGAGGGATAGGAAGCTGGTGGGTCGACACGCCACTGGACTGAGGAGAGTCGAGTTTCATTCCTTTGGCAAAGAATTTGACAGGCTATTTAAGAAGCAACAATTTATTGGTTTTGAAACGATGGAAATTAATGAGACGGGTTCTAGAACTCATAATTGATGTGGCCTTTTTTAGTGCAATTCTGTCCTTGAACACACAAAATTTCGAGAATTCGAAAAAAATAAATGAGATATCGCCATATGGAGAAAGGCGGAGTTGATTTGGGGGTGGGGGGAGCGCGAGGGTTGTAAGGGAGTCTAGATTCGGTAGCGCAAGGAGACAGTCAGCGTGAAAGAGCGGGGGAAAATAGTCGAGGGTGAAAGAGCGGGGCGGATAGTCAGGGTTTGGAAGCGCGGGAAGACGGGCAAGATAGTCAGATAGTGAAGATCAGGGGGAATTCAAAGTCGGTCGAGCATAGCCAGGATCGGTCAGCATTGAAATATAGTCAAGGCGATTAAAAGTTGGGAGACGCGCCAACAAAAGATTTCATTGTCAGGACACGAACACGGCTAAAATCATTTAGTGTAGGAAGTGTGATTATTTTAACAGCATGGGTATTTTACTGCATGTGACTGTGTTTCTTTCTTATAATTATTTGGAATGCACTAAGATGTTAAATTGGTAATTCTCATTATAATCTAATTATTAACCCTCATTTCCTGTGGATTTCTTAGAGAAATAGATTCGCTCCAATACGGGTAAACAAAATAATTCAATTGTATTTTGAAGTAAGGGTATTTAACTTGAATATTATAGTTAATTGTGTTTAAATCTTGAACGAAAGAATTCGTGACAATGGACCGGATCCTTTAGCAAAAGGGGCCATAAATCACATATTGTGTTGAAGTCGACCGGGACTCGGCCATTTCAAAACAAAAAAGGACGACGAGCGACTACTCTAAATACGTTAGGTTATTGAACAATAAAACATGAGTTGTGTTACGAGTTAGACTATTTTTCGCAATTTAAAAGGATTTAATAATTCTCCAGTAGTAATACTTAACGACTAGGTTGTACGGAATTCATAAAATATAAACCATTGTATTTATGCGATGTTTTTATAATCCGGCAAACGGTTATTAGTCGAAACAATCAGATACCGATAGGCGGAATAGTAACAGATAGAACGGTTAATTATGTGCTTTAGTACCTGTTATTTAACAATAAGTTATCGTATTCTCCTTGGGAATTCAACTTATTCTTCACGGAATTAATACAGCGGATTGAAGGTAGTCGCCAAGAGAATGCATCTGTTTAGCTTCCCTATTCTATCAAGTGAGATTTTCATTCTCATAAGTTTGGTTTGGGACGAAGTGTACGAATTTTCCGTAGGCTGTCCTATCTTATCAAAGCGACAAAAGCGAAGGAATCGAAATTGATAATTGGCTTGCCTAATAGGGACTTTTGTGTGTTAGCAAATTCGAAAACCCTGGATACCGGAAGAGCGTCTATTTCAGTAGGGCAGCGCTGGCTTTTCCCGTGCCCTTGATGTGGTTGAGTTATTCCCGTAAAAGCATCGGTTTCTGTCGAAGGTGTTGGAGGACCAGCCTAAGATAGTTACCCTGGATAGACCCCTGTTTCGAGTATTTTTAACTGGTGAGAGGACGCTTTCACGGAGTTCCAATCGAAGGGAACGAAGATTGCCAATGGGCTTTCCCACTTGAGTTAGCTTGGTAGACGAAGGAACAAAGCGGATAATGGCTATGCTATCCTTTTCTGACGTATGGGGAGGATTTTCTCGCTGACAAAACGAAGGGATCGTGACGAATATGAAGTTGTTTCGGCGATTTCTGACATCCTTCCTGTCAAATTCAATAAATACTTACCCCACTATAGGAGGAGAAGTCATCCAGAATTAGGTTGGGAATTGACTCTGACTGAAAACGTTTGAGCTGACGGAGATCGGATGATTTCAGTTTCACGACCTGATGATTCTAGTATCCCTGATCCTTAGCGCCGGAAGTCGAGAATATCATTCTCTACCATTCTTTGATATTTGAAGCGGGCGGAAGGTAACAAACGATAGAGCGAGTGACCATGACTTTAAAGTAGAGTAAGATCTCCCGTCCCGGAAACATTCATTATGTCGGATGGATGCCCTCATTCAAATTAAATATTGATATGACTATTTTGAGTGTGGATGAAAGACTTGAAGTATGTTCTGTATTGCACATATGATAAACATGTGTCATTACCTCTACTGGAACGAGAAGCTGTATAGACTGGAACCAGGAGCTATTTGGAGTAACGTGACTGCAGAGGCGAAGGTGAACAAACTGAAGCTGAATTCATCATTATTCTTACGAGCGTAAACCAGAGGGGTTTTCACGGGACTCCCGAACTCCTGACGTTGCTGATACAAACCACTTCGGTATATGTTTATGTTTGAGGTTAGTAGAGTGGACTCCTAACTTTCGGCATGCTGGCGAAGCTTAACTCATCATTGATTTGGGGGAGGTTGACGCGACCTAAACCTCGCGCTACCCACGTGCCCCAAATGGTTCCTGACATCAGGCTATCATGCCACCGGACCGGAGCAGCTCCTTGTACCTAACGGTATAAGACGAATCTTCATCAATCATAATCATCATCGACATCATCATTTACCAACAAGGACCCACATATCAGAATTCAAAGGAATCCTACCTTCATCACCCTCCGGCAGGAGGCAAAACATGTCATTATTTCATCTGTCGCTGAGCGATATTCAATTAATTTCTGGAGGAGTTGGAATTGGACCATTAATTTGGCTGCTCTCGAGCTGGTCACGTTGATGGATGGGATTTGGACGGAGACCAATCGAAAGCAACACATGTTTTGTCTCTAGCTATTCCCAAAAATACCTACTCGTAGAAATAACTCACAAAACTAACAATCTATAGTCAAATTATTACCCTTGAATCTTGTGCATCTTGAATTGAATTTGTCTATTGAGAATTTCATGTACTTGCATTTAATTATCCCATTGTATTAGCTTATCATCGACTGCAGTAACCGGAAACGTTTTGGCGAGCAAAAAAGGTAGGAAAAAGGTAGTTAAAATCAGGGTAGTCGGTCATTGTCTTATTTTAAAACCATACAGAATGTAACACGCCTCATCTAAAAAGAACCAAAGTTACCACAACCAATTAAAGAGATCCTTCAATGAATTAATCACCGTCGAAACAAAAAATTGACAAACGTGACATATTAATTCAATTTCGATATAAACTGAAAGGAAAACTTTAAAAACATTACAAGCGGAGGAAGGAATTCAAAAGGTAAAACAGTGACTCGACTCTAATTCACTAACTCTGAATGTACCTAAAACAAAATACTTACTGTCTAGTCTCACCAATATCCCAATGTCACACCTAACTCTAAAGATACACGTTTGCAAAAATTCTCCCCTTGACCGGAATTGTGACTGCTCATGCCTAGAACAAGCAACCAATATCAAATATCTAAGACTAACCTTTGACACACACCTAAATTGGAAACAACATATCTATAACATTTCAAACAAAATTCGTAAATCTATTCACTTTTTCAAAAATACACGTAATTTCCTTGACCTTAAACTTTTAAAATCAGTATATTTCTCGCTATGCCAATCAAACATAGAATATGGAATTTTAGCTTGGGGTAGTACTTCTTCTAGTGCCCTCAACCCCATTATTAAAGCACAAAAATTAATCATAAAAATAATTCTCAAAATCCCTTTTTCTACCAACACTGATACTATATTCAATACTATCAATGTTATGGACATAAAACAGCTCTTTGCAAGATCGATCTTGATTAATTTACACCAAAACAGCAAAACACTATACAAACCAACTCAAACGACACACAATACCCGAGCCAAAAATAAAGAACTTCTCCAAACTCCTTTTGCTAGAACCACCTTTGGGCAAAAACATTTTAAATACACAGCTTGCAAACTATACAATACACTACCAACCACGATTAGACAAACAGAGTCAATAACCAAATTCAAATATATTTAAAACAAAAGTCAAAACATGGCTTAGAGATCAAAGTAATAATCAACTTACAAACATTATGAAGACAATGTAAAGACAATTCAAAACTAAATACAAAAATTTAAGAAAAACTACAGGCCGCCTCAGAACAGGAAACCCTAGTGAGGAGGACTGTGAAAAAAATACAAAAAATACAATATGTTTTTATTAGCCCTGATGAAGGTTCGGGTTGAACTGAAACCGGTTGGTTATAAATATATACAATAAAGTGGTATTCAAACAAAGTTATTTTATTTTAATTATTACAAAAAATATACTTATATTATACTTTAAACCTACATAATGTACAAATTTTGCTATTGATATTAATAAAAAAAAAAAAAAAAATCATGAAATAAAGAAATGGATAACAAGTATTGGGCGTCCCATTATCGCAAACATCTGTAAACCAAATTACACGTAAACAATAACAACAATTCAAATACTAAATAAAATAATAGAATCAATAATTTTATAAAAACCCCTTTGTAACTACGTCCTCCAATTAAATGCATTTATATTACATATATATTTACAATATTGTCATACCTGTACCTACTCTTTCTATTACCTATCTATTGACTCCATAATTTAAAATGTATACAACTTTGTAATTTGTACTTTGATTTTGACTTAGTCATGCATGTAAATATTCTATAAGTTTCTGTATACGTCTGTCTAGACACAGGTGTACCCTAGTGAGACAGGTGTCGATAAATACAAGTAAAAACCTTTATATTGATAGATAAATAAATACAACAAAAAAAAAATCATATGCTCTTGTCTGGTTTGCTATCAAAACACATTCATCCTGAAAAGATGGTTCAAATCATTTATGGAAGCTCATTAACAGCACTAAATATTTGTTCAACGAGTTGTTAGAGATAGTGGACCCTGTTATAATTCGAAACAGTTACTTTGCTCATCCAGAAAACTTGTTGTTGAGTATGATAATAGATTCACATAAGCACATTAGAGAATTCGCTGCAAGACGCATTGTAAAGGCTCGTCAAGTTAATAAAAATTCTGTTTCGGGCATGTTTGAGGTGCCAAAAGTGGACTTAAATGCATATTCTTACATAGACATAATTGACTGGCAACAAAATACTGATGAATATTTCCTATGATCAGTTACAAGATCTTATTGAAAATGGAGAAGTTACAGTGTTGAAGTTTATGAGACTGCCTTGCCACACCCAGGCTGTGGAGAGATTTGTGAAAGTTGTGACAGAAGCAGCTCTAAGTGTATTCGACAAGACAAGACGAGAGGGATTCATAAAATCTAAATTAGCGTCTCGAAAACAAAGTTTGAGCCTAAAAAGGATTTTTGCTATAAAAAATTATTTTATTCATACCAACATAACTTTCTGAATCTGTGTTTACTTAAAAAAAATGTTTTTATTAATTAAAATCTACTTTTATTTTATCATTTCATGCATAACATATTATATTTACTTATTATTTTGTTGATAGGGTGTTTAATACAAAACGTCTACAAAACTTTAAAAAATAAAATTTCAAGTCTATGGCGGGACTTCAAGATGTCAAGCTAGAACTTCCAAATTGAGAAGTGTTATTTAGAATTACATAATGCAACTTTTATCTGGTATTCCAATTCGAATTTCGAATAAAAAAAAATTCATATAAAAGTGTTCCACCCTAATAATCATGTCGATTCGCAAACAAAAAACCATCTGTTTGTTCGTTAACCTTTCATATTAATAAGGTCTTGTAAGCCATCTAACGAACCAAGTAGAGTGGACTCATTGAAGTACATTATACAAGGTTAGCACTCCTCTAGTATAGTTGGACCATTAGGTGATTAACCGTGATGAAAACAGGAACTGCATAATTACATATGATAAGCTATAATATGTATAAGGGTTAGAGGTAAAGCGTTAATAATGCTATTTTGTGGTGTATTAACCATTTCAACGTGGAATGTCTAGAGATGGATACCAATTGTCTAATACAATTTTTTTACAGTTACACTGAAACATACGTAAAATAAGTTCATTTTTTTTTTTTAATTTTGTCGTTTACCCGGATGTTTGTCCTTGTGAGTTTGGGTTCAAATCTATAACCTTCTGCGCTCTTTCTTACCCATTATTGATATTATCTCCGAGTAGGGTGGTATCGTCTGCAAGTCTTTTATTATTCATCGGCTTAACCCTAAACACTATTCCGGCAGTTTCCTCATAGAAGGTTTGTTACATATAGCCTGGGAGTAAAGGTTGAATGTGAACGGGTATAATATACATCCCCATCTTACACCGAGTCGAAAATGGAGTTTTTAAATTTCGATAATTTTTTTTGCTTTCTGAAGAGGTTTTGATGCCATATTTTGCAGTTTTATTCAAAAAGTCGCGAGAGATAGGAGATTTTGCATCTGTTATATTTTTGATAAAATACTATTTTTTAAGTTTGTTACAATCCGTTTATAGAACATAGAAATATGATTTTTTTAAGCTGATAGTTCTTCACGTAAATTATATTGGATATTATATCAAATACCTTGTCCACATAGTATACTATAATTATATATCATGTAACTGGATAGGTTTTAATTGTAAACAACAGTTATAAATCTTAGCTTGTCGAAAATCTTAGTGATAAGTTATTTTTTTATGAATGTTGACAGCAAATCTTAAAATAACCTACATAAGAATATAATCTATGCCAATTATGAACCTTCTGCTGAAAAAAAAAAACTATATAAATATGACAATTTGGGTGATGTTATTTTATTACGAGATATGTTGAAGGTGGGTGGGAGGGGGTGGGGGATATGGGTTTAGGATAAAGAGACGAAAGACGGGATAAGGTGGGAAGGTATATTCAATAGTATAGATTTTTTATCGCGATTGTGTAATGAATTTTTGCCTTAGTACCATAGAGTCGAGTTAAACATGTCAATATGATTCATTTGGTTTAGATTTGGTTTTGCAAAAAGAAAAATTAAAGGTGAGTGATAGTCTGCTGTTTCTATTTGGAACATCTAATGAAAATTCCGTGCGTCATATTTTAAATTACATTTCTGAATCCGCTATATTTCTTCGGCAAATTAGTGTCTGTATATTGAAGAACTTTGCAGAGTCTAAATTGCTACCATGAGATCGAAAAGAGCACCAGTTAACGCACCTTAAAATCTATTTTGAACGCTTTCAATTCTGTTTTTGTGAACTGCATAGACTGAATTCTACACCTGAGATGCATATTATGCAGGTAAATATAGCGTTATGAAAGTACTAACATCTATGAAATGTTTACAAGCATGGATGATGTACGGGACGTGTTTGCCTGTACAAGAAAAGACTGTAAATAATAAGCACGGGCACACATCAGTCCTCAACCTGGGTAATGATTTAAGTAAAACACCGTGAAGCGTTCTATCCAAACCATCATAAAAAAAGACGGTTCAAATCAAAATTCACATTTTACTTACATGTATTGTACTGGTATGCAGAACGTATAAAGGGGTGTAGCTTGTAGGTACCTATTTCTTACAGCCAACCCAATTCACAAGAAATAGTTATATGTATTTCAATATAACTGGGTTTTAATACACAGATAGAAACTGAGACAATCGGAATGCTTTTAGCGATGATTTCGGATTGGAGCACATTGTGCATCATCGCGCCATACGATACAGCAAATGGCGCAAGCGGCTGTTGCAGCAGTGGCCAGTTTAGTCGGTAGCCAGCAGGAATTGGCCAGCCTAAAGGTTATTTGCGTCAGTGGCTAGTTCAGTCGGCAGTAACAGGAATTGGCCAGCCTCTAGGTTTTCAGCATCAGTGACCAGCAGTTGGCAGCAGCAGGAATTGGTCAGCCTTTAGGTTGTCAGCATCAGTGACTAGCAGTCGGCAGCAGCAGGAATTGGCCAGCATCTAGGTTGTCAGCATCAGTGGCTAATTTAGTCAGTAACCAAGAGGAATTGGCCAGCCTTTAGGTGATGAGTAGCAGTGTTCCAGCAGAATTTGGCCAGCCTTTAAGTTGTCAGCATCAATTGTCAGTTTAGTCGGCAGCAACAGGAATTGGCCAGCCTTTATGTGTCAGCATAGGTGGTCAACAGTCGGCAGCAGCAAGAATTGGCCAGCCTTTAGGTGATCAGCAGCAGGAATTAGACAGCCTTTGGGTTGTCAGCATCAGTGGCTAATTTAGTCAGTAGCCAAGAGGAATTGGCCAGCCTTTAGGAGATCAGCAGCAGTACCAGCAGCAGGAATTGGCTAGCAGTGGCATGGTCTTTTGATTATAAGGGCCGGTACACGGAGACGTCCAAATTTTGTAATGATGAGAGATGCGTTTCGCTCAGCTGATGAAGTGCCGGCAGTAAACAGCTCGTTGCACATAATTGTAATCTTTAAAATGATTGTGCCGTGATGGAGGAACAGAAGCGAATACAGTTTTCAGTTGACACTCAGAAATTGCAATTTCAAGTTATTATCTCGTTATTTCCGGAGGTGTTGCATCCCCTGGTTGTAATTCTTGAATAAAAATATTTCAAATATTGGGCTATTTATAATATCTCCTACAAGTGTTTGTGTGACGTCAACGTCAGCTTGAAAAACATATTTTTCAGTTTTCAATGTAGGTGTTCAATATTCATTTTTGCGGCTTCAATTGCCTAGTAACAGCCTTTGTCTTTGAAAATAGGGTTTTCGAACTGTTTCACGTTATTGCCGCCTGGTTACAGATTGTCTTTGATGCATTTTTCAACTGATAAATATTATGATTTTAAAAAGGGGTCATCAAACTCGCAGGTGTTCACCGTAAGTAAGTGACCAGTGTATGGCAACAACTTTAATCTAGTTATAATATGTTGTTAGATACAGATGACAAAACCAAACATAGATGATACATTAGCGACTATGTGGTACGTGTGTTTGTTGAAATTTAATTTACAATTAAGGTGAACCCCAATTAAGGTGTTCCTTACTATCGGATTTAGTAGACAATGGAAGAATATTATTTGAGTATGAGTATTCATGGGTAAATATGTTTTTATTTTCAGACAGTGGTAAATGCAATACGATTCAAAGGTTGCAAATCATCTTGCAGCTTCTGACAGTCTTTGATTGAGATTATTGGTGAAAAAATGTTAATGTCATCTGCTCTCAGGATAGTTTGTGATTTAAAAAAAAACAGTTACCAACGTCGTTGATATAAATGTTACTGTCAATATCTCCTGTATAATACATATTCTCTTATTGTACTGCATCATGTATCACTTCTATGTAAAAGCCTTTTTAGGCGTATATATATATAAATAAATAAATAAAAAAAAAAATAATAAAAAAATAATAATAATAATAAAAATCCAAACTGCCTTGAAGAACTCCAAAAGCGACGGCAACAGTGTCTGATTTAAATAGAGTAACCACTATCATTCGACTACGGTCGGAGATATAAGAAGATAAATATTGCCTTGAATACCTATCTTTAAAAGCTTGTTTAATAAAGTTGAGTGATCAACCCTGTCAAACGCTTAACTGCAGTTGGTATGGATAGTGTCCACTTCTATTATGTTATTCAAGTTATCCTGGAGGTACTCCATGAAAGTTAAAAGATTTTAGATTGTAAATTTACCACTAATGAAACCATGATGATTCATATTTAAGCTAGGCTTAAGAACAGTATGCAGTTGAACATATATACAGGGTTTTCCAATAAGAGGTGTTATTTTGAATAGCCCTAGCGGGCTATTCAAAATAGCTTTCGGTAGATGTTATTTCTTGACATTTGACAAGTAGAAACTACGTTATTAATAAAAATGGAACGATACACGTTTCAACAACGGATTAAAATTATTAAAATTCACTTGAGTGAATCAAATGCAAATCATCTTGAGTGATGAGGCCCATTTCCACCTCGGTGGCTTCGTCAATAAGCAAAATTGTCGCATCTGGGGCTCGGAAAACCCAAGAGTTTTTGTTGAAAAGCATCTCTTTCCTCAACGTGTGACTGTTTGGTGCGGTTTATGATCCGGCGGAGTCATTGGACCTTACTTTTTCAAAAATGAGGCTGGAGCAACAGTTACGGTGAATGGATTGCGCTATCGAGAGATGATTAATATTTTTTTATGGCCGGAATTGGATAGTATTGATCTGGACAACGTTTACTTTCAACAAAACAGCGCTAGGTGCTACACAAGCAACGAAACCATTGATCTTTTACGATTGAATATCATAAGAACACCTCTTATTGGAAAATCCTGTATATAAAAATATTTTAATACCTATTGGTCAAAATGGAAAGTTGGGTTTAGTTTGGGTTAAAGGTAAAATAAATTAAGTTGTAAAGCTCTCTTTAGGCAATTTTCTTACGAAAACAGATTTATGGAAGTATTCCAATCTTCAATAATATTATTTTTGAGTGTCAGATCTACGTTGATTGAAATTCTGAGACACAACAGTCCAAAGCCGGTGGTACTAAGGCATCCATATTTGGACCGAGTACCCGAATGGTTACAAGTACAGTCGATGCTAGCCAATCCCTAGGTAGCCAGATAGTTCCAGTTCCTTCCCTCATTAGAATAACTCACATACTACAATAAAGCGAACGTATGTCCAGCTAGATATTCAGTATAATTATCCTACTATAATAAAGTACTCGAAATCATTGACGAACCAAAAGCATTTATTGAATAATCCCAATTTCAATTGTATTCCATAATAAAATCACATAAATTTGTTTTTGACCACTATAGTTTTATTTTCACTCTACCGGTTTCGGAAGATCCCTTCCTTCGTCAGGAGAATATTTAACAATAATATGTAAATAATTAAACAGCACAATACTAAAATTTTATCCTTATTTTTTTCCGATCGCGATGTCTGAAATCACCATGTTTGTTAATAATCTGTCAGTTTATTTTATAATAATTTTGACTGACAAGTTTCAGTAGAGGTGTTATTAATCTGAAACTTAATACCGGGAAGGGTGAAGGGCCTATCTATAAATTAAACATAATTTTAACCCCTAACGTCACTAACGGGGTCAATTTCTTTCGCAATAGGTACATCGTTAACTAACCCCTTAGCTGAGAAAATGCATCACCTGCGCTTCCTTGAAATCCCAGAACAAGATGCGAAATACATCTTTTGCCTGTTAATTCCTGTTACGATTAAGTCAATGACAGACAGTTACATGATAGATTTATCTTGTCTTTGTTTCTAAAGGGTTATCCGAATTTTGCATTTTTCTACGACTATTTGCTTCGCTGCGAATGGTTGCTACCGTTACAATGAAGGGGATAATTAGCTACATGTGGTTGAGATTATTGTTTATTTTGAATTTTTGTGGACTTTATTATTTATTTACACTGATTTGAAAATACCTACTATTATACTACTCTGATACCTACTATTTCTATTTTTATTTTTGTTTGTTTGTGTTGATTTGATTTTTTATTGTTAATATTATTTCATTGTTCATTATTATACCTAAATATGTATATATTATTATTATTTTATTGGAGGCACTGCTGAAAACCAGCTGCATTCCCGGAGAGATCCGGGATGCGAGATGCATAGCTGAGCAGTGACCTTTTTGTCAATAGAATTTATGTTAAAAAGTATGTAAAATTTATCTATTGGCAAATAAATCTTTTATTTTTATTATTTCTGAGCTGAAAACGACAATTATTAAAACTGACAGATTATTTTAAATATTTAAAAAAGAACTTAGAAAAAAAAATTATTCGCGGAACGTTTTATTTGTTATTTTCTTTAATTCCTTTTTTTTAATTTTTCCTTATTTCGAAATACTAAGAATTAATTCCAAGCCGAGAACAATGTAAATATTGATTTTAATTTTTTTCAATTAGCTTTCATATGAGACACCGAGGAAAATAATTCTCCTCATGGCCTATATCATCTTTGGCAATAATGTGTGGAGGGTTGGGAATGGAAGTTCTGGGATGGAAAAGGGTATGAGGGGTGGGTAGGAATCTGAAGGTCAGTTTGTCAATCCATCCCTCCTACTGCGGGGCAAGGCAACGTTTCGAGAAAGTCCTGTTGGAGAGATCAAAAGATCTCCCCCAATCAGTCTCTCCTGATTTGGTCCGGGTGAACCTCACCCTATGAATCCGGGCACCTCTGTTAAATTACAAAACGTAGCGAACCACTGGGATGACCTATGGCAGAGGTGTTGGTTATTCAATAAATTGATCCCGGGGTGGCGGTACCCACACCGTCTTCCTAAACTGTTTCCCAAACGTTTGTCATAAATCATAATGACAAACGTTGACATTGGGTTTGAAGTCGGTGGGTGAGTTGACATCGCGATTTCGTCCCACCCAGGTGTAGTGTATTCTATTGTTCAATTCTTCAGTTGGTTAAGTCCTCCATCACAACACAAGCAACATTTTTTGTAGGAAATTTTCAAATATTACCAAGTTATTTGTAACTCGGGAATGCTTGTCTTTCTTTTTAAAAAAGTGTACTTAAACAAGAGATTACCAACACTAGATACCATACGAGTATTATGGCCCTATCACAGAGAGCTCCGTTGTATCCCATATTTCTGTTACAAACGTCTTTTATCGGAAAGAGAAAACTAAATCGGAAAGATCGATGTAGAACCAAACCAATTACATTACTACTCGTATTGTAACCCTTTATAGTATTTCAATTTATTATCTTATTTGTAGGTAACTTTCTCAATGCCCATCTTGCTCTTTTTATATCGAAGAAGCAACAAGATTAAAGAGTTTGTAATGAATCTGTAAAGCATGATTTCTTTACTCTTTGACAAAAAAATCCTTTGAAGCTCACAGAATGAATTATTTTTAACGTAACCTTTTACTTAACCTACCCAATTCACTTACCTAAACGGAGTTTAACCTTTTTCAAAAGAATATGATTAAAGACTACAAAGGAAATTATTAAAAATAAAAATTGACAAAATGTATTCGCTTTAAGAATATATTATTCGCGATCGGTAGTCCCATGGGTAAGACATTTTTTTACCTCTGTTGGAGAAGGTTCTAATTGACATTTTTTTCAAAAAAGATTTTGAACGAAAAACCATTTTTTTTTGCTCATTTCTATAACCATAATAACTTTCAGAGCCATTTGTGTTGTATTTCCGTAGATACTTGTATGACGAAGTTCTAACATAAAGTTTTTAAAGCTTTAATTTATTTTACAATGTTCTAACATCACTTTGAACTTATTTTATTTTTATCTGACAGTTGATCGTTTTTTACGAGGCGCAGTGTTGTTCGTCACATTCGTTGGATAGGGTTCTAACTTCGCCTGACCATGACAATGGAATGGCATTATATGAGATGTAGTTAGAACCTTGTGCATTGGATTATCATGCCCTAGCTTGTTGCAAATGGTTTTATCTACACGTTTAGGTGTTCCAAAATGGAATTAAACATCCATTTTAAATATTTTCCCTTAAAAAATGCTGAACTAAAATACTTTAACCAATATTCAACCCCAAAATTAGAAACCGGTAAATAGATTATGAGAAATCGTCTTTGCAAACTTTGATACCTTATAACTCAGAACAAGGTGAAGTGAATTTAGAACCCTGTCCGACTGAGGTGACGATTTGTTTGGCTGACGGAAGTTTTGAGTTCGAGTGCTACAGCAAGTGCGGAATTTTTAACAGTGCTCAATGAAAAGGACTCTGTTAAAATTTAAAGCAGTATTTGTACTTAAGTCGTTCATAACAAAAAAAATATATCGTCCAGCATTTTATAAAGTTTAATTATTTTATATTTTGTTTTTTGTACTACAACAGTAAACAGTCTTATTATCAGATCTAATCTTCTGGAACAAAGAGGGTGCGTAATTCTTCGACACCACTTAGAAGCTATTAAGAGTTAAGAACACGTTCACTTGCAATAAATAAAGCTGGAAGCCTCTAGTGGACAATTCTAAACAATGTTAACGACCTGTACTGAAGGATCGCGATCGCCGCGGGTGTGAAGGTTATCACGATAGCTCGGAGGTTACATCAGTCACTCGTTAAACCCAGCGTTTAAATCCATTTCAACAACGTAAAGCAATATTCATATTAAATATATCGACTTGCCGGTGACAGAGTTCACAAACGTCGTCTCGGTTTCAATTCCTCGGTTTACCCAGTCCTCTATCATTACACAAGCAACATTTTCCGCCTTTAATTATGACAGTAGGCGATTTTTTCAAACTGTCAGGTTATTCGTCACCTGCTAATATTTGTCTTTATTTCAACATACTATATATTTATGTACAACGTGAAATTAATACATTCAAATGTTGAAAACCACGATTAACAATACCTTTTTACCCACACCACTAACGAATTTTATTACCCGACTTAAATAACGATTACGTATAAATACAAGACTAAAAATATACAATCTTATTACATTAAAATAAAGCAAAAACAAAATATTTAAAGTTCAGATTTATCATTTACAAACATAACTTTTTTTATTATTGTAGAAAGTAATCACTTTGTGGTTTGACATATTTAATAAAATAAAAAAAAACTTTTTTTTTAAAACCACGAGTTTTTAATAATTTTTAGAACCGACTGGTTTCGCTTTACTCAAGCATCGTCAGTATTACTAGTAATAATTTGTACCCTTACTAGTAATAATTTGTACCCTGAAGATGCTTGAGTAAAGCGAAATCGGTCTAAACATTTTTAAAAACTCGTGGTTTTAAAAAAAAAGTATTTTATTTTACTGTAACTTTTTTTACTCTCAAGTAGGTAGTCTAGTTTCGGACCAAGTCCTGTTTTTATTATCAAATAAATCTAAGTAAATAAATAAATAACTAATCTGGAGGTCACTGGCTACAGATTGGGAGCAGTTGTGAAAATAATATGAATTTGTATGATTGTATATCTATATTATATAAAATAATAAAGGTTAATTAAAACAATAATCTGTTGTGCTCTAAATATTTAAGAGCTTTTAAAATAAAATTACAGTTTTGATTTAAAAAAAACACAAATTAGACGAAAGCAAAAACTTTTTATTTTCATGAAACGAAATAAAAAATATTACATTTCCATTCCTTTTCGAGGAAAAATATTACACTAATTACACTGGCGCTTTAACGGACGAGTGAACGTCAAACAACAGCAGCGACCCCTGTCACCGACACATCGCCATGTTTTTACCCCGATGGTCACGTGACACGCTGCGGGCGGATGTGACGTCATCATGTAGGCTGTGTGTAGCTCTACAGAGCTCTAGGACATCGGACGCAGGACGCCGGACAGCCCTGTCCTGGTCGGGAGCGGCTTTCGAAGGCTTTAGGGGTATTTGGCGGAACAAGCTTTTACGCGTGGGATATCATTATAATACCTAGAATCTAGAGGGGGTATGAACATTGAACTTATTACCTACCTACATAAGTAAATAAATATGTGAACCGAATGTTCAATGTAAACATGGGGATAATATTGTTCTGAAAGGCTGTGCACATAAATTCATATTTTTAAATCAGAAAATAGTATTTATTTTTGGGCTTATTGACTGAGAGTAACCAAGTCCTGTTTTAACTCAACCGTTCTGCATTTCGACTGTTTGCAAATTTGTGTAAATTTAAACAGTGACAGTTTTATTTGTTTATTTCACATCCACGGAATAAAGATACCATTAACAAAAATTGCACGTAAAAATATACAAGCATAATCAAATACATAATAAAATATATATTTGAATATATTTTTTTAAATTAAAATTAACTCTGGCATTTGAAAGTAAAATGAAGAAAGTATACAATTAATACAAGTTCCAAAAAGACATGAAAGTAGAAGATACAAGTAAAAATAAAATGAAATATACAAGTAAAGACTGAGGTTAAATTAATATTGATGGATCATATGAATGGTGTAGTAAAGTAAATATTATTTTTTCAAATGTGAAATCGTCGTGTTTATTTTGACTTTCTTATTTGCATTCTTTTTTAAAAATATTATGTTAAATAGCATCCGGAAGAAAGTTTTAAAGTTGTCCTTGAGATAGTAACGTTTTTAAAAAAAATGCATAATTCATCATTTGAAATAATTAAAAAATGTTACAGTAATGTATGTTTAATAGGTGCTTGGATACCTAAATATTATTTCAGTACCTGATTACAAATCTCTTGATGTCAGAAAATTATGGTTTCGATTTATTTAATTAAAAAAAGGAAACTAGAAACACATTTTTTGGGAACGAAGTCTACTGTTCACATAACTAATAATCATCAATGGATATAATCACGTTAAGGCGGTTCCGCATCTCAAAAACTTTATATATTAGATTTTCCCAATATTTGGTTTAGTAGAACAACGGTCAGGCTAACGGACATTATAAAATAAGTATTGCAAGAACTTACCAATATGTCTAATAAAAGAAATCGTATAATGGCGAACAAAACCAAAAATCTTTTAAAAAATGCTGAGGAAAATATGAATCATTTCCAAAAATTATTTTTATAATACTCAACCCAATTTGGGTTGGTATATTAGTATACTATCTTTATGTTTTTATCGGTCACGTGAACATAAAAATGAATTGCAAATAATGATGAATTAGCCATGAAAGAAATCCGTTTATCACCAAAAAGAATGCATTCGATTCATCTTGGTTTTAATTAATCAGACAGTCGCGCGCAAGAGAGGAGCTGTCGGATAAGATTAATTTTATTATTATTGAACAGAAAGCCGAACAATCAGAAGTTCCACCCTCTTGTGTATATATCCTTTCGGGTAAGACAGGAAACTGGTAAGCATCTGTTACCGTAGGATAGTTAGGTACTTCGCAAATGTGGCTTCCATCTGCGCCATCCGCTTCCCTTTGAAGTCTACAACCGGAAACTGTGGATCGACACACCGATTCGATGACTAGGTGTGTGGAACTGGAATCAAATCTATCTATTCTTAATCAAGGGAATTAAAAGTTTTGATTCTCGAATATAACATTAACTTAAATATGCATGTCCAGAGATGCAGATTCTTTTAGTATCGTCCCGGTGTAAGATCACCTTTCAGATTAGAAACAAACACGAGAGGATGGTTTGTGGACCCTTTGACCTCTATAACTGGTCTTTTTGCCTTCCCACAACTTTCTCTTCTTCCTTTCCATAAAAAAAGCCCACCACACAGCATTTCAAAATAAGATATCGTCCTCGAGGAACATTATTTTCTTCAAAGCCTCCTGTGTGGGGTATCGCTAAAAAAAAATCTTGAAAGGAATGTACTTTATACCTATTTATTGAACAGATTGATTTACGGAGCTCTTTTAAACCTCCTCTCAACACTTATCCATTTCCTTCCATTTCCACTCCTGTTACTCAATTTCCATTGTAGCATCTGCAATTCCCCTCTCCTCCCCTAATTATCAAGAATTACTTTATTTTTCATTTTAATAATTGGGGGAATACTCTACGCCTAGTCAAATGTTCTTAAAAATTAATATTTTTTTTGGAATCATTGTGCCAATCGTCTCATATCAAACATAATAACTGCAAGCGAAGCGGAAAAACTGAAGTAGGCAGTGGATTGTGGGGCGGACGGTGCGTTTCTGGAGGTGCGACAGAATAGCAACTTGTTTTCGACAAGGATTCTTCGACAAGGAGCTATTAGCAATAATTTCGTAGTTTACTGGTTATTAACTCACCATTTTACTATATTTTAGAATATGGAATTATAACGATTAATAATAATGTTCTCGTGTGGTAGTTTTGATACTTGAATAAGCTTTATGATGATAAAATAAACTAGCAGTTAAAACCAGCTCCGTGGGATTTGTTGCTGATAGGCCCTGTGGGCAGCACTTAGTTGGGCTTTGCCCAGTTTAAGTGATACTAACAACAGTTAACCTATAACAACCCTACCTAACCTAAATATACCTAACATTTTATTAAACATAAAGGTAAATATCATAAGTAAATTTACATTTTAGAGTACATTTAAGTATACGTCAGATTAGATATTTGTTGGTAAATTTTACAATCAACGAAGCGTTTCTAGCTTCAGATTGTGTTTCAAGTTTTTATTGGGTTGGCAGTACCTACACTTCCTACAAAAAAACGCGTATTATGCGCGAAATTCATATCGGTGGTCTGTCAAAATGGTGCGAAATAATTATTTACGTAAATAATATTAAATATCAATACGAGAAAGATGATAGAGGAGAAGGGAAAGATGGTGAAATACCCGGCTATTTAGATCTGGTCACCAAACACTTTCAATTCTTAATCGTGGCCTTACACCAGGGTGATACTAAGAGTGTCTTCCACCCTGAAATGTGCTGCAAATATACTATATCAAATGAGTAATTTGTGATTAACACAAATCAATCAAATAAAATTTTCCATGCTAGTCGAGAGCTTTACCCCTTGACCACGGAGGCAATTATAACAATAATTTATATTCATTTTTTTATTGTCTTAATTTTATTGATTAATTTTAATTTTCAACAACTTCTTTATGTTAGCATTGGAGGTTTACGGGAGGTGTTTGCCTGTACAAGAAAATACTGAAAATAATAAGCACCAGCACACATCAGTCCTCAACCTGGGTAATGATTTAAGTAAAACACCGTGAAGTGTTCTATCCAAACCATCATAAAAGAAAGACGATTCAAATCTAAATTCACATTTTAATTAGATGTATTGTACTGGTATACAGAAAGTACAAAGGGGTTTAGCTTATAGATACTCCCTATTTCTTAAAACCAACCCAATTCACAAAAAATAGTTAAATGTATTTCAATACAACTGGGTTTTAATACACATATAGAAACTGAGACAATCGTAATTCTTTCAGCGATAATTTCAGATTGGAGCACTGTATCGAACATGAAAACATGATTTTATTTCATTTTATTTCCCAGGTTTAGGACTGATGTGTGCCGGTGCTTATTATTTACAGTATTTTCTTGTGCAGGCAAACACGTTCCGTACAAGCACATTGTGCATCATTGCGCCATACGATACAGCAAACGGCGCAGGTTACTGCTGCAGCAGTGTCCAATTAAGTCGGTAGCCAGCAGGAATTGGCCAGCCTTAATGTGATCAACGGCGGTGGCCAGCAGCAGGAATTGAACAGCCTCTAGGTTGTCAACATCTGTGGCTGGTTCTGTCGGTAGCCAGAAGGAAATGGCCAGCCTCCAGATTGTCAGCATCGGTGCTCAGCAATCGGTAGCAGCAGGGATCGGCCAGCCTCTAGGTGTTCAGCAGCAGTGGATAATTCAGTCGGTAGCCAGGAAGAATTGGCCAGCCTCCAGGTTATCAGCATCAGTGCTCAGTGCAGTGAGGTATTTATTTATTTATTTATACGCCCATTGGGCTTTTACATACATAGTAATAAAAAAATAATATTCTGAAGATTCATAATAATATTAAAGTTCACAAAAGTAATAGTAATAATACATATGACCATATCCATTTGACATATTATAACAAGTAAATAGTACAAAAATAAGCATATTCCTACTCCTAAGTTATACAGACTTAAATTGGTAATAAGAAATGTAAGGTTTGTATGTAAATGCTAGGTAGTGGCAGCAATAACATGATACCATACGACACATAGTGTATGAGGCCTTTGAGTATGAAAGCTAACGAAATAATTATTATTGGCAGTATTGTTAACAAATATACTGCGTTTGACTGGTTGCAGTGGCCTGCTAAATCGAGGGCAATCGGTCAGCCATTTTACATAGTTTATATAAAAAAATATAGTGCAGATTATAAATATAGAATAGTAAAGCAATAATATAACATTCACCATTAGACATATAAAACCAAGCAAAAAGCAAATATAAACATGATAGTTTGTAGGTATAAGCCTGTTTTATCGATCTTGAGGAAATAATTCAATAAGAGGTGCAATAGCTAGATGTTTATTGTTTTATTTTAAAAGTTCTAATATTTTGGTTTTAAATTTGGAAACCGATTGGAAATGATAGACATCGATTGAACTATATTTGTTTCCAAGTGTATGAAGCCTTTGAATTGGTGAGTTTACGAAGTAATTATTGGCAGATTTGGTAACAAAATATAGAGCATTTAAACGGGTATCACGGGTAGGTATACGCAAATTAATTAAGCTCGTTGAATCGAGGGCGTCCAGGTTGCCATTTGATATATTGAAAAGGCAAACAAAGTCACTCACTGTGCGTCTTGTAGTTAAATCGCTTAGGTTTAGTAATTCCATTAGACATGTATAATTAAGTTCTTCGATTGGTATTCCGAGTTTGTAATTAATAAACCTTAGAAATTTATGTTGCACTCTTTCGATTTTTTGCTGAGGAGTCTTATAAAATGGAGCCCAGATTGTTGAGTTGTACTCCAAATTACTTCTTACCAACCCAGTATAAAGCAATTTGAAGGAATTAATTGTTTTAAATTCCTTTGTCGTCCTCAGAATGAACCCCAGGCATTTCATGGCCTTGTTGGTTATTTCATTTATATGAGGAAAAAAGTTAATTTACTGTCAAATAATATACCAAGGTCCTTAATTTGTTCGACTCTTTTTAGGACATTATTGTTGATGCTATATTGACATTTGATGGGATTTTTGATTCGGGTAAAAGTTATTGATTGACATTTTTCAATGTTGAGAAACAGTTCATTAAGGGTGCACCACTCTTGTAGCCTCACAAGATTTGATTGCAATACGCTACAGTCATTATGATTAGTTATTGTTTTGTAAATTTTTAAATCGTCCGCAAATAAAAGTATCATAACTCCATCAAAGATGGTAGTTATGTCGTTGATAAACAAGGAAAATAACACTGGGCCTAGATGTGACCCCTGTGGGACTCCGGTGAAGATTTCAAAGTGATGTGAAAAATGTGAATTGATTTTTACTGATATTTTTCTTTTGTGAAGGTAGCTTTCGAACCATCTTAAAATATGCCCAGTTATACCTAGGGATCTTAGTTTGTTTAATAGAATTTTATGTGAGACTTTGTCGAAAGCCTTACTAAAGTCTGTGTAAACTACGTCTGTTTGAAGACGATTGTTCATGGAATTAGTTATATATTCCTGATATATCATTAAGTTTGTAAGAGTAGATCTTTTTGCTATGAAACCGTGTTGTCGATGTGAAATTACTTTATTGATTTCAGGCGAGAGTTTAGAGAGCAGGACAGATTCAAGTATTTTCGGGATTGACGACTGGATACAGATAGGTCTATAGTTGGATATATCAGATTTATCACTTTTCTTGAATATTGGAGACAGAAAGCTTGTTTTCCATTTTATCGGAAAAATGCCAGTTTTTATGGACAAATTAAAAAGTTTAGTTAGAGGATAAGTCAATACTGATGAGCATTTCGATAAGAAGATTGGTGGAATGTTATCAGGACCAGCCGATTTGTTAAGGTCAAGGGATTTTAATTTGGTTTTTATATCACGTTCTTCAAATATGCATTGATTGAAATCGATGTTATTATTATTAGGTGTTGTGGCGTTGAGCATTGGTGAGTTGTTTGTAGAAGCATAGATTTTACTGAAGAATTCAGCAAACAGATTAACAACTTCTTGGGAATTATCGGCCGTTTTGTTATCTAAATACATGTTAGAGGGAATACCTGAGTCATTGTTGTTAAGTAATTTTGAAAATTTAAAGATGTTATGGGGGTTGGCAAGAGCCAATTCTTCACAGTTGTCGATGCACTTTTTATAACATTGCTTGGACATTTTTTTGGTTGACTTTCTGAGTTCGTTAAATTTAGCGTAATCAATAGGATCGCGTGTTGATTTGTAGATTTTATGAGCTATTTTTTTGTCTCTAATTATTTTAATGAGAACGTTACTGAACCACTTTGGATAGTTATGTACATACATTTTTGAGACAGGTACAAGCGAATCAATAGATTTATTTAAAATTGAGTAAAATTTATCTACCATTTCATTTATGTTTTCTTCAGAGTCCAAGAAGTTCCAGTCAGTTGAAGATAAAAGATTAGTGATTTGATTATAATCGGCTTTGAAGAAGTTCAATTTTGTTGATGCCGATGGATTTATTTTTTTAATTGAACTGTTGCATTCGATCAGTAGAGGGGGGTGATATTTGTCTATTGGGAGTATAGATTCAATAGATGCGGATACTTTAACAAATAAAGAATTTGAAAAAACTAGGTCGAGAAGACGAGAATTAATATTGAGTACATAGTTTAACTGTCGTAGATTTAGAAAATTTGACATCTCGATTATCTCATGAGAACCATGGTTGATGTTGTACGTGGTAGAAGTTTTATTGTTATCTATGTCCCATATGACATTTGGCAGATTGTAGTCTCCTGTCATAATCATGGTGGCGCCAGGAAATTTCCTTCTGATTGTTTCGATTTCGATGTAGTGGTCTTTGTATAATTGGGCGTCGGAAGATGGGGGAATGTAGATACAGCCAATGATGATTTTTTCACTTTTGGTGGACACCATGATGAATAATTGTTCAAGATGTGTATGTATGCACTTGAGTTTTCTTGATTTGAGTCTATTGTTTATGGTTAACAATACACCTCCTCCTCTGGTTTTAATGCCTTCGCTTCTGTCTTTTCTATAAACTGTGTGATTAAAGAAGCCCAATTCGGAAGTTTCAATGTTTTTATTAAGCCAAGTCTCAGTGAAGGCGTAGGAGTCGTGGTTCAGGGTTGGTAAGTTTGTTTTCAGGTCCTGTAATTTTGTCCGAATTCCTCGTACGTTTTGATAGTATAATGAAATTTTAGTGTTTAGTTTTTTGGGATCGTTTTAACGATTGTAGGATTGTTATTAATATATTTTATTGTGATATCCGTTTCACCTGAAGACTTCCTTTTTTCCAGTTTTTCTCTTAAATCTATTAAATGTTTACGTTGTAGAAAAGACTGGTCTTGATAAATTCGGATATGATTTTTCAGAGTGTCTTTCTTTTTTTGTAGAATTTTCGGCCATTTAGCTTCCGGAAATTCAACTTTTATACTTCTCGGTTTGTCAGTTTTCCGAATACCCAATCTGTAGATTTTTATGTCAAGGTTTGCTGTCGAGGCATCCATATCGGAGATAATTTTCTTAACTGCTGCGATATCACTATTAATTGATTCAGTCTGAGATGATGAAGTATTCTCCGGAATGTTATGAATAATTAGATTTTTGTCTCCGTAGCTTTGTTCTTTCACTTCAGCGAGGATTTCGCACACGGTTTGGGTTTGGGCTTGTGGGGAGCACACATTTGGATTTGAACTTTTTAGAGCCGTTAACTCGCCCTCAAGGTTTGCCATTTTTACTGCCATTTGAGCGATGGTTCCTAATATATCGTTTGTTCTAGGTATTATTTTAGCGATCTGCTCCTTCGTAAATTTATTGTTGGGCTCCATTATCATATTGGTCAATAAGTTGACTTCGTCCTTCGCCAGTGAAATATAAGCCTGAGCGTCCATATTAATTAAAAATTTGTAAAATTTTACATAATTGAAGATATGGCTGGTGGGACTGCCTTGTTTCCGCTGCGTTTGTAGTACGCTATGAATGATAGCGAGTAGGTACCTCTGGCCGATACACTGCAATACACTATGCACTATATGCGGAGTATATACACTGTATGCGGAGAGCGTTTGGTATCCGCTACCCACACAGTTCGCGTTGAATAATGTCACAAATATATTTGGTGCACTTGACTTTTTTTGTATTATTCGTTTCTAGTTATTATGTGATGGTTAATCGTAAACAATAATAATAATAATAAATCGTATAATCTTATAATAATAAATCGTATAATAACGGTTACACGTTAATGTGATATACTTTGACTTTTTGACTTATATCTCCAAAAAAATGGTGATGCCATAGTTCCACTGGATCTTGGTATTCATATAAAGCAAAAATTAAAGATAAATATTATTAAATCGTTTTTTATTTAGTTGTTAATTTTTTCTCCGTTTCTAAATTCACTAACGAAAATAGTTTGTTAATTTTTTATTAATGTTATAATTACAATTGTGTAGTATTGAAAGGGAAACAGACAAGTAGGCACCGTTTCACTTCGACGGTACTTATAACTGTGATCGAAAACATTTATTTTTCTGTTTCGGATATCTTAATCAGAAATCGCTTCATTAGCTAAAGCTAAATCAAGATTAAATAATTAAGTTACATTGACCCATTAATTTTGACAAAAATACCACGGCTAATTTTTAGAGCTTTTAGTAGGACGTATAGACGGATTTTCTGCTACACATGCCGAAAAGAATGATTCAATGCGTTCACTTCATCTCGTAATAAAATATCTATGAATAATTTAAATATTGCAATTTGCATTGTTCCAATATGATAAAATATGTGTCAACATAATATTAAACTGCATCTGTGGACTATGCCACGTCACGCGTCATCCCAACCACCCCCAACCATCCAAACAATCCTCAACTATCCACAACATGGGGGCACTAACCCGCTATAACTGGGGTTTTATTTCGGAGTGCGGCGGTTTTCCATTAAGGCACGCTTTGTGTGATGCTGTATTATTTTCCATGATCTCGCATTGAGATGGTGCGATGCGCAAGTGCACAGGGTACACTGCACATTGCACTGTGCACCCTGTACACAGAGCTCAGCGGATTAAGTGCACCGAACAGAAAAATAACATTTTTTTTTAATTTATTGCGATAACAGTGCATCAAAAATTAGCATTATGATAACAGTGGAGTATTACAGTGTTCAATACCAAACACGATTATTTTTGGATCAATCGCTGTTTTTTGTGAGAAAACATTCCCAAGTGCGCATAATGGTGGAATATATAGATAGAGACAAAACAACACAAGAAAAAATATTAATTTATTGTGTTCCGTGTTCATTTCAAACAAATATTATAAGTAAAAATGTCACAATTTGAATTGTTAGAGAACAATAACTTTTGGGTTTGGTTGGTACTACCCTGGAACATTAGCTGGTGACCTTTTTGCCTCATTTTAAAAAAAATAATATGTTTACCTTTTTTAAATATTTAGGGCACATTTCAAGTACAAAAATCTAAAAGGTATTTTTCTCTGGTTTTTAAAATGGAATTGGTTTTTACGAAATCTTCAAAATGACGACATATATATAACATTTAAAATACATTCGAAAAATTCCGAATTTCAATGACAAATTATTATTATGAAAGGTTTATTCACTGGAAAAATAACACTCTTTGGCAGGATAAGCAATGAACATTTCTTTCGATCAACTATTTTATGTTAGTTTCTATTATTAAGGTTTTCAATTACAGAATTGAATAAAATTTTCACAAGTTTGTTATTAAGGTTTCACGTGTATAACTCTTCCAGATATGAATAAAAACCACCAGCACATAACATAACAACTTTCAAAGTATTGCTGTAATAGTATATTTTTAAGTATTTTTGAAAATGAAAACACGTTATTTTTTCGTCATGTTTGGTTTGTCTTTACTTTGTTCTGTTATTTTTTTCCGAGTAAAATTGATCATGTTCGTATAAATACTTGTTTTTATTATTTGTTTGAATTATCTTGTTGTTTGTTTTACCCAACCACTCTTTTTGTACATATTTAATGTACGTTCAATTTGTATTTTTAATATCAAAATGTACAAATTATCTAAGTTCTGTTTTAACAGATTCGATACTACGAAGTATTCAGAGCATAAAACCGTTGTCCTTCGTTTTGAGAAATGAACTGAGGATCCCTTTTCTTTCCCAGTGTGTACTTTTTAACCCCTGTACTCTGTTACGCTCAATTAAATTAGGACATCTGGTAATTAATTAATTACTTATAGTAATTTTACAATACTTACAGATTACACTACTACTTTAGTAATATACTAAATAAAGGTATCATTATTGTTACAAAATAAAATAAAAAATTGCGATAATTTTTTTTTTTTAAATATTTCATTCAACTACAGGGTTTTCCAATAAGAGGTGTTATTTTGATATTCAATCGTTAAAGATCAATGGTTTCGTTGCTTGTGTGGCACGTAGCGCCGTTTTGTTGAAACTAAACGTTGTCCAAATCAATACCATCTAATTCCAGACATAAAAAATCATAAATCATCTCTCGATAGAGCAATCCATTCACCGTAACTGTTGCTCCAGCCTTATTTTCGAAAAAGTAAGGTCCAATAATTCCGCTGGACCATAAACCGCAAACAGTCACATGTTGAGGATAGAAAGGCTTTTCAACAATAATTCTTGGGTTTTTTCGAGCCCCAGATGCGACAATTTTGCTTGTTGACGAAGCCACCGAGGTGAAAAAATGGGCCTCATCACTCAAGATGATTTGCATTTGATTCACTCAAGTGAATTTTAATCATTTCAATGCGTTTTTGAAGCGTGTATCGTTCCATTTTTAATAATGACTTAGTTTGTACTTGTCAAATGTTAAAAAATGACAGCTTCGAAAGTAACATCTACCGAAATAACCGTCTATTCAAAATAACACCTCTTATTGGAAAACCCTGTAGTTTTACAAATAGTGTACTATATCTAACCTATTTTCCTATTAAGTTAAAAGACATCTTTCATACAAAAATTAAAAAGTAAAATATGTCGAACAGAATTATTATACATAGCTAAATTATATATAAATATGTTGGAACAAATATAGAAAAAAATCCTCGGTTATGCGGATGGATGGTACTTATCTGAAGTTCATGGACCATATGCACTTACTTTAGGCAACGAAAGTATTTAGTCATTGAAGATAACTAATAACTCTTAAACGAAAAATCGGTAGCAAAAAAAATAAGAAATATATTCGTTCGTATCCACGAATTGAACCCGGGAACTTAGTCTAGCCAAGGATTAGCTATATTTATAGGTGATTCCTAGATTCAACCCAAGTTTATAAATTCTCGAGTGACTGAGTTGATCGTCTTTAACCTTAGAGTTGATTAAAAATTTACATGAATTACAATTTGTATTTTTTTATGTGAGAGTACCAAATGCTCTCAACCGACTAGAGCCAGTGAGACTATGGCATCCGCAATTGGGGTTTGTTGTGAGTTATTGGGGATAGGAAGCAGACGGGGAAGAGAATTTTATTTATTTATTTTTTATAATATTCATTAAATTATATGCAAGGAAGCTTTTCACGGTCCAACTAGGAAGTTTTCCCGTTATAGGATAATCAAATCAACAAGTTTCAAATATAATACAGGTTTCAAATATAAATATAAAACGTAGGTCTTAATTCAGAAAGAAAGTTTTCACAGTGCAGGAAAATAATTATTTATTAATAAAATACCATGCCATTTATTTATGTATTTATATTGTAAGAAACAAACAGCTTTTATATAATATGCAGTGATAGATATAAATATACAAGTTAATTGAAGTCAAGCCACAGAAGTTTCTTATGTTAAAGTGCATTAGAAATGAAGTTTTAGTTTCTTAAAATTAATTTGGTGTTAAAGGAAGAGGATAGGAAGAGGAAAATAGGAAGAGGATAGGAGATGCTGCCGATACATTCCATGCTCTCATATTAATAATCGATCGTACGCATTACTTCATATCGATATTTCTTTAGGTTATTACCAAAAATGTCAATGCTGTAAATTTTTTTATTATATTGTGCACATATACGAGGAATTGGGGAATTTTTTCGAATGTTTTTTCTACACGAGGGTATATAAAATAAATCAGATTGTCGGGTTGATCTCGACGGAATATGAAAATTTATTAAATTGGTAAGTTCTGGTGAGTCCAGACCATTATTTAGGATTTTAAATAATAGGATTTGATCCAAAATTAGACGTCGTGTTTGGAGGGAGTTAAAATTATGAAATTTAATGGATTCGGTATAATTTGAGAAGTGTAAGTTTAGTTTATAATTTATGTGTTTAAAATAATTTTTTTTTGAATTCTTTCTATTCTTTTGATATGGGCTTGGTATAAAGGAGTCCAGATCGGTGTACAGTGTTCCAGGTGCGGGCGAATATATGAGGTGTAAAGGGAATATAGAGTGTTTATGTTGTGGAAGGGTTTTGCTATGCGAATTATAAATCCCAGCATTTTATTGGCTTTGTTAATGATGTCATCAGTGTATTGGATAAAGTTTAATTTAACATTCAGTGTTACCCCAAGGTCCCTGATATATTTTACTTCATTGATGTGTGTGCCGTTTAGTGTGTATGCAAAGGATATTTTATTTTTATTACGTGTAAATGTTAATTGAAAACTACGAACTTAAAACATTAAAAATCAGGAGAGACACTGCGGACATGATTTACTTACACAAAGTCTTGAGTGGTCATATTGACTGTCCAGCCCTTTTGTCATCAATCAATATTAGAGTCCCAAGTAAGAAAACTAGAGACAAATCATTGTTTCATATCGAAATTGCTTCAACGAGTCTCAGGCAAAATTTTTTCTTACTAAGAACTTGCAATCATTATAATAAAACTTATTTTGATGCTGATATCCTGTCGTGTACCTTAGGAGCTTTTAAAAAAATTGTTAACAGAGTATTGTAATAATTAACCCTTTTCTAAATTTAATACATTACATTCATCATTTATTCATTATCACTCTTACATATTATTTGTATTTAATATCAAATGTACGTGTGTGTATGTATGTATGTATGCATGTATGTATGCGTATGTATGTATATGTATGTGTGTATGTATCTATTTATATGTGTATATGCATGTGTATGTATATATATGTATTATGTGTTTATACGTGTATATATATATACATTTTCTCTTATTATTTCCTTGTTTTTAACATTTCTTTGTTTTTAACCTTTCTTTGTTTGTTTATTGCTTTTTAACCTTCTTTATCTTTATTGCATGATCTGAACATTGGTTATTGGGTTGTAACCTAATTCTTTTACTTATTTTTTCTCTCTCTCTATGCATGTTATGTTATAAACCTGTTAATGTTCCTAATAAAAATAAAATAAAATTTATTGCATTTTGCGATGTTAATAACAAGTTTGTTTAATTCGCAATAGACAAAGAGACGATTGAGGTCCTCTTGAAGTTTAATGCAGTCGTTGATTGATTTAATAACTAAGTATATTTTTTTATCATCTGCATATGCTAGGTAATTAGCATGTAAAAAACATTTGTGAATATCGTATATATGCACATTAAATAATAATGGGCCTAAATGTGAACCTTGAGGTACACCGGAGGGCACAGAGAAGAAGCTGGACTTTGTTCCCTCAACTAAGACACTTTGAAGTCTACTCCAAAGGTATGAAGTGAGCCACCGGAGTAAGTCACCATGGATGCCTAATTGTTTTAATTTTTGAATTAGAATGAAATGGTTTACCTTATCGAAGGCCTTAGAGTAATCAGTGTAGATTACATCTACTTGGTTTCTATTGTCCATATTGCATGTTAAATATTCCGTAAAATTTACCAAGTTTGTAAGTACTGATCTTTTTTGAAGAAATCCTTGTTGTTGGTTTTGTATATTACGAACAATTGTTGTGTAAATTTGATCGTAGACAATTCTCTCAAAAAGTTTACTAAATACCGTGAATATTGATATTGGGCGGTAATTTTCAATGGTAATTTTTGACCCTGTTTTATGAATAGGGATTATAATAGCTTCTTTAAACTTTGTGGGAAATTTACCTTCTTTTAGTGACATTATAAATATGTATGTTAGTTAAAGGGTAAGAAAGATTTGTGGCACATTTTTTGATGAAATATGGCGAGATACCGTCACTACCAGCACCCTTACTAACATCTAAATTTTTCAGGTATTTATTGATTATTAGATTGTCAATATTTATGTAACCAATCGAAGAATCATTATTTACATAAGTAGAACTATCGATTGTGCTGATATTGTTCGTACCCATATCGCTCACGTAGGTGGACTGAAAGTGTTTAGAGAATAATTGACATACTTGATGAGCGCCGGTGCCTGATTCATCTTTAAGGTGCATGATTTGTGGGATGCCAGTTGTTTTACTTAATTTTATTTTAACTAAGATTGTTTTTATTGTTTGGATTAGCGAGTGAAAAGTTTTTTCAGAATATTTTTTTTTAAATTTATGAATCGTAATAATTAAATATTAATAATAAATGGACCCAAAATTATTACTTTTTAAGTTATTGTCGTAATTTCGCATGTACAACAATGCCAAACTTCAGGATTATGTTAGTTATTTATTTATTTATTAATTTTCGGAAAATCGACAATTTACATTTAATCAGTTTGTACATAAGTATTGTAAAGCTAAAATAAAACCAATTATGGATTTCCTCCTTGTGACCTTACCTCTACTGAGACAGCAAAATATAAAAAAAATAATTTATAGCCATGGAGAAAGGTTGTAGATATAAATAAAATCATAATAGAGACATAAACAGTATTCACAAACCATTAGAGAAATATTTTTTTATGGACCTCTTGTATTTGGTAAGTTTGCAACTGAAAATATCAACCTTGGATATTACGCTATTGTAATTGTTATTACGCTATTGTAATTAATTAATTACACTACAGAATGACTGGTTTCCATGATCAATTTAAGCCAGTAAGCACGTGAGCAGTCTTAAATGTCACTATTAAAAATACTTATAAATTAAATATACATGTATATTAAGAATTATAAAATGACGTATTAGAGGAAAAAATAGTTTCAATTACTTAATCTTTGATCTTTAGAGTTAAAAATGTGTTATTAGTGACAGGTTGGTACCTACAATTACTACCATTACAAAGCTTCCGTATACAATGTTTCTGACAAACGATATTATGAAATTTCAACCTCAGTTAAATCACTGTTAGCACAAAACACATATATGATATGAGTACCTACTTATAAATACAAGTGATATTTTCATTATAATATTCCTCAAAAAAATTTGATGGGAAAAAGCATTTTAATATGTCATTCGATGAATATATTTTAAAAAACAGGAAAAAATCACCCTTACCCACGTAAAAAGCGGTAAAATTTGTGAGTTCAAAAATTTTCGGAAATTCTACTTAAGATTTTGAATCTTATAAACAAGATATTTCCATTTTAATTTTTCACCGAAGTTAAGCTGAAAATTCGGAATCAAAAGCTCAGCTCCTCTTCCTGTCAAGGTAAAAAGCTTAACTAACTTCCATACTGAGCTCCCTACACGCCTCACACCCCACACTCATTACATGATACAAATAACACGAGATGGGCCTTATTAAGAAGAATGTTATTCATTTTATGAAATCATTGATTTTACGATATAGGTACTAGGTGCTTAGATGTAATATATACGGTAGGTACATTAACGAAGCTTGCAGTCCACAATTGAGTGCTGGTATCTATCCTGATTTGCGGTAGTAAGGCATGGAACTGGCAATGGAACGGTGAAAGTAGACGGAATGTTATACAAACGAGTATGTGTGTAAAACCAAGTAAGGTCTTGTGAGAAATCTGAACTTTTAAAGAACACAAGGCTGATGTAACCGTAATAATTAAGAATGATTAAGATTAAGAGAGGGCATGTAGAATAGAGCAAATGAATGAGAAAAGATTGTAAGCCGAATCTATGACGCTAATGTGATTGATAGGAGAAGACATAGAGAAACATGCCACTATCAAGTGAAAAAATACTTGAGCTGGACCGTATCAAGAATCAGAATAATGTAAGGGCATGTATGAGACTATGTATGAATGTGAACGAAGCGTTGAGAGTGCCTCACGACCAAGTTGTGTTTCGGTCCATCCTCTCTGCCTATCATACCTGCTGAGAAACGGCAGGATGGTTAGTTAATTACGGTTAAAATACATAATTTGACGTGTTCGGTATACATCAGAGAAAAAAATTTAATTTCCACTGGAACTATTTATGTTATTATTTCAGATAATTTTTAGTGTGATAAATTACGATTGAAAAACGAACAAGCGATTTTCGCGGTCTTCCTAAGTACATTTTTTTAAAAATTATAATATTAATGCCTTATGTTAATACAAATGTAATTTTTTAAACTTCGTTTGTACTTCTATTGAACTGAATACATGTTCTGCAAAATTTTCTGTAATAAGTAACATTCTAAACCATTTTTGCTAACGAACAAATTTCACATGTTTGTGAATTTAATGATTTTTTATTTGTTTTTTGTAAAATCTGAGAATAATAAGATACATTGAAATATAGGTACATTCATCGGCTTTAAACGACAGTTAACAGTTCATATGTTTTTGTGTCAGTATTTAAAGGTGCGATTTTTTTATGAGCGAAAGGCGAATTCAAAACCAAACGTTCGAAAATCTCTATCCCTCAAGGTTCCCCATCCCTCATTTATCGTAAATATCTTAGAGCTCCAAGGGTTAATTTAACAATATTTTTTTTACAGTAGGTACAAATAATACGTTGAACGATAATTATTTAGTTATTACAAGAAAGGTTACTCTGGTAAGAAATTATTTGAAGAAATTAACACTAAAATTCACGATTTATGAATTTTATGTCACCAATATTTCAACTATTTGAAAGACATAAAATCAATATTTTTCAATCTTACAACCCATATAAATGCACACTGTGCAAAAAATTTACTCAGTGAATGACATAATATTATATTTAATCATTGAAGACAATATCAACGACTGTCAAACGAAAATTTGAAACAGAAAAATCAGAAAAAGATTCGGTCACATCCATGAATCAAGCCCAGAACCCCTACAGGCCCTCTTCTGGACCCCTACAGACCCTCTCTGAGCAAGGCGACAGAATACTTTTTTTTATTTTTCGGTTTCAAATTTTCGTTTCTGAGTCGCTAATATTGTCTTAATTGATTAAACAAAAAAAATGAGGTCTAACTCATTATGTTATTCCAAAAATAAATCATATTATTTTGACTACGTCGTGTAACCTAGGTAGAGGACAGTGTCTAAATTCATCAATTTTGATAAATTGTTATTGCAATTAAAATGTACAAATAAAATAAATTATACTTGCCGATACTTGACGCTGGGCACTCCATCCTAGTTTATTCTGTATCCGTAGACACGTGAAAGAGAACTCCACCTGTGTGCTGTATGTGTGTGTACGCGTGTATTATATGAACTGTTTGCGTGTTAATGTGTGCGTACTCACGTCTCAGTCACTTGGTCACATATTTTTGCTCGCAGCTTTCTATTTATAATTTTTAAAAAGCGCCTCAGAAGGCTTTTCAAAGAGATTATTTCTCAAGTTTCAGACGAATCACGTGCTTTTGACTTGCGGTTTGCGGTCGCAAATAAAAATTAATATTAATTTGGTAGAGCACGTCACCGGCAATCAGAAGGCTGCGGGTTCAATTCTCGTCGGCAGCGTGTATTTTTTTGTTTTACAATGTTTTAATTTTTATTTTGTGTTTATTTACAACCGCAAACCGAAAGTCAAAGGCACGTGATTCGTCTGAAACTTGAAAACATAATCTCTTTGAATAGCTTTTTGAATTATCGCTTAAAAATAACAGAAAATTAAGCCATAATTTTACTACACATCTCTAGATACTATGATTACTTGAATACAAATAAATAATACTTATAAATTGATTTTATGTAGCTATTCTTTTATAATGTACGTTCATAAAAGGCAGTATGTTTAGATATTGTACAGAAAATATACACCATGTATATATTTAATGATCTTTTCCATAGTTCGAGCATCCGATAATTTAGCAAGAAATTTGGGAGAAAAATGACGATTTTCGTTATGAGGTCACCGGTGACCTACATGGCGTTCAACGTGTTAATATTAACGGTCATCGTGCTTTTGTTAGCATTTGTGGAATTTATTGATACAATTTAAAATTCCGATACGAATTTCGATTTAGTTTTCACAAGTGAATGAATGCAAATTTGGAAGTGGAAGGAAATTAACCCGTTTTCCGACATTCGATCAAGCTGAAACTTGGTACGAAGACTCGTTATTAATGACACTAAATTCTGTGAACTTTTGGTGTCAATCAAATAAACACACGCTGACATATACGCATTTCTATGAACTTGGACGATATTACAGTAGTTAATAAACGAATCAAATTTCGGTCCTACACGATCGGCAACTACCAAGGTTGGTAGCGCAGTTGGATCCGGTCCCTGGGAAGAAAGGTTCAATCCTGAGCCAAATAACAAAATATATAGTTTAACTATTAAGAGATGGCATCCACGTATGAATCACACGACTAATAGACATTTTTTCGATTTCGTATATTACAGCAGTAATACGAAACTAATGTCGGTCCTAACCAATTGGGATTTGGCTCAGTTGTTAGCGCGGTTGAATCCAGTCCCTAATAGGGAAGAAGGTTCGATCCTCAGTTGAACCAAAAAAAAAATTACTGAAGACAATATTAGTATTCTGAAACGAAAATTAAAAACAGACTTGAATCCAAAACCCTTGCCTTGTTGGGGCGACGCTCTACCAACTGAGCTAATGGAACCCTATTTTCTTTGATCATATTTAACTGTATCATAATTCAAATAAGAACTACCAACAATATCTTCCTTTTCTCGGATGGGTGTTATCTATCGTGCTAAAAAATTATTTTACCATAAAACTAACACACCTTTAAATTGAAACATTTCGAAAACAATAATAAACTAGTTTCTAACTAATAATTTATTTGAATCGTGACCCATTTGATTCGAAATAGAAACGCGAGCACAATAATAAACAACCTTGCGTTCTTTGAAAAAGTGTTCTGTATTTGAAAACACCTGAACAGTGGTTGGTTTGGGCCGGGGAAGGAGCGGTGGAGCGGACTGGGCGGGGGGCGGTGGGGGGAGAAGGCTTCTCGGGCGTCGCGACGCTAGCGCCAGTCCCCCACCGACGGCGATGTGGTGAACTGCTGTCCTTCTTGCCACGGTGGAATTTGACAGTAGTAGTTGTTGATTATGTGCCGGTATTAGTTTTGCGAAATCATTCGTTAAAATATTATCACGAAAATACGTTCATTGATTGTTAAAAGTGACATTGAACTATGGCGTAAATTATCCAGAACCCAATTGAGATGTTCATGGTAAGTAATTTAATATTATAATAAAATAATGTATTTTTTTTGCGATATTAAATCTCGGTTCAACGTAATTTGACTTAATTATAACATATTATGGTTCTTACATTTTTCACAAATAAAAATAATAATTTTAAAATGATTTAATACATTTACGATGATTAATAAGCAAGCCTAATTAAATATCATCATACAAGCATTTTAAGTCTCAGTGATTTCACCAATAGGTGATCAATCTCAAAATATTAATTTGCCAACAATAATTAATGACCATCAGGTTTTGTACATGCTCAGTAATCAGGAAATTTAAAGTATCGTTCACGGTTTAAAATAATTCTTAAATTAGCGTATGAATAAATTTATTCTGTTTTCGTGTATTATTTGAAGCGTAGAATTGTAATGCCACGTTGCGCATAATTTTATCAAAGAAAAATTGCTCGTTTGCGTAAAAAAAATTCAAAATCGTTTGTTAACTTTATATTATTTCGTTTGATTTCTAGTGTAGACTCGTGAATATTATGTTCTCAGTAATTGTAATGAAAATCTTCAATATCATGAATGAATAAATTGATCTTCATCCTGTAATCAAATTATTAGTATCTTTTAAATTTATAACATAAAACATGTTCTTTATTTATATATAAGAAGGCAGATACAATTGATAAATTTAAAAAAAAGATTTATGTTAATATGGAGGTACACCTTGAATTCCATGATACGTATAAAAATTACTGATGCTTAACTTTAATTGTATGTATATAATTTATGTACAGTTCTATTTAATTTAAAAAAAGGAAAAAATAACAATTTATTTAATGATAATATAATAATATCGTTTTTCATCAATGTACAAATAGATTATTAATAAGAAAATAATTATCTATACAGGGTTGCCGCGTCTGATATTGTAATTAAAAAGCGTTTAAAATTCATTTCGAAAGAAATTAGAATTTCATCACGAATTTCAAGTAGTTTTCATGTAAGATTCATAAAATTAAGTCCTGTCATACTGTTACGTAAATTTTTTCACATTTTTTTTTTCGTATAATGTTAGTTTTCCTCGCTCGCTGGCGGGAATCAAACCTGATTCAAACCCATATGCGTGTATTGTGTTAAAGATGTCACACCTGTTGTTTATTAAGTTATTAAGTCTATGAATATAATTTAATGTTTCCTCCGGTTTCCATTTATTTACTCGATTTTAGGCAGAGTTGTTTTGCGTGCGCAGAGGAAGTTGCTCGTCAAATTAGGATAAAGTGTCTCTTTTACCACAATTCATTTTATCAAAAGAGCCATCATTTCTAACGTGCTTAGCCTCTCAGGAGACAAACATTCTAAATGACTCAACTTTGGCAAATTTTTCTTTCGCAAAACTTTCCTCTTAGGATTCTCGCGTAAAGAGGAATTGCTTTTTTATTAAACCTTACAGCACATTCAGACAAGTGACCTGATTCAATTATCTCGACTTTCATTTTGACGCGTTGATTAAATGACATTCACTTTCAAAAATATTTCCTTTGGGGTCGAAACATTTCGTTTTTATTCTAATATATATTTATCAGGTAATAAAACATGTTTGTTTATTCTAATATATATTTATCAGGTAATAAAACATGTTTGTTTGGCACAATGAAGTTCAGATAATTTTTAAATATAACTATTTGAATTTCATTTGCGTTTTGGGAAAAGAATGAATGCGAATCATGGAAGCGGAAATTAAGCCACTTTTCCGATACCCGATCGAGCTGAAACTCGACAAATAGACTCGATGTCACTGACAATGCAATGTTAATATACGAAATAAATGTCGGTTCAAACCGATCGGCACTAAGCGAGGTTGTTAATGCGGTTGAGTGCAGTCCCAGAAAATAAATGCAAAATCCTCCGAAAAACCATTTTTATTAAGTTTTAAAAGACACGGGTGCTAATAATCGAATAATAGTCTAAATGTTTTATAATATAGTGTTTTTATATACGCTAATAAGGAAGGGACCGTGCATATATGCGAATTACACGTAGACAGTTGTAAAGGTCACAGGATCGATTCCGTAATAGAAATTTAAGTGAATGTTAATTTTTTGTATTTTTACTGAATAAATAGGTAGCTGCGTGTATTTTTTTGACGTAAAAAAACATCAGAAAACTTAAGACTGACAAATGATCAAAGCGAAATGTTGGATGTTTACAAATAATGTTTAACCGCATATTCACACAACTCTGTTCAGCCATACTCTATGCTTTAATTTGTTGTGGTCTCATGCAATCGATGACTCTTCAACTCGATGGTCTCATGCTATTAATTTAGTTGTTTGAAGAAATCGACTCCGAAATTTGACTCACTTTGATCTTCTTTGGCCCTCTAACGATTTATTTTTTTCATCTATTTGTGTATTTCTTTTATCATTAGCTCCACACAAGAGGCTCTGTAGAACATAATTCTCATCAGGGCCTTTGTCATCTTTGGGGATGCTGTATAGGGGGGTCTTTTTAGAAAACGAAGGCGAGGAAGATCTGGGATGGTTAAAAGTATGAGAGTTGGGTAGGAGTCTAGGGATTAGTGTGTCCAGGAGTGACGGACAAATGAATATACTCCTCCCACTGAGGCGCAAGGCGATAGGTTGAGAGACCAGTTTGACAGGTCAAAGGATCTCCACAAACCGGCCTCTCCCGATCTGGAACACATCTCACCCGATGAACCCGGGCATCCCTGCTTAATCATCAAACGTAGTCAACCTCTTTTAGTGACCCATGGCAGTTATTTTAAGATATGAACAATTAAAAATGTTCAAATCATTATCTCTCTCGCCAAAGTTTATTTAAGACTAAGTATATTTTGGTAGCAAGACATTCTTGAAAATTACCATTATGCATATTAAGCTTTCATCTTTGAAATTAATTTTTGAGTAAAATTTCTATTGTACGAGATAATTAATATAAAGTACTCACCTAGACTATCTAATTAGGTATCTGCTCCATTATTTGAACGTACATTTCTGGCTTCCTCCAAACAATGTAATATTTTCTCGAAACTATCAAAAATAATGTTGGGAAGTATTTTAGATAAAGGGATATCTACTGCGTACTATGTTCAATTTGCAAACTTTCATTATTATTTTAAGTGCTTCCCCCCCCCCTCCCCCGTTAGCGTTAATACGGCCATTAAATGTTTTCATTAACTGCAACGTTGTATGATTTGAAAGTACCAGAAGTGTATATTTATGGATGGGTGGCGTATTTGAGGTAAATTCATAAACAAATTTATTACAAATAAGAAGCTTTTATAATAATGCAAGGCAGACGTTATAGATGAGATTAACAAAATAATGTGTAAACATAAAAATGAATGTCAGCAGAATTTATCAAGCGTAAGTGAATGTAAGAAGGAAGTGAGGACGCTCCTGAAAGAATGGCGTAATAAATCAATACAAAGAGTATCACGTGAAAATAAATAAAGCAGATTCTAAACTAACTAATATATCCACTGCCATTCGTAGTCCGTACCTATCACTGTGTTTGTTTGTTCTATTTTTTATGTCATCACGAGTAGTAGGTACTTTCAGTATCGCCCTGGTAAAAGACTACCATTCATGGAATGGCTTTACTAGGCTATTTCTTAAATATTCAAATTGGTTTAGTGACATAAAAGCCAGGAACTCATTTTCTTCCCACCCCTTCAGCCCCATAACATACCTTATTCGGAGATGGCATTGTCCCGCTGGCTCCGAGCAGTTGATACTCTTTTGTGGTATTCACAAAAAACATCAGCTGAATAAAATCAACAGTATGATAAATGACTAAGCAAATTTTCTTTTTTTTGTGAGAAAAAAATAACCATACCTACAGCTTACATTTTGGGACACCACTGAGACGTTTATAATAAATAGTTTTCTTAACAAAGATACCACATTTCTAGATATTTGTTTATTGAAAAGCTTTCAAGAAAATATGTTTTTCTTTTCGCCACATTCTTACAGCTATGTTTATATAATATTATGATGTACTATGACTGCAACAAACTTAACATATAATAACACTTTATCAAAAACGTTATCTTTCAAATGTGGTCCACATCACCTACTTAGATCATACGACGTACGTCATGAGTACTTCAAGTTTAATACACTTCAAATTAGAAGGCAACTGACTGATCTAATCTGTTAACACAAAACAATTCACGACCATCTTGATACCTCATTATGTCTTAGCAATATTGAAATAAATGTTCCCGATTCCCATTGTTTAAAACGCCATAGCATGTTTCACCTGAATACCAGTATAAAATCGCCTATTTTAGCCCTCTGACCAAAAATATGTCGAATAAGATAGAGTGTGCTGAAGTAGACAATTTTATCGATATGGAAAAAAATTTCTGCTCTTGCTAAAAAATATGTTGCACTGATTATATGATCTATTACTTGTGTCTCTCTTACTTTTCTGTACTATTTGTCTTTCATATAAGTTTATAATTTTGTATTTTTGATTTGTTTTATATTTTAATCTTTATTTAGATTTATAAAAATTAAGGTATCCTATATCTGAGTAGATTTTTATAATTGTTGTATCTATTTGAATATTAACTGAGATTTTATAAATGGATTGTTCTCATGTAAGTGAGATCGTTTGTAAAAACCCGGTATAAATAAATAAAACCTGCGAACACCTTAGGACAGGTTCTTTTAGTGAGGTGTTCACAAAACTCTTCAATTAATAATCAATTCAAATCTCTATTGGATTCACATTTGGAGAGAAGAAAGGACTTAGTTCAAACTTAAAACAACTCAATTACTGTCAAACTTGTTGTGAAATCAGGTATGAGCGCATCAGCAGAATGCTGCCTGCTCATTACATAATAATAATAATAAATAACATAAAGTTACTGGTTATTTAACACTCTGGTACCATATTATATATTGGGAATATTTTTTGTATTACTTGCAGATATCATCAATTTGATGTATACTGTATTTACGAGGTTAGAAATAAATACAAAACTACAAATTTACAACACCCCAATTTTTATTATAAAACTGATGAGTTCAGGTCAACTTGACGGGCAGGTCCTGTTTATGTGTCGACTTTAGTAATATTCCCATGATAATTAAAGCCGATAATAAATAGAATATAAAAGATCCACTTGTTCTTCCTCTCGGCATATCCTGTAAAACATCCTCTGTCGCTTATCTTGGTTTTGTCGGGATTTGGCGGCATAAATAATTTGATGACTAGGGGTTGTGTTCCGCATAAGTCGGTGTAAATATTTATAGAGTTATTAGGTTAACCCCCTTCTACACGGTATACAGCATTACATGCTCTCCGGGCTTATGTAAACACTGTGCCCACATACACATCTGCGAGACCAGGACGCTATCTCTGAGGTCGCTCGCGTCTGTATAAATAAATATAAATATTTTATAATTTATCCTTTGTTCAAGTCGTATCTTTTTCATTAGACATTGTAAAATATGAACACAAAACCTACAGAATGTTACCTACCTACAAGTTTATTATAATGGTTATAACAATGAGAACAAAAAACGGATCATTTCCACGAAATATGTTATAATATCATTAGAACTGTACGGGTATGTTGCGTATTTATATGTTATACATGTTTTTATATTTTAGTTCAAGAACAATAGAGTACAAGCAGAATTACTTTTACAAATCATCGTGATTTATTTTATTCGTGTTTTGTTGGCGAGTATGTAGGATAGGTATAGACATATATTGGATTTTCTTCACATTTGACTGATTGACATTTAAGTCTTGAAGGGTACAATTATGAATTACGCATTCTTCATATAGCCTAATTACCCTCTTTGCAACCGAGTACGCACCGTATCGCAGGTGCGTACACGGCTTTATATGAACGTTCCAATTTCAAGTTCAAATTTAAGTGTCATGTTCAAAATTGGAACTGCTTGTTGAAATAAGTGATAAAGTACTAAGGACGGGTTGTTTCGGAGAATTTGAACAATTCTTCAAATTTCAAAGTTAATTTTCAGGTTCTGTGAAAGATTTTTTCAAGTTCTGTTTTTATTTCAGTTCTGTCAAGCAACTACTCTATGCTGATATAATAACAGAACTTGAATAGGTCTTTCACAGAACCCGGTAATCAACATTGAAATTTGATGAATTGTTCAAATCCTCCGAAACAACCCGTCCTAAGGCAATCTAATATAATTATTTTACAAGCAACAAAATAAGTCCCTACCGAAATGATTTTATATTTTAATTTTGGTTGTTATTTAAAATCTTTTATTAAGTATTTATATGATTTCTTTTAGAATGGAGCTACAATTCCCTCACCACCTTACGGTGTGAAAAAGCTATTTTTAGTTTTACATTACAATACTTTATGACAAGTAAACATTGTATATTTATTGTAAAAAATACAAGTATTAAATAAAAACAAATTTTATTCTTATATCAATGTTTGAAAGATACCAGAGTGAATTAAAGATGTTTAATTAAATGCAATTTATTGAGTTTATCAACATTGAAAAATATATTTTTTTAATTCTTTCCGCTTAACAAAACTTACAAATTTTGGAACACCACTGGAACTTTCATAGTAAATAGTTTTCTTAATAAAACGACCACATTTCTGAATACTTGTTTATTGAAAAGCTTACAAGAAAATATCGCTTTATTCTCTTTTATTTAAATATAATATTATGATGTACTGTATCTGCAACTAACTTTACATACAAGAACACTTTATCTAAAACGTTATCTTTCAAATCAATTATCAGGTCTACATAACCTTTTTAGATCATACGACATACGTCTTGAATACTTATTATATATATATATATATATATATATATATATATATATATATATATATATATATATATATATATATATATATATATATATATATATATATATATATATATATATATATATATATATATTTTTATTTTTTTTATTTTTTTTTATACTTATTATATTACAAGGTACACATAAATTGGAAGGCAACTGACTGGCAGTTATAATTTTTTTATTGAAATTATAAAGAGAGGGTACGAATTATGAATTAAATATGTCATAACATTCTTATTTTCTAATTTAATTAAATAGTTAGAAGAGAAATCTTTTCTGGTCTAACTGGGGAGCTAGTCTGTACTTATAAAGATCAAAGGTGTATGTATGAAATAATATCCCGTGAGTTTGCACGGGCCGGCGCTATATCTACATATCAAGAGACCACGCAAAAAATCGTGTTAGGTAGGCACTATTTTGGCGAAAATAAAATTAAGTAAGTGTATTTTTTTAGTTTTTAAAACATTTTTTATGTGAAGAAATTTTACTTAACCAAACCTATGTAACCTTACCTTACCTAACCTAACCTAACCTAATCTAACCTAACCTAACCTAACTTAATATAACCTAAATTAACCAAGCCTAACCTTACCTAACCTAACCTCACCTAACCTAACCTTAATGCCTAAAACATGCCTATATACATTTATTTTATTTTATTTCCCTAGTTCCGCTAAAATAGTACCTACTTTATATGCATAGGTTAATGATAAAAACGCTTATAGTATCGGGAATACCAATATTAGAAAATGATATGGACGGAAATTGTTCTAAATGTCTGTCGTTACATCAGCGCCCGAAATCGAATTTTTATGTTACTTAATTTAATATTAGAATGTTAAAATTAAAAATTCCCAAATGCAGATAGTTGCCTTACATAGAAATGAGGCTTAACACCATGAATCGAATTAAGTAAAAACGCCAGCAGAAGTGCGTTTTTGTACGCGGTTTAGCGTTTTCAGCCATCCCTGAACCGCTGCATTCAATTGCAGTGCGTGCTAAGCCTAATATGAATCGAGGCTTTATTTTTTTAAATGTATTAAGCATGGCCAGCGATTTTTAACCGAATATTAACCGAATTCATTGATACCTTCTACTGCGTTTTATGAAGGTATTTAATTAGACTCAATGTCTTGTACCGCCGTGATTCTTCAATGTATTGTGAAAAATTACTACTATTGTACAATTTTCATGATTCTTCTCTGAAATTAATTCATATTTTTTGACGTGATATAAATTACATGAAAAAACTTTCTCTTATCTTTTCTCTACATTTTTAATAATGGTCAATTATAATTCGTGAGCTTCGTGTACTTCTGGATATTAAAATTTTTAATAATGGTCAATTATAATTCGTGAGCTTCGTGTACTTCTGGATAATAATTTTTTTTAATAATGGTCAATTATAATTCGTGAGCTTCGTGTACTTCTGGATAGTAAAATTTTTAATAATGGTCAATTATAATTCGTGAGCTTCGTGTACTTCTGGATAATAAAATTTTTAATAATGGTCAATTATAATTCGTGAGCTTCGTGTACTTCTGGATAGTAAAATTTTTAATAATGGTCAATTATAATTCGTGAGCTTTGTGTACTTCTGGATAAAATTTTTTTTAATAATGGTCAATTATAATTCGTGAACTTCGTGAACTTCTGGATAATAAAATTTTTAATAATGGTCAATTATAATTCGTGAGCTTTGTGTACTTCTGGATAATACAATTTTTAATAATGGTCAATTATAATTCGTGAGCTTCGTGTACTTCTGGATAGTAAAATTTTTAATAATGGTCAATTATAATTCGTGAGCTTTGTGTACTTCTGGATAGTAAAATTTTTAATAATGGTCAATTTTAATTCTTGAACTTCGTGTACTTCTGGATAATAAAATTTTTAATAATGGTCAATTATAATTCGTGAGCTTTGTGTACTTCTGGATAATACAATTTTTAATAATGGTCAATTATAATTCGTGAGCTTCGTGTACTTCTGGATAGTGAAAAAAATCTCCATACGCTTCTTATACCCACGTCATTAGTAAGGATTAAGAACAATTTTAATACCAGGCAAAATTACTGAGACATTACATAGGACATACGTAATAGGTATTTTTTTAACCATGTATAATTTAATATTCAGGATAGTTAAAGATGTACTGCGTATGTCCAAATAATAAAAAAAATTGCACATCAATATTCCTGCACGCATTATTAATAGTTTGTTTCTCGATATTACGGGGGGAGCCTCGCCATTTTTTGGTAGATATTTATTTTATTCATCCATGTTCCTTAGTTAGGACAACTACAGTACTATCTTCTGACCAAGTCAATCACAGTATAAAATATACCTCTATATACATCCAGACTGAAATATCCAATATTCAAATAATTTTACCAATCGCAAAGAATAGATTATTTGATGAAGATATTATTCAATACTGATAAAAGATTTATGGCTGCTGCTACGAATATTTTACTTCGGTCGCAGTCTTCTCTTAAAGGCAAATGCGTAGACAATGACGCCACAAAGTTCATTATAATACCTATGTAGAAGATTGGAATGGCTGTGTTTATCGAAGGGTAAATTACAATAATAAATAGATGAAATGAAAGTTACAAGTGGAGGTCATGAAAAACGGACAAAAATCTAGAATTTTTGAGATTATGAAGGTATCAAAAAAAATATATCATGACACGTTGGCCACGGGCTTAGATAAAAATAATAAATATGTTTTTAATAATCAGAAATTTTAATTTCGGAAATCAGAAAAAAACGTTTATTTACTACGCTTTTGTTTAATCAACTTTGCTTTCGTTAGTTGGGGAACCGCATATAAAACTAACCTCATATAATTTTTTTATTGAAAGATGCGCTTCAGAATATCATGAGAAATGAAAAATCAACATATATATTTTTAAATATAAATTTGTTAAAATCTCACCTTACGTTTTTTCGTCCAAACACTGAACGAAAATTACTGATAACAAAAAAACGCCCTTTTAGACAAATGTATTATATACTCTGCGGCCTTACTTTTTGTCATTTCATTAAAAAAAAATTATAATAAATTCACAAATTTTAATAGTTTTTTCTCAAATTGGGTTCGGAGTCTTTTCGTTTCATGGAGATGTACATTTTAATTATTTTCTATATTTAAATAAAAAGCTCAGTGTTTTTCTTTCTAACACCGTTTGGTTTGACAACGATTTCAATTGTAGTTGTAGTTTCAATACCACCCAACAGATGTCGGTAGAGTGAAAAGATCTAATTTACTGTTATTCAGTTTATGTAGTTTTAATATATTTCCATAGGTGGAAGTAGTTACGCCACATGACAGAGAAAACATGTCGGCTGTACCCGAATGATTACGAGTTTAGTCAATGCTAGTCGATTCTTAGGCCAGTAGCTCTGTTTGAGTCTCCTGTAGGTAATAAAAATAATAATCTGTAATCTTTGACGGAATGAAATATTTATTGAAAACTCCCGATAGTGAGGTGTATTCCATACTGAAAGACAATTAATAATATACCAGTAGGTACTTTGCAGTTGTATTGATCTTTGAGCATTATGTGATTTGTTGGTGAACCACACTGATGGTTTATTGCCAGGCGAAAGATTGACTCCACGAAGAGTAATTTGTGTGGCACCGACAACTTCGTTGTTAATTTGTTGTTAACGAGTTCTTGTATAGTTCGAAACACGGTTTTGTAGTTTGTACTGCGAACAATAAAGCTTTGTTTTGCACAAAGTTGGTATTAAACGTGAAAGTACGTCACGACCGGGATATGACTGCTGCATTGCCTAAAAATATTTCATTTTCCGTGTGAAGAATGTTGCAGCATCCGGTTTTATTAAAAACTTTTTGTCGTGTGGTATCTACCTTCCTAGGTAGGTCTACGCATGAGATAAATATGAATAATTTACTGATGTAGACTACATACTGAGCAAAGAATAATTATTGTTTTTTTCCATCGCTTTTTACAACTAATTTTTATCCTAGAATAAAAATAAAAATAAAATGGAAAAACTAACTAACACTCACAATGACGACACTTCTTCGCATAAGTAGTAGGACTATTATGTAATATGAGGAGTCGAAACAACTCTTATGGTAATTTATTTTTGGTGTATTATGCCATAATGAACTTTTGCCAACTTTTCGAACAGCGTTACAGGGTCCATTTTCAGGGATGTGAAAACAACTCTAAACTGGCATACTTTCACTATTTGCTTTATTCACACTACTTCACCGTATCATATGATGGCCTCCGTATACTTGCAGTTCTGGAAGGCACTTGACTAATTGACGCGAGGGATAGGCTGCCACTGGCGGCAATAGCCGTTGATATAAGTAGATATAGCGCATTTTCCTTAACTGACTACATATATAAGTATGTCATACTTTGTTATTCGACCTACATCCTCTCTCCAAACCCCCTCGGGGATTGTAGCTCTACGGCAATAGCTCAATTTGTAGAGACGCCGGGGACTGGAGGTTCTGGTTTCAAGCCTCAATTTAATTTGGGCCACCGTTACCTTCCTTATTTTCTATAACACTATCATATTTTTATTGAGAGTTGCTGATATCATCTTCTTCATTGATCCGATATTACGTTTAGATATTCGACCTTTGCTTTGATCAGTTAATCCTTGTTAATTAAAGATTATTATATGCTAATGTAAAATAATAAATGTTTTGAAAAATCTGCATCCACAAAGAGCACATAAATGTGCTTACGTTTTGTCCCAAAGATAATAATAAAAACACTCAACACAAAAGCCCTCTCACTCCTTTGAAAATTTGTTCATATATGAAAAGTCGGCATTGTGCTTCGCAGAGGTAGGCAATTCCATGGGCACGGAATTCATTGAAGCGCCCACAGTACGACGTACTTTTTCAAATCTCCCGAAGTAGGTACCGTTTACTCATTGTTGATCAATGCACGTATTGGAAAAGTATGCGAGGGTTCCAGTCCTAATACACTTTGAAAAGGACGACCCTTCAATTCTACACCCTCAGATATTCAATGGACCCTCACTCGGTAAATGCTGGCTTCTGCTTAAATTATTTAAGTAGGTGACTCAGACACAATATGTTTATTGAGACGTTATATTCAAGTTTATTGACAACAATTTAGGCCAGGGCAATAAATTGAGATTTTCTGATATAATATCTACTTCACTGATTTGATTTAAAAATTCTTCTTTAGTGAATAAGGAACTCCAATGAAAAATATTATAGCTAAATAAATGTGTTCATAACTGTAGAACTCTGCATCACTACTTGTATCCATGTGTAAGGTGGTTCAATATAATATTATACAAAAACAAAATTAATGTAACCGAAATTCTAAATATGAAAAATTTAGAATCAAATTAATTCGCTGAACTTAGATAATGATACACTTATGGCGAGTTGTTTCGGAAAAACTCGCCCTTACTGTATCCTTAATTTGTACTTACCACCTTACTAGTAAAAATATTTAGAAAAGTCCATATTTACTAATTACCACTATCGATTATATTCACGGTTGTTTTTCAGTTGTATAAAATTTAAATATCGTTTCTTAGTAAGGAGGTTGATCTATACCATGTAGCATAAAAACAACACTTTGGTAATTACTAAACTTTGTTTTTCCAAATTAATGTTTGTTGGATTAAATTTGTAGATAGATATTTTAATTCGTTTATTGTTTACATATATCTAATTAAGTATTATTTTCTATAATGTTTATAATACCTCTCCTCTACCCACAAGCTAAGGAACTCAATTTATGGAGAGTAGAGTAATGAGGAAAAAGCATCACGCCTTTATATCTTTCAAAATTCTTTATTGACATAATTTGAACTCTTATGTATTTTCTTTAATGACTATCTAATAAATAAATAAAGATCACAGACGCTGTTCCTGAACTACTAGCTTTAGTGTTTCCTCCATCTTGTAATATATGTCTACTTGTTTAGTTTCCATTTCTGCTTCCTTAACTCATTGCTTTCCGCCATACAGCATCCCATGGTCTGACATATAATTTGATTGGCCTCCAGTAGTACAACTTTTAAATATAATGAAGTACAATGCCAAATAATAATAACCTGTAGAAATGCTTATTGATTGAGTACCAAGTGAATGTTGAATTTATAAGATCGCTAAGGATAACTCTAAACAAAAACAAACTGATTTTTTTGTAACTACTCGTAGTTAAAAAATCAACCTTTAAATATGTAGGTTTAAATGCAGTAATACTAACTAACTAACTAACTAACCATCACGCCGTTTCCCCGCAGGGGTAGGCAGAGAGGACGGACCGCCAAACAACTCGGTCTTGGCACACACTCCTTGCCTCATTCACATTCATACATCGTCTCATACATACTCTTCTATTGTTCTGACTCTTGACATGGCCCGACTCAAGTATCTGATTCACTTGGTCATGCCATGTTTTCCTCGGGCGTCCCCGACTTCTGCTACCATTCACATTTGCATCGTATATTCTCCTTACACTCCTTTCTTCGCTCATTCGCTCTACATGCCCAAACCATCTAAGCGTCCCTTTCTTGATCTTACTCATTACGCTTACATCAGCCTTGCACTCTTTGCGGATATCCACATTCCTCACACGATCAAACATGGTTTTACCACACATACGCCTCAGGGATCTCATTTCAACAGCATTCAATCTACTTTCATCCTTTCTTTGCCAGTTCCATGCCTCACTTCCATACATCAGGGTAGGTACCAGCACTCCATTGTGGACTGCTAACTTCGCTTCTTTGGACAATGTTTTGTTAGCGCCAACTGCGTTCAGTCCACCATTAATGGAGTTACCTGCATTTACTCTTCTTCGTCAGCCTTCCCATCTCTCGTAAACATGCTTCCTAAATACACAAATTCATCCACCTGCTCCAAGTATTCCTCATTCACAGCTATATTGCACACTGTTTTCGTACTTTCTCTTTCAAAAACCATTACTTTAGACTTACTTACATTCATCATTAACTCATTCTTCACGCATACTTCGTTCATCCTAGACACGAGAGACTGCAGATCATCCATACTATTAGCAATCAGCACCGCATCATCAGCATACAACAGGCAACATACTTTCAGATTACTCAAATTCGCGCCCAATCCCACCTCTTTCAATTCTTGCATACAATTATCCATGTATAGATTGAATAACCACGGTGACATTACGCAGCCTTGTTTAACACCTTTTGTGATATCAAACCACCCCGTAAAACCACCGTTCACCCTAACACATGCAACGCTTCCCTCATATAGAGACGCAATTGCCTGAGTCAGATTCGCATTCACTCCATACTTGGACAACACCTTCCATACAAAAAAACTATACTAGCCGAAATTTTTTTTTTTTAATTTTGAATAATTAAAAAAACGTCACATTTCATCTTTTGACAGCTATAAGAATTTAATTTATGATGAAAAAAATGATCTAACAGTCTACGATCAGATTTATAATTTACTTCAAGACAAAATAATTTCCTTCAAGACCTATGTCATATTTTGCTGTATGTGGGTCCTTTTAAAGGAAAGGAAGGAGAGGAATTTCTGGGAAGGTAAGAGGTATAAGGGTGGGTAGGAATCTAGGGATCAGTGTGTCCAGGAGCGCTGGACATATGACCATATTTCTCTCACTGCGGCGCAAAACGATGGGTCTAGATACCAGTTGGAGAGGTCTCCCTACCAAACTCTCCCGATCTGGAACGCCACGCAGCTGGCGGGCAGGCGCATCCTGAACAAACTTCACCCGATGAACCCGGGCACTTCTGCTAAATCAACAAACGTAGACAACCACTTGGGGTGACCTATGGCAGAGGTGTTGGTTTTCCAATAAATGGTTCCCGGGGCGGCGGTAAATAATTAATACAATTAATAATATTTGTACTTTGTTGTTCTATAAAAATAACAACCCACCTTTAAAAAGAGTGATTCAAAGTCATTAAAATCGATGAAAAAAACTAAGCTGTAGACCTAACCTTCTTAACCCAGCTTCTTATTGAATAACTTTTCGTGACATTTTATCGCTTTTTAAAAGTGTGTTGAATTGCCATTTTAATAAGTTATCCGACCACCGCACAGTGGTCCCAAATCCCGATCTAGCTAGACAAAAATATTTTTTCATGGCATATGATGCAAAAGGGTCACAATGTAATAAAAAAAAATACTTAAAAAAATATACAATTATTTTAGCCATTGTTACAGAATTTTAAAACAAAATTAATTACTAATAAAATGCATATATTACAATGGTTCGATTAAATCATAACGAAGTACTTATTTTAAGTTATTAGTTAAAAATATTTTTTTAACATAATATAAGAACAAAACAGAATAACATTGTTTGTTTATGAACTACCGGCCGAGTCGCTATCGTTAATATTATTAAATGCCAATTTTCCAACAGTGGATTTGTTAATAGACTTCTGTATTTTCTTCGCTGAAACTTCTGGAATGGATAATAATTTTAAGATACCACTACAAAAATATCAAAACACTAACACACATCCTTGATTTTTATTTTTTTTTACATGCAGAAGAATCACTGATAATAATGCATTTCTAGTTAAGGTTTATAAAGTTTCTATTAGCCTGAACGATTTTTGATGTTTTCCCTTAGTAACTAACAATGCCGCGGTTCTGAGCTGTTGGATGTCTTTACTCCCTTGGTCATTACCGAGCATTAGTCTTCGTCAGCGAGGCACTAAACACTAAATACTAAACACTTCGTAAAATGAAGCGGCGCGGGCGACCAGAATTAAAAGTTCAGTAAAGCTTCTAATTGAACTTTCCGTTCTATGTATTTTATTGCTTTAATTAAGGCCAAAAGCAGCGGAGGAAGGCGAGGTGTTTTTCTTTAGCGGAAACTCTGAACTTTGCTGATAGCGAACTCAGGAAAATAACAATTATTTGCAGCCAAACAACGGGAAAACTCGTGTATTTTGACTGTTTCCTGGTATATTTTTTCATAAACTGAGTCGTTAATTCGAAGTTACCGTTTCCCCACCTTCCGCTAAGCGTTTCTCTCCTCCACAACGGGTATTCTCAACCCGTTTCTCTCAAGACTTCTTACTGTTCTGTTATTTTTAATGGAATCATTTACAAAATAATTGAAGCCACTCCTTTGTCTTAAAACTTTCTGTTGTTCGTAATTATTATGAAGTGAATGTTCAGAAACTCTTTAATAAAACATAAAAACAGATCAATCCAATGTCTTATTCGGAAAATATTTTTCCTAGAATTGTTTTTATAGGTAGAAAAGAATTTTTAAATTGGACTAAAAGCGAAATGAACAAAAATGCAAGAAATAATACAAGATGGCTTGTCTTATTATTTTAAAGTAAAGGTGAGATTTTTTCTTCGAATTATGAAAAATAATTTAGTACGAGTTATTAAAATTATTAGTTAAGTAATTCTTAAACAAATTAAAGCATTTCGAAAAACAACAAACTCAAGTCTCTTCAATGTTATATGATGTAAGGAATGCAGCTTAATGGTGTAAGAAACTCGCGTAAATTAAATTATGTGTTGAAGGCTTCATGACATTCTATAAAAAAACCGCCATAACAAGTAAATAAGATATAATATGGATGGCTTATAATTAAAATATTTTTTCACCAATTTTGGTCACCGAGTTAAATACTGATTTGTACTACATAAAGAGAGTCAAGTTTTTGTTGGTTCATATATTACATTACTAAACCTACCATCCAAAATATGTAAACATATCAATATATATTGTAAATTCTGCAGGTAATGTGTTTAGGATCACAGATGTAATTCTTAAAAATATAATATTTTTTTTATGGTTAACAAAATTCCATACCTGTTTTTACGATAACATTAGAAGTGTCTTTTTTATAAGATATGTTTTAGTAATGTGAGCCTCACTGGGTGCTTTACCTGTGCTGAGGCCCCCATTGTATAATTTTATGCGACAAATTTTGTATGTAAATAAAAATGTACTGTTTGAAATTATGTTATAGATACTATATATAATATAATATAATATGAAACGAAAAAATTATTTTATTTTATAAAATCTTAATTTTGAAAGCATGAAAACATTCAATTTCAGTTTTCTCAATATTATGATTGATGGAGATACTTAGACTCTAAGCTATGGACAATATTTAGATTATTGTAGAAAGCAATCACTTTGTGGTTTGACATATTTAAAATGAAATAAAATACTTGTTGTTTTAAAACCACGAGTTTTTAATATTTTTTTGAACCGACCGGTTTCGCTTTACTCAAGCATCTTCAGGGTACAAATTATTACTAGACAGGAAGTACAAAGTGTGAGCTTATATATAATTTTTTTTTTTATGTATAAGCTAACACTAAAAAAAAAAAAAAAAATTATACATAAGCTCACACATTGTACTTCTTGTCTAGTAATAATTTGTACCCTGAAGATGCTTGAGTAAAGCGAAACCGGTCGATTCAAAAAATTATTAAAAATTCGTGGTTTTAAAACAAAAAGTATTTTATTTCATTTTACAATATTTAGACTTTAAGCTATACCATTCTTCACATCTCAAAGATATATTTTATAGTTTAAATGGGATGAAATTTTTATGAAAAACTTTTGCGTAGGAATTTTTTTCTCATATTTATTGCACACGTGTAAACAATCTGAATACAGGTAAAAAAATAGCATTGTTTGGGGAGTTGATTTTTTTATGGTAATCGAAGTTACTTTTCCGAGTGTAATTTTGATAGACCGTGATTTTATGAGCGTATTACAATGATACGCCAATCCCAAATGTGATTTACTTACAATATAAATGACATGACACTATAATAATCTTTAAAGAATTTATAAAAAGTACTTCAATTTTTCTTTCAGTAAAAATATCTGAAACCCAACTTCACATTATTCAACAGACAATATGTTTTAATATAACTAAAAACAAACTAATTTGACGCTCATTTTCGAAGCGTAGGTGTATACACGTTTCCGAAAAAAAATATAGAAAAAAACAAGGAATTTCCGAGTGGTAGAGAGAATCATTACAGATATTTGCAATGGTCACAGTCGCTCCCTGATTCAAAAGTAGCTTCAAATTACGATAAATATCTACAGATAAAATCTTGCTGAACAACTAAACCGAGGACGCATCAATGGCAATTTACATACTATTTAATAATTTAAGAATATCTAGCTTTGATAACTTGACTACCATGGTGATATTGTCAAAGAGCTTATTCAAATGGTGTATATATAGGTTGTAGTAGGTACCACAATAATGTTTCTAATCCCAGACGTGGTGGGCAAAGATCAGAGTTCTCAAAATCGTTTGAGAAGATTGCCTCCTTCTGAATTGCGATTCAACCCTTTCATCGCGGCACCCTTTCTAGTTTGATGGGCTGTACATAGCGTATATCGGTTGACACTTTCAAAGTGACGCCACATTACTAACGGCCAACAAACTGCTTGTGGCAGATGCCGCGAGATGTCTCTGATCGGTCTGGAACCTGGAAAAGGCGGGAACGCGTTAAAAGGCGGCACACTACGTGATGGTCGCACTATTTTTGTTTTCCTTTTTTTAATAATATATTAGAGGAAATAAAAAGTGGCGACAAGATTTATTGCTTCAGTATCGAGCTTTTTTGAACCTTCTTATCTCGTTCCGTAAAAATGAAAGGAGAGCACAAGTTTTTTCCCTTTTTTCTGAAATTGCAAAAACATATTCCAGGAAGTTTTATTATAGCGGTAAGTCTTGTAAAATCATGTTTATTGGACATTTCTATAAAATAAAACACTGTGTTGTTCTTTCTCAGAAATGCTTCATTCTTTAGACTTAATAAAAATAAATTTTAAGTAAATAAAACCATTCATATTTTCTGGGAGGAGTAGGATTGCCTTTGAAAAGAAAACAAATAATGGAACCTGAAAGATTTTCTTTTTACTTTGAAGAAGTTAAAATGAATAACACCATTAATCATGTAAATAAAAGCAACATTTATTTTGTTTGTGTTTATTTATTTCTTTCCGGTTCAAGTTTCTTCAAATACAGAATAAAACATTTTTTACAAAAATAGTATTACACACAATTATACATTATGCAAAATGATAAACATACTAATATAATAACTCAATTTTACAACTGAAACTTACGATCAGGCTACAGTAAGCAAAATGTTAACTAATTACTATTTTCAAAATATATGTGAAATGTTTTTTTGTAGGTTTTTTCGGAAATATCTGCTACTTCTGCATATTGGTTACCTAGGGCGGCTTGCACCAACTATCGCAAATTTTATTTAACTAAATGAATTTAAGATCCTAAATACATTTAACTTAAATGCGTTTAGTTGCGTCCTGCACCACGCAGTTGGGTGGCAATTCTAGTTAAACGTCATTAACGCGTCGGTAAAACAGTTACAATGTTTCATTTTACTTGAAGTGTCAAAATATTTTGTGATTGTGTGTGGTTTAATAGTGTGTTCATTTATTTTATGCAGAAAAAGTTAAAACAAATAGACATAATGATGAAATAAGACAAAAAGAGCTTCTGTTTGAATTAAAAATAAAACAATTATCTGAGTAATTTTGTGTTTTTATTTCTTTTGCATATTATATTGTTTTAAAGTATTATAAGAATGCTGTAGGTATGATTAGAAGTTTACTATATTGCAAAGTACTCCTCGGTAAGGAGTTTAAGGAGCTCCAAGTTACGAGCACCTCGTTTTATTGGTGTTGAATTTTAACTGAGGTTCAATTTCTTGCACTAATAATGATGTCGTTTCTTTACTGAAACGAAATCTTCTTTGAAACTTCTTGGCACTGAGTGTTTCAAATAAATTTGTTCTTGTGTTTAATTCTCTGACTATAAACGATCTACTTATATATATATATATATATAATTTATTTATGATTTCTATATCGGACGTGCAGAGCCAAAGTCATTATGAGATAACAAGATCTCAAGTTTTTACGATGTCCTTAATATTTTTGATAAAACTATTTAGATATCTGCGTCAAAATAAATATGATACTATAATATTATTCCACATCCTTAATGTGCGACTGCTATAGTTAATATTAATGGATTTTCGGCGCCACCATACATTTAAAAACTAATGTTTTTGTTTTGTTCAACACAGTGAAGAGATAAGGGTGATCGCTAATTACTCTCATTGAACATGTGTGAAATTTAATGTATAATTTTGTCCAATAAATAGAGAAGTAACTGGTACAAACAGTCACTTCTCATCCGAGAGTACTCGGGAAAGTAATACTTGTTTAATTTAATGTTTTCCTACTGCCCCTGCAAAAACTCTCAGATCAAGGTGTCAATGTGTGCCGGTGCCCTATTGAATTTGCAGTATTTGTGCGGGCTTCACTAACTTGGTCCCGTACAAATTGGTCCTTCGTGCCGGTTCTACGCATTACGCCTTTAATCGTGCTTCAGTAAAGATGCCTTCGCTTCGCAGTGGCCATAAAATCTCTACGTCATCCGGGGCGTCGCGATCAGCAACCAGCGTTCCCGCAGACCGAGACAAACGTATGTCTCGCCGAGCCCCGGACCCTACTTCCAACTCTCCAACTGATGTTCCCATTAGCCAAGATGCACCCCAGCAAGCTGATCAAGCTATGCTTGCCTCGGACTCCATTGAACAATCAACCACAGCTTGGGGTCCCATCCTGACCCACAGTTCCCTGGCCCCCCAGGAGTCCGACGGAGAGGATGATGACCAACGGTCAGAGTCAACTGAGGATGCAATACAAATGTTGCGCCGTGAGTTGCGCACTCGAGAGAAGCAGCACGTTAAGCACACCGCCAACCTACTTGCAGCCCTGGCAGCAGCAACAAAGACATCCGCCGCACTGCAAGCAGGCCACCAACCTGCCGATTCCAGGTTCACAACTACCCAAGCCCCGGTGCAAACAGCGCCTGGAGCGTGGCCCGCCTCGAATGCCGGCTACGCTATCACAGCACCCGGGCAAGCCTCGAATGCATGCCCGGTGCAAACAGAGCCTGGAGCGTGGCCCGCCTCGAATGCCGGCTACGCTATCACAGCACCCGGGCAAGCCTCGAATGCATGTCCGGTGCAAACAGCGCCTGGAGCGTGGCCCGCCTCGAATGCCGGCTACGCTATCACAGCACCCGGGCAAGCCTCGAATGCATGCCCGGTGCAAACAGCGCCTGGAGCGTGGCCCGCCTCGAATGCCGGCTACGCTATCACAGCACCCGGGCAAGCCTCGAATGCATGCCCGGTGCAAACAGCGCCTGGAGCGTGGCCCGCCTCGAATGCCGGCTACGCTGTCACAGCACCCGGGCAAGCCTCGAATGCATGCCCGGTGCAAACAGCGCCTGGAGCGTGGCCCGCCTCGAATGCCGGCTACGCTATCACAGCACCCGGGCAAGCCTCGAATGCATGCCCGGTGCAAACAGCGCCTGGAGCGTGGCCCGCCTCGAATGCCGGCTACGCTATCACAGCACCCGGGCAAGCCTCGAATGCATGCCCGGTGCAAACAGCGCCTGGAGTGTGGCCCGCCTCGAAAGCCAGTTACACTATCACAGCACCCGGGCAAGCCTTGAATGCATGCCCGGTGCGTACACTGCCGGGAACACGGCCCGCCTCAAATGCTGGCCACGCTATCATAACACCCGGACCCGCCTCGAATGCACGCTCAGTGCACATACTGTCGGAAACTACGGGACACACGGCACCCGTGGCAAGCATTCCCATAGCCGATTATACTCTACCACAGTACCCCGAGCGACAGCCCCAAGCAGCAGTACCTGGAGAAGTGGAATTTACGCATAACAGATCGCAGCGATTCCCTACGAGTCAGGATTTTTCACCACTGTTTCCGCCACTCCCTACGGCCGATGAGACAGCACAGCACACTCACGAGTGGGTGCAAAAAGGCGCTGATCAGCTGTCCCAGATCACCTCAGCAATAGCAGAGGGTTTTCGCACGTCCCGTGCCCAAGAAAGCCCTCGCACGATAGAGGACGATACACGGATGGCCGCCTTAATCGCAAGACAGACCACGGCCAAGGATCTTCCCCTCTTCCTGGGTGACCCGCTCGAGTGGCCCACATGGAAAGCCCAGTACACCCAATCCACAACCACTTGCAGAATGACTTCATCTGAAAACCTCATCCGGCTGCAGTGTGCACTAAAAGGGAAGGCTCGGGATGCAGTCGGCCCTCTCCTCATGGATCCCGCTCAAGTTCCAGAGATCCTCTCTGTCCTCGAGCAGCGATACGGTGGCGCCAGCGCAATAGCCACGCTGATGTTGGAAAAGGTGAAAAAGCTGCCGTATCTCACAATAGACGCAACCCTCGAGGACCTGGCAGACTTCTCCGGAACCGTCCAGAACTTGGTGACATCACTTAGGATCCTTAGGACTGACGGATACCTGACCAACCCCACCCTACTGAATGACATCACAACAAAGATGCCGATTACGCTACGGATGACCTGGCTGTATGAGACACGTGGTCTTACGAGTCTAGCTACAATAACTCAGCTGGCAGCATTTCTGAAAAGTATGGCTAACGCTATACCCAACAGCGGTATGATCGACCCAGTGCGACCTCGACCGCGACGGACCGAGCAGGTGCATGTAGTAAACGGTGAAGAAGTTAAACCAGACTCTAGACCCGCTGAATTTGTTACATCGCGAAAGAGGAGTGAGCCTCGCGAAAATAAAATGAACAATACGCGTAAACGCAAACTGTCTAGTGAAAGTTGCGGCCAGTGCGGTGGCAACCACAAAACTCGCGAGTGCACCGAGTTCGCGGAGAAAAGTCTCGCCCTCCGGTGGACAATGGTGCGACAGAAGAACCTGTGTCGTAAGTGTCTGGATCGACACCACTCGCGGGACTGTAAAACCAAGGCATGGTGCGGCATAGGAGGGTGCAGATCACCACATCACCGTTTGCTTCATGACCCACAGTTCGTACCGGAAGGTGCTGTCGGTGAGGTTAACTTGTGACGCCAGACGACGGACCGGAGCGTGCTGTTAAAAATTGTGCAGGTTATGTTGGGCGTCCCCCAAGGAAGCAAAGTTTTGGTGTTCGCGCTCCTCGACGAAGGCTCAACTGTGACACTTGTCGACGCTGACATCGCGACACGGATCGGGGTGAGCGGCCCAGTCCGCGGCATACGGATCCATGGCGCCAAAGGGATGTGCACCTCTGACACACTCTCCCGCCGAGTGAAGCTGACCATAAGAGGATGTGATAGCAGTGACACCTACTACATCATCGCCAACACGATCTCCGACCTCAACCTGCCAGAACAACAGGCCCAGGGAAACCTTGTCACCCCAAAACTTTTGATAGGGCAAGACAATGCTCATCTGATCGTTTCACGGGAAGTGCGCGAAGACCATGACACTACGCGAATAGTGTCACGAACCGCACTGGGGTGGATCGCCCATGGGGGTGTCGGGACTGGCAGTGACAATAAATCCACGACGCTGGCACTACAAATTGAATCAACAGCAGATATCCGCCTAAGAGAATTGGTAAAATGCAACTTTGCCGTCGACTCTCTTGGCGTAACTGCCGCGGTGAGAACCCAAGCAAGTGAACAAAGGGCCATCGCACTAATGAACACGACTACCCGGCCTCTTCGCACTGGGAGGTGGGAAACTGGCCTCCTGTGGCGTAATCCGGAAGCCACATTGCCTGACAACCGGCAGTGCGCGCTGAAACGACTTCATTCCCTTGAGAAGAAGCTGGCAGCAGATCAGAATCTGGCAGCAGCCTACAGCGACAAGATGAGCCAGCTGGTCAACAAAGGCTACGCCAGGAAGCTGTCTAAACTGGAAGCGTCAACAACCGCACCCAGAAAATGGTACCTGCCACACTTTGCGGTGACAAACCCCAATAAGCCAGGGAAGATCAGGATAGTGTTTGACGCCGCCAGTCGATGCCGAGGGACCTCCCTTAATGACCAGCTGCTTACCGGCCCTGACCTGCTGTCTTCCCTCTTAGGGAATATTCTGCGCTTTCGAGAGGGAAACATCGCCATTGCCGCAGATATCAAGGAAATGTTTCTGCAGATCAAGATAAGGCGGGAAGATCAGCTGTCCCAACTCTACCTCTGGAGATTACCGAACCAACACGAACCTGATACTTACCAGATGTCATCTATGATGTTCGGAGCCACTTGTTCACCGAGCAGCGCCCAGTTCGTCCGGAACAAGGTAGCCGGGGAATACGAACATGAGAACCCGACTGCCGCAGCAGCCATTCGTTCTAAATTCTACATGGATGACTACCTAGATGCGGTAGACAGTTGTCAGGAGGCTGCCTTACTCGTCCACGGTGTGAGCACCCTCCTCGCGAAAGGAGGATTCCACCTAACTAGCTGGGCATCTAACAGTCCAGCTGCCATAGCCGGTGTTCCCACAGAAGACCGGGCCAGTTCCACAGTGCGGATCAGCGGTGGAGGTACGGAGACGGAACGAGTGCTCGGACTAGTTTGGGACCCATCCACTGATAACTTCCTGTACTCATTCCAAGAGGCGATCACCCCAGAAGTGGCCACGCGACCCACGAAAAGGCAGCTGCTCTCAATAGTAATGAAAATCTTCGACCCAGTAGGCTTCATTTCCTGCCTTACAATCCGGTCGAAGATACTACTGCAGGCCGTGTGGCGCTCGAGCATAAGCTGGGACAACCCCATTACCCCTGAACATACACAGAGGTGGACCGAATGGCTGAGCCTGTTGAATACACACAGCATTTCAGTTCCGAGACGCTGCCTCCATCTCAAGCAGAACAGCGTGACCCTACATCTCTTCTGCGATGCGTCAGAACAAGCCTGCTGCGCTGTCGCCTATTACACCGAAGAAGTAAATGGATCGCTACAGGCGACATTTCTGGCCAGTAAATGCAAAGTGGCGCCACTGAAGCCCCTCTCCATTCCCCGCCTTGAGTTACAAGCCGGACTCATCGCGGCAAGACTAGCCCAGACCATCCACAAGGAAAGCCAGGCCCGTATATCCCAAACGTACTTCTGGACAGACTCTGCAACCGTATTGTGCTGGTTACGAACTGACCCACGTACGTACTCTGCCTTCGTGGCAAACAGACTGGGCGAAATAGATGAGTTAACCAACATACTCGACTGGAGATGGGTGCCAACCAAGCTCAATCCCGCTGACATCGGTACAAGGGACTCAGATGTGCCCGACCTATCACCCAAAGGAAGGTGGTTTACCGGCCCGGCCTTTATCATTTTACCTGAGAGTGCGTGGCCAAAAGAGCGTGCACCTGTCAAAAGGCCCGACGACCAGACACTAGAGGTTAAGCCTCACTACGTCGGCCTTCTATCAACTGCAAGGGAAGCCTTACCATCCATCGAGAGATTCTCCTCATGGCAACGGCTGATTCGTGCAACAGCATGGGTTCTCCGCTTTGTGAAACAATGTCGGATGAAAGTTAACAAATCTGTAGGGGGCCCACTGCGAGCGGAGGAGATCAAGGAGGCGGAAGACAGATGGATAAAAAGGTCTCAGGAGGACGCCTTCAATACTGACATGACCACCCTCAAGCAAGGCCAAATGCTGCCGACTGGTAGTCGTCTGAACCCATTAAACCCCTTCTTCGGACAAGACGGCGCCCTGCGGATGGGTACCCGGCTGCGAGCTCTAGCGAAAACGAAGTGTGTAGCACGGACTCCCGTCATCCTGGATGGAGACCACCCGTTCACCCGTACTCTCACTACCACCAGAAGGCAGACCATCCCAGCACGGAGAAGACGGTCGCAGAGGTGCGGGGCGATTTCTTTGTACTGCGTCTGCGCACTACAAGCAGGAAGATAGCACACGCCTGCCCCACCTGCCACATAAGGAGAAGCAAACCCTCTCCACCACTAATGGGGGCGCTACCACCACCTCGACTGATGCATCACATCCGCCCATTTACACATTGCGGACTCGACTACTTCGGGCCTATGGAGATCACGGTTGGCAGACATCGGGAAAAACGATATGGAGCCATCTTCACTTGTCTCTCGACCCGCGCCATTCACTTAGAACTGGCCGCCTCACTGACCGCAGACTCAGCCATCATGGCCATACAGCGGACGACTGCGCGAAGGGGACAACCCGCAGCCATGTACTCCGACAATGGAACAAATTTTCATGGAGCCGATGCAGAGATGAGAGACGCTCTGGTATCATTGAGCCACGATGCCAGAATGCTTGATGCCATAGCCACCCAGGGCATTGAGTGGCATTTCATACCTCCAATGACGCCCCACATGGGGGGAGCTTGGGAGAGGCTTGTACGGCCAGTAAAAAGAGCCCTGAGCACCACACTTAAGGAACGGGCAGAAAAGAAGAGAAGAAACCTTACTCACGGCCCTGGCAGAGGCTGAATTCACAGTGAACAACAGACCACTCACTCACATATCAGTTGACCCACGCGACGAAGAGCCTTTGACCCCCAACCACTTTCTTCTAGGGTCGGCTGGAAAGCGTCCCCTCTTGTCCATGTTTGGCAAAAAGGAAGAGGAAATATGCCTTCGCCGCCAGTGGCGTATCGGCCAGCAACTTGCAGACATATTCTGGAGGCGGTGGCTTCTAGAATACCTTCCCACCATGGCAGCTCGGCAAAAATGGCACAACCCGGTCACACCCATTAAGAAGGATGACCTGGTGGTCATTATGGACTTAACGCTGCCACGGAACAGCTGGCCGCGTGGCCGCGTCCTTGAGGCCGTGCCCGCCGCCGACGGACAAGTCAGGACAGCCTGTATCCAGACAAGTTCCGGAATATATGTTAGACCGGCCATTAAAATCGCCGTCATACTACCTGCTTCAACAACACCAGCCGATCCAATCACCAGCACGACAACACCTGCCTAGCCGAAACCCCTTGCAATGACATCAACTGCAAACACGAGACGCTGGGATGAAACAGAACACGCCCGACGGAGTAGCTGGGCGCAGCAGAGACTGCACCGTGGGGAGTATATCGGACGTGCAGAGCCAAAGTCATTATGAGATAACAAGATCTCAAGTTTTTACGATGTCCTTAATATTTTTGATAAAACTATTTAGATATCTGCGTCAAAATAAATATGATACTATAATATTATTCCACATCCTTAATGTGCGACTGCTATAGTTAATATTAATGGATTTTCGGCGCCACCATACATTTAAAAACTAATGTTTTTGTTTTGTTCAACACAGTGAAGAGATAAGGGTGATCGCTAATTACTCTCATTGAACATGTGTGAAATTTAATGTATAATTTTGTCCAATAAATAGAGAAGTAACTGGTACAAACAGTCACTTCTCATCCGAGAGTACTCGGGAAAGTAATACTTGTTTAATTTAATGTTTTCCTACTGCCCCTGCAAAAACTCTCAGATCAAGGTGTCAATGTGTGCCGGTGCCCTATTGAATTTGCAGTATTTGTGCGGGCTTCACTAACTTGGTCCCGTACAATTTCAATAATATGATAATGAAAATAATATGAAAATATATATATGAAATATACATATAATATGTAAATTTCTTCATCATCGTCAGAATACAAATCCCAAATGTTCATTGTGAATACAAATTAAAATGAGATAGATTCTAACCACAATCAGAAATCGAAGAAATAACCTAAATTTTTCTTCTAGATTCTACTATTTTTTGCTTTACATCTCATATAATTATAATACATCAATGGTATGAAGCTGGTTTTCAAATTTGACTCGAACTTAATGTTGGACGTTGCCGTAGTTTACCGTCAACTCAGGGGTCACGCCAAAGCAGTCATTCATTAATTTATAGGTTGGTGAAGTGACTATTCTGGGGTCACGCCAAAACAGTTATTCATTGATTTCTAGGTTGGTGAAGTGACTTCTCAGGAATTACGCCAAAACAGTTATTCATTGATTTTTAGGTTGGTGAAGTGACTTTTCAGAGTTCACGCCAAAACAGTTATTCATTAATTTATAGGTTGGTGAAGTGACTACTCAGGAGTCACGCCAAAACAGTTATTCATTGATATTTAGGTTGGTGATGTGACTTCTCAGATTTCACGCCAAAACGGATTCTCAGGCGAGAAAAAATTTAAAAAATATATTCTTACCATAAGTACACATTTAATATATAATTAATACCTAATTTATTTTTAACCGATTCTGCAATGTTTTCGTATTTTATGATATATATTCCAGTTTACTACTAATTAAGGCATTGTGAAGGATAGAATGGATTGTGGGCTCTTAAATGGTTAGCATATTCTGTGAATAAATCTCATAATTCTAAATGATTTGCAGTTGTCGTTAATGTTTCCACCAGCTGTGAATTTAGAATCCAAAACAATTTCTAGATATCATAAGGAAGAAAACTTTTTAAAATAAGACACCAGTTTGATTTTACGAAAATTTTTAATATCATCGGCGAAAAAAGCATTATCAGTTTTATTTTGAGCCAATTTTATTAATATTTTTGGAAATTAGATTACTTAACTACTACTAAAGCGATGAGTGTTCGGTTTTCAATTTAACAATTTGATTTAATTAATATCATTCCCCAAAATATTAATATTCAAAAATAATACGAACTCCGCCTACTGTGGTTTAAAACAAATGAATCCACCTAGATTTCAGCATTTATTCCATAATTTGAGGTTCTATAAATTAGGCATATTATGGCAAACGATCGCGAAGACGTTTTTGAAAACTTTCCATTATATGCCATAAATCGTTGGGGTGGATGTTAGTAATAGCTTTTACTTTTTTAATAAAATTATAAGTATAAATGTTAATGCATTTAATTTTTTTTGTTCTGTTAACCCATTACGGTGAGATACATTTTTATTGAATATAGGTATTCCATTACTTTGTTTGGTTTAATGAGACCAAAGTGAAAATGTACACTATAAGTTTTTTTTTTAAAGTTATTTTTCACTGAAATAATGGGTGCTACTGTATATTAGGGTGTATCGATTTTTAACTTTTTTTTTGTTTTCAAATTCCAAGTTAAAAAAAAGTTGCTACTAGGTACCACAACTTACCACAAAAAGTTTTGGATTTTATTTAAATGTTTAGGTCTCCCGCACAAGGCCTAAAGTTTTGATTTTTTTCAAAAAATATCAATTTTTTTTTAAATTTAAAAAAATAAAATCGTAACTTTTGTGTTTATTCCAAGTTAAAAAACAGTAATATTAGGGCATAAAAATAAATAAGAAACATTTTTTTTTTATAAAATATGGATTTTAGGTCTCCCGCACAAGCCCTAAAGTTTGTTAATTTTGATGAAATTTTGTAATTTTGTGTACATATATGAACCATGTTTTTTTTAAGTTCAAACCACCGGAATTAATTGAACTTTTCTAACAAAAGGCATAAAATGAGACAATATATAAATACATAATTCTTATATACATACAGTAAAAATATATACCACATATAAACTATATATATAATATGTTTTATACCTGAAAAAAGATAGTTGGACGGTGTAAATTGCATGAGAAAGGTGTTGAAAGAAACTAATGTTATTTGCTATTACTGTTGTTTATTGCAAAAGTATAAAAGGTTATAACATGTCATAAAATGTAGCATAAAAACTAAGTACAAAATGTTGCTGGTTACTTTCCATACGACAGGTGTGGCAGTTTTCTTGTTCTACTGCAAATTTACGGACTTGTTTAAGTATTCGTCCTTTCATCATCGCTTCAAAACCTTAAATCAAAGTTATGTATAGTATTTACATAGGCCTAGTGGAAATTTTATAAATGTTATTACAGTTCCCAAATGAAATTTCAATTTAACATGGAAGACAATTCTCACTCTCAATTCTCCCCAACAGTTGGCCAAACGAAACCCCGGCAACATCTCGCACGCCAAGTGGCTTACTCTCGCAAATCGAGTCCTTCATTTGTATGTAACCACCGATGACCCGACCCCTTAGTTAAGAAAGCTTGCAGAGTTCATAATGTTTTTTATTTTTTTTGAGAAAACCGTTTAACTATAACTAAAAAATCCGATGGAAAACCGGAAGAAAAAAAAGCGATGGGTCGATAGAGTCTTTCTGAAGATGTCAAAAGGTCTCTCTCAACCAGTCTCTCCCGATCCGGCCTGCCAACCGAGACAAACCACCTCACCCCATGAACCCGGGCACCCCTACTGATTCCCCAATGGTGCTTGTCACATGGGGTAATCTATGGCATTGGTGTTGGTTATCCAATAAATGGTTCCCGGAGCGGCGGTAGCCATACCCGCCTTCAAAATCGAATTGATATGAATATAATCTCTAGAAATAAGCAAAATACCAATAGAATCTACATTTTAACACAAAAAGCACGATATTCCGCATTTTTCATTTAAAACAATGTTACTATACCTCAAGACGCTTTTAATGATTTTAACATTTTGACTGTAGTCTCCGTAAAACGAAATATGGTTAGGTTAGGTTAGTTAGGTAAAACAAAATATAGTTAGAGGCATATAGACTATGTAGACACAGATATATGGGATATTGTGTTTTTGAAATCAATGCTATTTTATTTATTACTAAAATTTTAATTTTTGTCTTATCCCCTTAGATGGAGAAAATCTTCACCATATATAACAGTCCATATCGGAAAAAATTGGCCACTATGTCTTATGCTTCCCAGCTCCAGATATGTATTTATATGTCATTTCAATATTGAAATAAATTTATTTGATTTTTCCAACCCGGTGAAATTCCTACACTCTCACTTCCTGCAAAATTCCTCAAGCTTGCAAAAGCCACGCTCATCTCCATCCACCATCAATTAGTGTCTTAAAAATGGTTTCAGTTTTCGCAAAAGGACTCTCTCCTTGTATATATTTCATCCAAGTAAATACCCATTAATATAAAATAGCCGTGGTGGGAGACCATTGCAGTGAGACAAAATGATTTATTAATCGGATTTAGCTTCAGCATTTCATTAACCATAAATAGCTAGGCAATTCTATTTATCGGGAATCTTTCACTGAATAACCAATATCTCTGCAAAAAAACAACCCAAGTCAGTCGATACGTTTGGTGATATAGCAGGGGTGCCGGGTTCATGGGGTGAGGTTTGTCCAAGTCTTGAAGGTGGATTTACCTGCCCACCAGTTGCGTGGCGAGCCGTATCGGTAGAAGCTGGTTGACAAAGACGCTTTGATCTCTCCAGCTAGACTTTCTCGAACCATCGCATTGAACTGCAACGGAAGAGACTCATACGTTCGTCACTCCTGAATACATTGACCCCCAGATTCCTACCCACCCCTCGTAGCTTTTAACTTTATTTTCTTCACTTTCTTTAAAAGACCCTCCACACATCATCAAATTAATATTAAAAAAAAACTACATTCTCAAAATCATTTGTGAAGAACAACAATAAAGCCAAACCCTATCTGGTTGATATTTTCAATTTACTACTACAACTTTTTTACTAAACAGTGTGTTCAATATATTTCCTACCTTATAAAAACTTCTTATAAAACTAATTCTTATTATTGTCAAAAATTGCGAAAGGCGTGACGTAGAAAAATTGTGTGATTTTTTTGTTTTTTACCAAGAAAATTATGCCAATTAATGTTTTACAGCTTCGGATCCAGAAATAAAATTTTAATTTATCTTTTAAATATGTAAATATTTGATAAATGATTCAGTAATTAAATAAAAGACAGGATTAATTTTTTCAGAGAATTTTGCATAATTTTCAAAAGTTTTTTAACAAGAACTTTATAAATGGGATTTATTAAATATCGACATGATTGCCTATTATTTAAAGCTATATATAAATCTACCTCCTAGAAATAGGGTGTTCATAATGAGAAACTATTTTTAAATTATACGGTGCCACGAAAGTATGTTATATTCTGTTAAGCCATATAATATATTATAGGTGTGTTACACAATTAGCCATCGCCGCTGCAAGCCAGCGGCAAAGCTTGAAACTCCAATCATTCAGGGTGTGGATTATAGTCAATTTCCCAACTAAAACAAGTCTCTTATTATGAAGGTTTATTATACAGGTAAAACAGGTTATCAACAGGTCTACAAAAGGTACAAGCTGTTTAAGTCCTAACTAGTTACTTAGGCAATCTATTGACTCTAAGGGCTCTGATTGACAAGGTATATTATGCGCTCACGTGTAAGTTACGGCGGATGCGGTGAGTGATGTGCAGGTGCCATAGGCGGAATGCCTAGGCTGATGCAGGGCGGATGCAGGGCGAAGGGCGGCTACGATGGGCGGATGCCATGGCACGGCCTAGGCTGATGCGCCAGGGCGGGAATACTACGAAGGGTGGCACAGACGCGGCCTGGAGCGGCCTGGGCGGCAAAGCGGCGGCAGAGCGAAGGGCGGGAGCATGGGCGGCGGGCTGCGAAAGCCTGCAGATGGAACCTCGTGGGCTGCGGTGGGTGCGGGCTTGTGGCCCAGGGATATGACGCAATCATATCCATGATGGCGTAGTCGGCTGAAGATTGCCTGGACGTGATAACTGATTCTAGAGACGCGGCACGTTATAAACGTATGCACGCCGATCCATATTAGGGGCGCACCAATTTGGCGGCAAATGTAACTCCGAACTCTACATCGTGTTGAACTCAACGGGGGCCGGCCGGGAACTGCCGGCGGAGCGCGTGGCTAGCTAGCTGCCAGTCCTTGACCTTGTCGGGCGCAAGTGGGAGGGATATTCTACGATATCGGATTGGTTGTAGGTCTTTGTGGCCTACGTGACTGGTGTCAGGTGGCGATGTCGCGGGCGTATGTGTATGTATTGGTGTTTTAACATGAACTCCGTGCGTGATCGATTTCCGGTAACGCGTGAGAATATACCTAACTTGTGCAGTTAGCTTGTTTTTATGGGCGATCCATAACACTACCCTCCTTGTCGACGAAAGAAGATCCCAGGCAACGTAGCTGAAGCAGGGCAACGTCTTCCTGTTTGCCGTAAGAGAGGTACAGAGCTACCTCCTTTCACAAAGATTTAAACACTCCCTAACGAGCCAAAACAAAAATTTAACTACCTGAGAGCCAAGTTGAACAATCCCTAACAAATACACTGAACAAGGGTTGCCAAACCTCTTTCAAAAAATAATTGCAGAAATGATCTCCAAGGCGCGATACAAAACACGCTATGATTTACATACACAACTTTTTTTTCTAAACAAAAAGAATACACATGGCCTTCTTTCCAAACAGAAAAGAATACATAATACTTCCTCCAACAGAAAAGAATACACATGGCTTTCCTTTCAAACAGAAAAGAATACATAATACTTTCTCCAACAAAAAAGAATACACATGGCCTTCCTTCTAAACAGAAAAGGATACATAATACTTTCTCCAACAAAAAAGAATACACATGGCTTTCCTTTCAAACAGAAAAGAATACATAATACTTTCTCCAACAAAAAAGAATACACATGGCCTTCTTCTAAACAGAAAAGAATACATATGGCTTTCCTTTCAAACAGAAAAGAATACATAATACTTTCTCCAACAAAAAAGAATACACATGGAACACACCACAAAAGAAGAACAATTAAGCCATGTTCACAATTGTACAATGTTATACATAATGATATTCTGGTTAGAGAATATTATTCGCTTATGCGATTGACCAAAATCAATCCATATTCACGTTTTTCACAATGAAATTCTTAAACTAGACATGCACAAAATTCCTGTTAGGGAATATGTACGCTGATTATATCATGCGATTGATCGAAATCAACCCATATTTGCGTCTTTAACAATGAAATTCTTGACACTATACAACACAAGTATCAATACACATGTTATGTTATTTCTTATTATCCATTGATAATTTTGAAAAACGGAAAAAAACAAAAAGATTCTCCTCAAGATTTTAACAATATATTCTCATTTAGTCACGGTTTGTCTGGTTTGCTAATAATTCTTAGGCATATAGACCAATCCTCTCGTATCGCATATTGATTATACAGGTCAACGCTACCAAGACCTACCATGTAATTAATTATAAGGCTAATATCATCCTATAACATTTAACGATTTACTACCTGTAAACCGTACAGCGCTGCACCAGGTGTTAACAAGAAACACCAGCACGTCGTAACGATAACGTTCGACAAAAAATTCGGACCACTCATAAAGTGTCCTTCCCACCAAATAACCAGACAAAACCTACAATGACCTTAAGTGCAATTATCAACCCAATTCTTTGGTTAAGATTCAATAATGTCCCAAAATGACATAAATATGCAACCTCCATTTGTCCTTAATGACCAACAATTTTAGATTTCCAAATCTAAGACATAATTACGTTATCTTTACAAAAACTATTTCTTCTTACCGGGTATATATTATAATTCATCTTTCTATGAGAACATACACACCACACTTGACATGGCGTAACACATATTACAATTACACAATTTTATTTCGTCTCAACTTTATGAAGGACTTTACACGTTATTTCTTTTTATTGATACCGAGGCAATCAAATACGTGTTTACAAGAAAAAAAAAATTCACACCATAATTGACATGGCATAACATATAATATAATTACACAATTTTATTTCGTCTCAACTTTATGAAGGACTTTACACGTTATTTCTTTTTATTGATACCGAGGCAATCAAATACGTGTTTACAAGAAATTACAATACACAACCCATAACCAATTAATAATTAGTTAGGGAACAATTTACACAATTATAATTTACAAACATATTACATACCACGCAACAACTACTGTGTGTGATAATTCATTTCTGTTATATAAGACTTATTCGAGTCTTTTTAATTTAATAACCGAGAACTACATAATCCGATTCCTAGAGTTTGACTTCCTTAAAAATAAACGACACGTATCCACTACGCAAGAAGAAAGAGAAAAAAAAAATTCCAGAAAAAAAAACAAATAATTGGTTGGTAACCAATTAAATACAAAAAAACATTTGACATAATTTCTATACAAGAGAATGTCCGAACAAAAACCACATAACAGGGTTTTTCTTATTTAATCTATACAATTTTATAACACAAGATATTTGAGTTATAATAACTTCTATTTCACAATAATTACAAACGTTATGAATGAATTTGATTTATTTTTGTTATCTATATTCTATTGCAAATCAAGTTACAGTTACGAGAAAAAAAAAAATTATTATTCCTATTAGAAGGTCTGCTAGCGTCCTAGTTAGCCAACTTTATAGAGAACAAGACGAAGGAAACAGCGTGGTTATTGTGTCAACCGGCACAAGATTCACTCAAAGGTTCATGACGCCCTTGAGCTAATACAAAACGAATGACACCATTCCATCTACTATTCAGCTGATTTTATTAAAAAAGAACGCGAACGAAATAGTATTCAATAATTATTACGTATTTTAACTGCAAAAAAATATATCATACTACTGCTTCGCGGCGAGCTTGACGAATTCATTATTATTATTATTATGCTTAAATACTGTCTGTTGCGACGCGGGAATGGATCCTTTGTCGGTATTTTTAATAGACGTGAATTATTAAGATATATCCAGTTACTGCTCGTAGCGTGTTTTATTTTTGACCAAACATTTATTTTCTGTGTAATATTATTTCCTGTTCTAAAAGCTGTTTTACTGTTTTATCATTTACTGCGAAAAATGTTGAAACAACTGCGTATTCCAACCAACAATCTCTTTACTGTGTGTTTTTATTTTAACCAACTATTATTTTCTGTTATATTACTTTTTGCGGTAAGCTAATAATAAATCCTTGTTGGTACATTATTAACAGTGAAATTGTTAACGATATTTATTCTTAGACCGGATGAGCAAGGTGATTTTAATTGTAATGACCGCCGTTGCCTTTACAAAATTTAAAATTCTACTAATATTGTGAGGATCCATGGTTTAATAATGGGAACGACCGGTAAAGTCTATGGATCTTAATTAAAAACAACCAATACGTTATTTATTTAATAATGTGAATTAAAAAACGATAACTGAATTTAATCCGACGGAGAATTAATACTTGGAAGTTCTTTTGAGTATTTGAATTATTTCAACTTATTACAATGAAACAGATAAGCAAAGCTTAACCTGACAAAAAAAATTATTTCTTATAACGAAACAATTAAATTGCATTCCAAAATTGAAATAACACATCTATCTCTCGGAAATAACCACATTTAATGTTTATTACGCCGTAATTTCTCGTATTTGTTTATTGCGTATTTAGAAATTGGAACTGCGCATTACGTACATGCGTAACCCGGCGGACAAGCGCGTATTACTACGTATGTGTACCGGTCGACGGAACAAACACTCCCGACTTAGAAATGAATTATAACACACAGCTGTGGATAAAAACATTAATAGACAAGAATATTACAGTAACACCTAACAAGAAGAGACACATTCCATCGGGTAATTGACTATCCAGGTTGCGGCGCCAGTGTTATATTCTGTTAAGCCATATAATATATTATAGGTGTGTTACACAATTAGCCATCGCCGCTGCAAGCCAGCGGCAAAGCTTGAAACTCCAATCATTCAGGGTGTGGATTATAGTCAATTTCCCAATTAAAACAAGTCTCTTATTATGAAGGTTTATTATACAGGTAAAACAGGTTATCAACAGGTCTACAAAAGGTACAAGCTGTTTAAGTCCTAACTAGTTACTTAGGCAATCTATTGACTCTAAGGGCTCTGATTGACAAGGTATATTATGCGCTCACGTGTAAGTTACGGCGGATGCGGTGAGTGATGTGCAGGTGCCATAGGCGGAATGCCTAGGCTGATGCAGGGCGGATGCAGGGCGAAGGGCGGCTACGATGGGCGGATGCCATGGCACGGCCTAGGCTGATGCGCCAGGGCGGGAATACTACGAAGGGTGGCACAGACGCGGCCTGGAGCGGCCTGGGCGGCAAAGCGGCGGCAGAGCGAAGGGCGGGAGCATGGGCGGCGGGCTGCGAAAGCCTGCAGATGGAACCTCGTGGGCTGCGGTGGGTGCGGGCTTGTGGCCCAGGGATATGACGCAATCATATCCATGATGGCGTAGTCGGCTGAAGATTGCCTGGACGTGATAACTGATTCTAGAGACGCGGCACGTTATAAACGTATGCACGCCGATCCATATTAGGGGCGCACCAATTTGGCGGCAAATGTAACTCCGAACTCTACATCGTGTTGAACTCAACGGGGGCCGGCCGGGAACTGCCGGCGGAGCGCGTGGCTAGCTAGCTGCCAGTCCTTGACCTTGTCGGGCGCAAGTGGGAGGGATATTCTACGATATCGGATTGGTTGTAGGTCTTTGTGGCCTACGTGACTGGTGTCAGGTGGCGATGTCGCGGGCGTATGTGTATGTATTGGTGTTTTAACATGAACTCCGTGCGTGATCGATTTCCGGTAACGCGTGAGAATATACCTAACTTGTGCAGTTAGCTTGTTTTTATGGGCGATCCATAACAAGTATTAGACTTATCTGGTCGCAATTACATGTAAACATTAAGATTTAAAAAAAAAACAATCAAACACGTTTGTTTAGTAAAAACTAGGTGGTAATTGGAATTATGGGAGTTGGAGGGAAATTATAAAGGGAAGATGTTTTTTTTGTGGACGAAAGTTAAAGACCAAATATTATATTTACATGTACGTAGTAAAAATTGTGATGATCAGATAACACCACATCATACACCAATCATATTATGATTGGTAAGGTCAGGTTAGGTGAGGTTAGGTTGAGTTAGTTTAGGTTATGATTGGTTAGTGGTTAGGTACACCATAGAAAGGCATTTTATCAAGGGTCCGATTCGCGCCACAAGGGTCATAAAAGTATATTTAAATATCATTTAAATAGTTAAAACTAAGGAAATTTCAAGTTGGGAAATGTTATGGAACGCATGGCAAAAGCTTTTTTGTTCTTTTGCATTGTAAATTACTAGATTGCTAGATTCCTAGTGAAAGGCGAACATTCAGAATCATTGAGTTGTTCGAAATGGCATTGGTCGTGATTTGTAATCAGATCTAAATAAGAAGGTATATTATAACCTCCCCTTTTCCCATTTATTTTCTTTTCCCACTCCTTTCAGCTTATACCCCATATTGGTATTTCATAATGACTCCTGAGAGCTGGGAGCAAAAAAACCTACAGCATTTAGCGTACTCTCGATGCTTCTCTATCAGATTCACATCTCAATACCGTAATGAGATGGTATCAAGACTATATTCCGAAATGATAGCCTTGTCCAGTTGCAATTTTTATTTAATTTATTTTCCACTACTGGATTCAGACCTCTATTCATTGAATTTCCCGCATTCCCGCATTACCTCTTCGATCAATGTCCTTACCAGCCTTCCCGTCTATTAACACAATTATGCTTTTTTGTTTGCTATTCCTTACATCCAATGAAAATATAAATAAGAGAGATATTTTATGTTGGATCGAATGAAACACCTATTAAATAGTTTAAATAATACTCTTGGAGTAGATTCTGTGCTGTTGAGTTTTGAGTCTCTTATAAGCACTGAAAGAATTCGATCGATATACGTATATTATGGGCATATCCGTATGCATTCGGTAAGCTAAATTTTCTCTTACTTCTGGTGAAATTAAATTAAATCTCAATAAAGTTCGTAAGCAGATTATCATTTTTATTGGCCTTTCTAGACCTTGGGAGTCGAAGGCCTTCTATAAACTAGTGAAATAATTTTGTTTTCAAATTCGTATAGAACATTTTTCTGAGATTATGGTATTGTTATGTATTTTGTTCACTGGTTATCAGAATTTATTATTATATTACTATGTACCTACCTACCTAAAACATGGTGTAGTATAATTATAAATATATTTCATTAACTTTTTTTTTTTTTATTTCTCCAAGGAATCATTATTGTTGATATAATTAGTGTACGGATACTAAAACCTACAGACAAACCGATTGTCACAGCTTTGTGGGACTACCCATATCTTATATTGTATTAAATGTAATTATATTCAATTTAATAAATAAAAATAAAAAAATAAAAAAAATAAAATTATATTAATTTCATTAGCGAATTGTTGTTTAAGTATATTATATTTATAGTAAAAGTATGTAAAATAAATAATTAATAAATTGCAGAAGTAAAAAAAAAAATAATAAAATAAAATGGTACGGGAAACTGGGAACATCAATATCACAATAAAATAGTTTTTTTTTCGATTTAACTTCATTTCAAACTGCAATAAACAGTTAATAGCAAATAGCAATTCCGTTGCCTAAATTAAACAATAAATTTACCAGTTTCTCGCTTGTACCACGAGTTTCCGTATACCATGTATTTCGGTGTTTGAGAATCACGGTCAAAATTCTATCATATTATATTCCAAGGCTATAATATTGGTTTATGTTGATTTCCCTAGCCGCACGTATTTAAATGCAAACCTGATATCTCATTTTTTATATTTTTATTGGTACCTTCTTTTCCAAAAATTCTAAACATTTTTGTCAATAAAATGACCTCAACTACCTTCCTATGAAATATGTGCCTAAAGGTGACCTTCGATCAAATAACAAAATATCGAATTTCCAAATCAAATAAACAAACCTTGTTATTTTAAGGAAATTGAAAAGCTGCCAGTTTTTCATATCGTCGGTATACTGGTAAAACCAGCTAAATGACAAAACTTGCCGAAATGAGTTAAAAATGCCGTTTTGTTCAGTTTTATGAGCTCTATCCACAGTTAAAACCCACAACATCCTTCGATGGTTAGTTTTAAAGTTAAAATTTTCTTAAAACCTCTAACCCTCTTGTTACCTAGAAATGTATTCCGTTGAAAACAACTAAATCCCTTTAGTGGAAACTTTTTTCAAATATCTTCTATGAAAACAATTTTTGACACTTTAATTTTTTTATGGGTATGTTTCACTTTGCCGAACGAATAACATTATATCACGTAAAACCATTTAAATGACTTTAGAGTTATTTATTTATTCATTACATGCACGTTCACAGGAAATAATTACAATTAAAAAACCCTAAATTACTATAACCGGTATGATATGTCAACACGGATGAACGAAATGATTTGTGTTAACAGTTGAAACCATTTAAAGTCTTATAGGTGTTTTGAACGGACCATGTTGGTGATGTTAAAATGAAGAGTGCTGACAGTTTAAACACGTTAAATGCAAATAAGTGATTTCAACAGACTGTTATGGCGACGTTTAGATAGTTAAGCATTGAGTATTGAAATAAGCTAAAGGTCATTATGTGCTTTGATTAGTAGTATTCACGCAAAACTATCTGGGTTTGTGATTTAACGGAATATCAATAATGACTGTAAAGTCCTAAATTTGCCACGTTTACTTAGGTTTCGTACCGTCTTGTTCACTCTTACGGAATATCTATCGTGCGTGAACGAGACATAACGCGTACCGACATCTGTTTGTGCATCTGTTTGTGTCTCCAAATTAATTAGTGAGTGCAATTAATTACAATTATGGATAATCTGGAGCACATTCACTCATTATTAAAACGAAGGCAGGAGCTTGTTAAGCGGCGGGGCAACATATTAACAAGGTCAGTGAACAGTCAAGGTTTCTCTCTAACCAACTTATGTGAAACAGAGATATTTTTTATATTATTCAGCAATAATTGATGCAATATTATTGTAGCAAGAAATATTGATATGTTATTAAGTATATATTATCTTCTAACGACAAATGAGTTCTCAGCGGCTGTGTTTACATTCATTATACACAGTCATTAACTTTATTTTGGACACAAATATTAACTTTGAGTGTGAGTGAGGGTCAATAGTTTTTAAATGTACTAATTTTTATTTCCAGGATGGAAATGGCAGCAACTGCAGATGGCTCACGGCAAAGCTTTTTTTTGTAATTAAAATTAAAACAGGGTATTTATTTATGCAGCTTAATATTAATTTTCAGGTGGAGATCAGACAATTCCAAATCACAGCTATTCATACGACAGCGACTCTTCAGAACTTAATGATGAACAACAATTGATTGCTGAAGAACTTCAATCACTATTTAGAGACGATTTTTCAGATGACGACCCATCCTTCCAACCTCATGACTCCTCCACAATTGCTGATAGCTCTAAAGACAGTTTAATTACTTTGGGGGACTTTAGAGTACTACCGAAACGTGAAAAACAACCGCTCATGGATGAAGTTAATATACTGGATACTCTGAATGCTAAATAAATAGTTGGTGATGTTTTAAAAGACCTCCTGGATCGAGTATTAACGGATTTTGGGCCATTAAAGAGGTGGCGTGATGCGGACCCTCGTGAATGGGCTGTGGATCGAGCCAAAATGAGAAGGGCTGAAGGTTTAACATATGTGACACAAAAAAAATTAAGACCTTCTAAGGTGCACAAACCAGCTAATTGTGATAAATGCCAGTACAGATGCAACAAGTACTTTACTTCGGATGAAAGTAATATACTTTGTAGACACTACTGGCAGCTTGACTTCAAAGGCAAGAAAAATTTCTTGTTAACAAATTTGCACATTCAAGAACCAAAGCATTCTGGCTATCAGACCCAAAAAACAAAGATTGTATGCAAAAAAATGTTTTTTTTCCCAAAGGGAATGACAAGATAGCAGTTTGCCAAAATTTCATAACCAAAACTCTCTGCATATCACCAGACGTTATAAAACTTGAAATCAAGAATAAAAATGCACAGGAATTTTACACTCAAGATGACAAGAGAGGTCAAAAAGAGCCTCCACATAAAACTAAGGTGGACATCTTTAATTATGTGAAATCACACTTTGAATCATTTCCAAGCATGGAGTCTCACTACGTGAGAAAATCGTCAAGTCGTAAATATTTGGACAGATCTGTCCATAAGAAAAATGCATGCTTTATATGTGGAGCATTGCAAAGAAACGGATATTACCGAGCCTGTTACAGAAATAACATACCGACGAATATTTTCAAAGAATTACAATCTAAGTTTCTTCGTGCCAAAGAAGGATTTGTGCGTAATTTGTTCAAACTATGCAAAGGCTAGTGATAAAAGCAAATTAGAAGAAAACTACAAAGAACACATGGAAAGAAAAGATATTTGCAATACGGAGAAGGAAAAGGATAAAGAGAGGTCTAACAATGAAAACAACTTCATGTCGCTAACATTCGATCTACAGGCAGTTTTACAAATCCCAAGCGGAAAAATCGGCCTTCTCTACTAGGTAAGAAAATTATGTGTGTATAATCTTACGTTATATGAGGCACCTGCCCCCAACAATGCGTACTGTTTTCCATGGTCAGAAATAAATGGAAAGCGTGGGAGTTGCGAAATAGGCTCTATCCTGTACTACTACCTCAAAAATTACTTACCGGACAATATTAATGAAATAAGCTTGTTCTCCGACACACGCGGAGGGCAGAATCGAAACCAATATGTAGCAGTAATACTACTTTGGGCCGTTCAACACATTGAACACATCAACATAATTGAGCATAAATGTCTAGAATCTGGTCACACACATATGGAAGCAGATTCAATGCATAGTAGCATAGAACATGTTAAGATAAACTCTTCTGTGTATACTATGCATGATTGGGTTAATATCTTCGAACGAGCTAGATCACAAAAAAAGCGCGAAATTGACCAAAAAATAGTTACCGTCAAGCCATACAAAGTTAAAGAGTTCATACATGATGAATTCATCGACTTGAAAGACCTCGCTGACAAGGTTATGATAAACAGAAAGAAGGATGACCAAGGCAACCAAGTTAGATGGTTAAAAATAAAAAGATTGAGGTATGTGAAAGGAGAAACGGAAAAAATCTTCTTCAATTATGACATGTCTGACACATTTCATCACATAAATATTGCAGAAATTTTTAAAGGCCCACAAATAAAATAATGTTTCCAAAGTTATTCTCCTAAAGTTATGCTGAACCACTGGCGATAAGGCAGGCCAAGAAAAAACACCTACTGAAACTGTGTCAAAAGGGAATGATCCCTGAAGAATTACATGGATGGTACAATGGACTCCGCACTAATATCGATCTGAAGGATCGAGTTCCGGAGCCCGCTAATGATGAATGTGAGCTTGAAGATAATTGTACTCAATAATAATTCATTCTTGCCTTAATTAATGTTACCTTTAAATATCGAAATAGTTTTATTATTTTATTTTTTCTTTGACCGCTTTTTATGATTTACATAATTAAAAATGCCATTTTGTATTTATTTTAACATTTTGTTTTAATACACAATAAAATTCTCTGAATAATGGTTTAATTCCTCTACAAATTAAATCCTCTGAAGCTATTTAACGTTTTCTTGAGCATTAAATTCAAAGTACTGGCTTATATCGTGTACTGATAAAACCAGTTAAAATCCCACCATTTTATCTTTAGAATTTTTTTTAGGGTTAAAACAATTTATTAAGTTGAAATTATTTATTAAAATTATAAGTTAATTAAATTATAAATATAACAGCATTTTACAGAATTGAAAATTTAGAATGCGAATATGACTTTTACACAGTCAAACTTTCAAATTGATTTTTCTCAAAATCGTCAATCATGCACTTAGTGGGTTTTATCAGTATACCGACGATATGATATTACTTTCAGATAATTCATTAATGGTTTTTTTTGTTGCTGTAATTGGGCAGTTGTTTTTATAAGCGAAAAAGGTCAAATGGTTAAAATCTCCCCGATAATATTTAAGCGGGTGTTTCGTTGAATAATTAATTCATTTGAAAAATGGTTTTTTGTTTGATTAAAATAATATGATACTGCCTTTGCTGTATTTTTCCTACCGAATGCGAAATAAGTGGTACTTTCCTAAACGAAACTCATACATTCTATCAACGTATATTCTGACGTGATGTTTGAAATTTTAGTCATTAAATAAATAGTTAGAGTTCTGACTGTTTATTAAGCATAAAATATTTATTATAATATTATGATATTTTATCTATACTATCATATATTTCAATCAATACTAATCTAACCTAGTCTACCTATAAGTTTTGCGTGTACTTGTATCTCTAACTTTTTATATCCATCTAGAGTTTCTGTTGTTTGTATATTTTCTGATGTCACTGTTTATAATTGACTGTATATGGTATATTTTATACCGTTTATATTAAAATAAATAAATAATTGATATTGATTAGAAATATAGACTTTTTCACAAACATAATGAAAAAAAAATAGTAAACTTACTGCGCCAAAATTTCTCGCATTCCTAATTTTTAATTGTTGTTAAATAATATATGTACATTCACAGATACAAACTATTATGTTTGTGCAAACTGCAAAATCGGGATATAAATTAAGTTAAAAAAAGTGAATTAATTCGATGGTTGAAAACTAACTAGGCGTGCCTAGTGAATTTCGAATTATGCTGGGAGGATGTTGGTCGAAATCAAGTTTTGAAAATAATTTCTTTTGGCTGATTTGCTTTAGGCAGTTTTTTCAAAATCGATTTTGATGAGGTCATATATGCGAATCGGGGTGTGAGAAGATTTTTTTTCCAGTCGTTGATAGGGGGTGCCGGAAAAAATGTTTCGCCGTTATCTCCGGTAGAGCTAGGTAAAATCATTAGTTCGTTTTTTTAATGGGGTGACAAAAAAATGCGATCAGTTCAAAATACCATTCTGTTAGTCAAACGTTGCTATTATTTATCAAAAGCTCATCAACATTCACTACCATAGAGTATATTTTAGTTTTAGAAGCCACGACAAGTAGTGCTAAGTGCTGATACTGCTGGTTGGTATAAGTGTCACTGTGACTGTAACATTACACCCATGCATTCGTGGGCTCGCGACTAATGTGGGTGTAGTATGCTAATGGCGGTTATTACTTCCACTTGGCGGTGGCAACCGGCAATTATCGAACAAAGATAGACCATTGTGACACGTTTTCAAATAATTGAACGCATATTAATAAGTATTCTGCACAGCCACGCGGTTTGCGAGTGCAGTATCTCACCGTCACCATTTTATTGACAGTACCAAATATTGCAAAACACCTTCATAAATCTATGCTGGCCTATGTGGTCAAGAGGTAAAGCTCTCGACTAGCAATCGGAGGTCACGGGTTCAAATCCCATCGTGCGCCAAGTAAATTATATTTTATGAATTTTTGTTTCTTCAAAATTTATTAATTTTAAAAAATAAATCGTATACTTGCGGCACGTTCTAGACTGGAATATACTCTCAGTGTGGTCCAGGAGGTCTAGAACGGACGATCGATAAAACTCTATCTCAATATGATATTGACTAAATTCGTGATCAAAATGATTGGTTTATTAATAAACGGAGGCAGATTAACGAAGCTCCTAGAATTGAAAGACTTCATTTTTGCGATCAACTAAATCCGTTCGAACTTGGAGACACAAAATTCAGACACTTGTTTCGTATATCTAGTATTATCTCTAAATATCTCATCGATCAATTAACTTGTGAATAAAGACCTCAATAACTAATGAACTCCCTTTTTAATGCCGTAAATGAATTAACGTCAGACGGCTACGCAAAAGTAAAAAAATACTCATCAATATATAATGCCGAATTTGAGAAAAAAACTTTAATATACATTGGCAGTTCGCATTCACTTTGTGACACTAAAAAGGAAATTAGTTAGTTCATGAGGTCTTTGGTTATGACTAACAACTTTTGTTCCTCCAAGTTGAAAGGGAATCAATTGATCGCGTTTAGATTGTCCATGGATTGAGTAAACACTTTCTTTCAACTTAGAGCTTAGTTAGTTCGCCTTCATTCATCAATTAGACAGTTATTTTTCATAACGAACGACACTATCAAAAAAGTCGTGAATATCGACAGCTTATCTTACCTTGCAGGCCTTACTTAAAGCAGCGGCTTTTGTCTACCGACTATTGGTATCATACTTTGACAGTGCTTGCAAACTATGCTAAATGACCATACATGAAGGATTACGTCAATATCTTATTGACATAAGGCTTTATGGATCGGTATAAAATCATCGATAATTATGCTTATCGATCCGACATATTAAAGTTGTCGATTTCACTGCGCTGGACCCCCTGGTGTAAGAATACCATTCAGAATTGAAACTTGTTTGAAATGGCTTTAGCCGTGTTTTGTGACCAGATCTGAATAGCCAAGTACTCTCCCACCTTCCTCATCCCCCTCTACTCTCCTTCCCACCACTTTCAGCCTCATATCATACCCCAATTGGGGATGCCTTAGTCTCATTGGTTTCAAACGTTTGGGAGTAGTTGGGACTCTTGTGCGGGATTCACATAAAAAAATCATATTATGGAATCAAACTCGTATGATTAGTAACGTTTCACAATTTGAAGCATGACGATCATACTTAGGAAGTATAGATCATATTTGTATTAAGGTTAAAGTGAGATATTATTGGAATTTTTTATGTTGTCTTTGAAGAGTGAGAGTAAGCGTGGTGATCGGCTATGGCCTTTATTTGACTTTTTCTGCATTCTCCAGTAATTAAAAGAACCACACAAACCTTATAAAGCATGAAAATGTCTGCTGTGCGTCCTCAATTCATTTCCAATTTGTGATCAATAAACGGGACTATCCGAATCTTTCAAATAAAGCTCGGCAATTTGTCGTGATACCTCATACTTACCCAATAGTAAAATTATTTTTGTTTTCTTATATAATTGAATCTATCTAGACTGAAAAGTTGGGTAAGTACAGCGTACCATGGACATGGTCTTTAAAGTTAACTATTCAAAGCTCTGTCTTCTGAAAAATGTTGGTTTAGTTCATAAATCAGAGAGCAATTTTTGATTAGTGGGCCTCTGACTACAAATTATGCCGCTACAAAAGGGACCGAAGACCGACAGGTCAAGGGAAATCACTAAATATTGGGGAACAATAAAAAATATTGTCTCTGAATATTTAGGGAATATCTCACTCAAAAGTAGATTTCTTATTAAAAAATAGCCCTTGTGGGACACTGTTTTATATTGTTCTTCCGACTTTTGGGGTCTGTAATCGGGTAAACTTCCCCTAGAATCTAAAATGGGGAACTGTTTCTTTGAGGTTAAGAAATTATTGTTTTAATACATGTCGACGTTTGTATTTCAACAGTATTTACTCCAGTTTAGTATCAAAGTTACTACGTAGGTACTCATATAAATGTGGCCCTTGCCACGTAGAATTACAAATACAAACTCAGCGTCAAATATCGTTAAAGATTTAACTTCACTGGAATACGTGGGGTGTACTAGAACTGTACCTTATCTTTTTTACGAGTCTATTTGAGCATTTGTAGTAACGTGCTGTTCAAACAGATTTAAGGGTAGCTAGGTGACGGTACGGGGTTGACATTGCGATTGGGGGTGAGAGTTGACCGTAAAACTACCCGTTGGAGAGGGATGATTTGAAGATAGCGCTAACTCATTTACCGTCATGTGCACGAATTATTGTTTACTTATAATATTGTGCACGCTTATGACCCCGGGTATCTACATTCATTTTGTGCACGCTTATGACCCCGGGTATCTACATTCATTTTGTGCACGCTTATGACCCCGGGTATCTATATTCATTTGGCATGATAAATATTATGCCATGCTATTATTACTCATTAAAATGGCTAGGCGCCAACGTTGTCATTTAAATTGCAATTTAACCTTTTTGTGGTCTATGAACACTGATATGTCGGTATCAGCAAAATAAAATCCCTAATGAAACTATTAAATACAATCATTTTCCTAAAATTAAACGACGCACCTGTGCTCTTTGAATTTTCACAAAATCACAATGAAATCTTCATTACTTGTATAATGAAAAGTATCTTTAGTATTTTTAGTTACTTTTTGACTTTCAGTTTATTGACTAATTGAATTAAGAGCGGTAGCTATGGTACAGGCTCAATATTTTCTTAGGAAACAAGTCTTAACTCAATTGAACGACGGCTCAATTGAACGGTAGCCGTGAGCTCAGAGCATATGAGCAATGAGAATACTGCGATCACCCGATGCGGCTCCCGGTACTGCTCCCCCGGTACGGTTCCCCCTGATACGGCTCCCACCAGCTCCCAGCTCCTAGAGTAAGCGTTTAAATGATCGTATGATTTTTGTTACTTACCACATAATAAGCCGACGTAACGACGTAAAAAAAATATATGTCATTGTTTTATTAAGTATTCACATATAAAAATAAGGTTAAATAATTACGATGTGGAGATAAACTTGTGGATACTTATATATGCTTTTGTTGGCGTCGCCACCATAATAATAAAATTATATATTTTAGTGAAAAAAAATATCAAGGTCATTCGTTAGTTCCTCCTCTGGGCGTCCGTAGAGATAAAAATGTCAATATGTACAGCAATTAAATAAGACAATGCATGAACACCAAACGAGCATTGTTGTTCTTATAGTCATCATCATCACTTTTGACTCTACAACCCCTGGTGGGTCTTGGCCTCCTCGAGAGTCTTCCTCCACTCATTTCGGTCCTGCGCCAACTCTCTCCAGTTTTGTCTTGAGGTGTCGTAACAATGTGTTTTTTATGGGGTGGAGTTGTTAGCCCTACGCCCAACCCCCAACCTGGAGGACCAGGGTTTTCTGTTGGGGTTTTCCTTCACTTAGCTGTTCTTATAGTAAAAATATTAAAATTAATTTAAAATGCATCAACTTTCTTTTTCGGAATAGTATATTTAATTTCAAATTCAGTAGCGTGAAAACTTTTGAACTTTAGTTCACAGATGCTCGGAAATATTATAAGAAATGATATGCAGGTACATTTTTTATTGTATATTTAGTAAGTAACAATTTAATCGCAAAACCAGCATTTCTGTAACTCAAATATACCTCAGGCAATAATAATTACTATACACTCGCGGATGCTTCGATGAGTTCTATAAAACTTTAGTAATTTTAATTCTGAACCACTCCCCTTGATTGTAAAACACTCGCGTGCAGTTGATCTGTCCACAGGTCATAGCAAATTTAATTATATTTATCTAGGTGACGCACTCTGTTTTAATGTATTTTAGTCATAAAACAGACTTTTATTACTGAGGACAACATATAAATAATCTTTTTTATCTGTAATCTGACATAATGGCGGTTAAATGGAAAGGAAACTATTGTTTCAATGACCATTGCTGTAATTAATTAACTCGTGAGTCTGCGTACTAACTGTCTACGCAGATAAATAAAAGCATGCAATAGATAAAAACGGCAAATAAAACACCTGAGTATGTTTACTTAACTTTTTTCGTTTTAATGATATTTCACCTTCTGTGGATGGCAACTTACCGATTGGTCGCACTCAGCTAATGACTACATAAGTTCTTAAAATTGACGATGGGACAGTTTGATTGATGACGTAATTTAGACAAACGCCAAATTTACACTCCCTGTATACTTTTCAATGCTGCATGACGTAGAAATGGGTAAGATAACGAAACTAAATTACCTTTACTAAAAATCAATGCGGGTCCAAGGTAAAATAAAATAAACCATTTTTATAAACAGAGTTTAGTTGCATTTTCGAGTCCTACCCATATTTTGTAAATGAATTGGGGCAATCTTTGCGGCTATAAGCCAATATTTATATGAAACCAATTACTTCACAAAACAATGTAAAACACATTTCCCAAATGCAGGATACACATTGTTTTGATTTGGAAAATGTGTTTTAAAGTCTTTAGTGTGAATTTTTTGGATTTGTTTTTCTGGTTAAACTCTGAACTATTTTAGAATCATCGATTAGCGTAAGTTTATAAAAATTCAAGGCAAAAGGAAGTTGTTAATAAACAGTTTATAAACATATGAAAAGTGGATTAGTTATTTAATGGCATTCATATTTCGCCCATACGGATATGCAGTGTTTGTATTTGGGATTGTTGAGTTTGTTTTTTTCTTATGTTTACTATTATTTCATGATAAAACATATATTTCACGTTTAAACTCTTGTATATTTTAACATTATCGATTATCCATATGATTATAAAAACACAGGAAAATATATTTGATTTGACCCGTTCATACGTATTTGCGTTTCCTAAACACTTACCCGGTAACATTTACTGTGTTTTATGATACAAGTTAGAAGGATTTTTTTCTAAAATCATTCCGAAACAATAGTCAAGAAGAAAAAACCACTTAAACTCGTTCTATAATTAAGATCCGTTTGTCGCAATAGCATGTTGTTTTTACAAGTGAGCATGCGGACTAAAATGCGTGGTTACTCTGGTCTACTTATCGACTTAGAAACGCAAAATGGCTTCACAGATTTCTTCTCACTCTGGTTTTGTTATCTCTATTTTTAGATGTTAGGAATAGATAAATTTTGACCTTAACTATCCCGCAGCCAAGTGTGGAGTAGGTAGTACTTAAAATTACTATCCTCCTTATATTAGCTTAAATACTTGACATATTATTTTAGTATTTTACTTATTTCAATTATTGGGATTTCTATAGTTTAAAAGCCCATAAGACAGAAAAATGCATAGGGTTGTCGGAAGGCCCACTTGCTTATAAACGTTTTGTTTGACATCTTAGCCTGTCAATAGTTAAAGACACTCAGCCACACTAGATACTTACTTAAGTATTATCGTCCGTTGAAAAGACTGAGGTAAAAAGTGGACGGAAAGAAAATTTTAACATTATTATAAACTTTTCAAACTATAGCTGTATGATTTTTTGTTTTCAATTGGAACATGTACATGCATCCCATCGTTATGCATATCAATTACCATGACGACATCGCCAGCAACAACTGTGACTACTCTGGCTCCTCTATTGGTCTCTGTAAATCGACTAACTTAATAATGCCACTCCTAGGATACCCACACCTTTAATTTCTTTCCTTACCACATCCATTGTATGAAACATGAAGGGAAAATGTTGAAAATTTCATTGAAATCATTTAAAAAATACTATTATATCTGACATGATATGCATATTTGCTCATCTCACATTTTTACGATGACACATCTTACATTTAATCCTTTTCGTATCTGTGTACTATCATATCATATAAAACTATCAATCCTTATCTCGTTTCCTCAAGCTGAGACCAATGCAATTTATTTTAATGAATGAAGTTAAAATGACCTTCGCTCAAATTTGTAATCGCATAAATTCCTGTGAGAAGATCATTACTATTACCCCTATTGAATATACATATATAATTGCTCAATAAATAGAGAAGTTACTGATACAAATAGTGCAGTCAATCTTCATCCGACAGTATTTGGGAAAAGTAATACATTGTTTTATGGACTATCCTTTTACTGATCCTACAAAGCTCCGGCTCCATTTACAAGGTGGACTCTACCTGAACATCTCAGAGACTAAGGTGCCCATGTGTGGCGGTGCCCTGTTAAATGTATACCTCCATTTTCACTTTTTCGCTACTCTCAAGATTTCTGATATTAATTAATTTGTGCCAGTGCATTTCACAGTCGCTACTTTGACAAAATAGCTGTGCATTGTTGGAAAAAATGAAATTGGAAAAAGAATTGCACTAAGGGAATTCCTCGTACATTCATCTTCTGGGATACTTAATATTCATTACTAAAATATCCAACTTTTTAATAACAAAAAAATGCTATTGAATCAAAGAATGCTTTCAAAAACTAAAGAAATAAATATTCCACCGCATAAAATAAAATGTTAAAATATAAAAACATGTCCCATTCCTGGAAATATAACATTTTTATATTTTCATTTAAATTTACAGTTTTATCGAATTATGAATATTCTTTCTCTCATCAAGTAAATTGCTTCATTTTTTTATGCTAACCCCACACAGGAGACCCTGAGGAAAATATGTGTTTTAGAATAGGAAAAAAAATATCCGAGTAAATTAACTAATGTTCTTTTAGGAAATGCCTTTACGCACAGGTAGCTTTTTAGGTAAAAAAAATGATAAAACCAATGACAAATTTATCATCTCTATTATAAATTTAAGACTCAACGTTTTTACCATCTATTTTTTCAAAAGACGTATTTTAAATAATTAATCACATTTAGACATACAATGTTGTCTATGTTAGTAAAATCATGAAAAAACCAAGGTAAGATAAGAGTTTTTTTCAAAATATTCAGTGCATACCTACTTGATATATTCTTAATTTTTAGTTTAGTTATTTCCCAAATAAAACGAATTTTGTTGTTAAAAATACACATTCTTAGACCGTTTGAGTCACTGATCTTGTGTGAAAGAAATTCTTTCCCCATACAACAACCATCCAAATAGATGACTCTAGGGATACATTTTGACCTAATTAGACTTCTTCGAACAATATTTTTTTTTTATAAACACTACACAGGAGGCCATGAGGAAAATAATTTTCTTCAGGGCCTATTTTATTTTTGGGGATGCCGTGCGGAGGGACTTTTTAAGGAGAGTTCTGGGAAGGAAAACATAAATGAGGGGTGGGTAAGAATCTAGGAATTAGTGTACCCAGGAGTAAAGTATAAATATATCCCAATGCGACGCAACACACTAATCCAGTATCTCCCAATCTGGCACGCCACGCAGGTTGTGGACAGGCGGTGACCGGATAAATAATAATAATTCATTTTAATTTCATCTTTAAAAAGTCATAGAAAGTGATGAAAAAAACACTTTATTAACTGTGTTAAGTAGGTTAGGTTAGGTTAGGTTAAAATATTTTTTTCCATCGTTTACAATGACTTTATATCACTTTTTAAAAGTGTGTTCAATTGTCACTGTGTTGAGTTATCATGGAACCGTTGAACACACCTCACCCGATGAACCCGGGAACCCTGGCCATAACTAGTCATCGTCTTGCCTGGGTAGGCGTGTGGTAAATCATTTAAATTTATTGAATTTAAACTTAATTTTTTTTTATACAAATATCTGCGACTAACAATTTTTACCTTGGGTGCTTAAAATATTACCTGGCTATTATAGACTTAAAGGCCTTGTAAAGGAAAATAAAATATTACCAAAAAATAAGGATTCTAGAAGAATGACAAATGGTACGCACCTATCAATGTATTAACACGCGTACCTAATAACCATATAAAACCTGCATCTGAAAGTTTCATGAATACTTTCTGTGTACCGTTAGTGTATAATGAATGGTCTTTTGAAGTTTATTCAATTAGCAATTTGCCAACGCGCTGCCACGGCATGTTATATTGAATACCCCACTGAAATATTGAAAACACATTATATAGGTGGCCATCGAAACATATTTTCTGGCGAAGTCGTTAGACAGAAAGGCGAATAAGTCTGGGCAAATTAAACTTAATTATTCAAACACTGGTCGGTGGCTGAGTTGACATCGCGTTTGGGTTCCACCTAAACGTTGTGCGTTCGATTCCTCCGCAACATTCTTCCGCTTACTGTGGTGGTAGTAGGAGATTTTCAAATATTGTAAGGTTATTCGTAACCCGGTTACGAAAAACCAAAACAAAGTCATCTGTGAAAAATGAGAAGGTCGTACATAGCTGATAAGACAGTAAACCGTTGCATTTTTATATAACTTATTTATATGACTAAGGAATCATATTGTCAAAAGCGTGAGGGTAGAATTTACCCATGGCAAAGTTGAACGGAGGGAACTGTAGTTAAAGTGACTTTGACATCCAACAAGAACACTTTTGAATATTACGATCGTTAATAAGATTTTATCTTAATTTTAACTTAACTTCATTGAAGTTTGGTTAGCATCAAGTTATTATTAAAATTATCAAGTTGACATTTAAATGCATTATGCACCTACACCACGACCTGTTCTATTTAATACTTATTACGCGCGAACAACAGTAACTATAAAGTATTTTCGAAATTTATCTCATTAGTTTGCAAAAGCGATATAGACAATTACGAAGAGATTAGTTGGCATAGTAAATATGTATGGTTACAATCTATTTTAGCCAGACTGTTTGGTATTGAATATAAATCGTTCAGAAGCTTATAAATCTTCAGCAGCAATGCAACGTCCCTATAATGAGGAGTATCCACAATAGAAGATTATAAAAACTAAGAAGATGGCTTACTAGTTGATACATAAAAATACATTATAGTTGTTCTGTAGAGTTGGAGGTATCGCCATTGTAATAAAAACAAAAGGAATTAACCAAACAACTTATTTGTTAGTTTCTCCTTTGACCGCATGCATTGAAAAATATGCAGGTATATCGATAATAAATACAGTTGTACTAAGTAGAAGTAAAGTAGGAATAGTTGGTGCTGGGTATTTGCTGGGTGGGCGGAGGACTTGTGAGAGGGGTGCGATGGAAGCAGACAAGAGGGAGAAAGCAGACAATAGCGGAGCAATTAATTTCCTTGCTTTGAGGGCGCGAGGTACAATGCACTACAAAAAGAGGGAAAACGACGGAACAACTGAAAGAGTAGAAAATAAGAAATTAATAGAAGCCAAGCAAATAAAGCACCTTGCTGAAGTCAAATGCTCGTATTATTCATTTTGCCTAGACAAAATTCAAAGGCATTTTAATATATGTATTATACTGATCCGTTTGAATTACCACTTATCTTTGTATTTTAACCTATCATTTTAGATCGTGAGTAACAAACATGTTCAACCTCTGGTGCACGCCAGTATTTTAGAGAACTAAATTCAGCCTAAAAAACGAAAGTTATTTTGTAAATAATTTGAATAAACCCATTGTATGACATCCCTTGTTACCCCCTCCCCCAAATGTTATGTATTGTGTAGAAATATTTGTACCAGTCTGTTGATGGCCTTTCCAGGCTGAAACCGGTTACGGTCAATAATAAAATATAGTAGAAAAATGTTTCCAAACCTTTTATATTATTATGGTTATGAAATTCCACCACGAATTGTCGATATCAAAAATAAAAATATTACAAAAATTATTATTTTAGATTATACAGCGGAGTCCAAAAAATAAAGAAAAACACAAGAAATGCAAAGTGACTGAGTCTGACTTTTCTTTGCTTAAATTTCGAATGCAGAAAGTTTATTAATTATTATTAAGTGACAGAGCGCGCGTGTTAAATGGTCTAGAACCAAAACGTACGAAGTCGTGGCTACATTGGGTTTCTTTCAAAACGACATGAAAAGCACTTTTAACGTGTAAAGATGATTTAAGGTTTTCGTAAATTGGTCACTTGAGATAATTCTTCCTAAAACTTGTCTTCTTTCCAACATGTAAAATGTAAGGTTAGATGTTTGCTGACTGCCACTGTATTTTAAAATTTTCTTTTATGAATGGTAAACATTTTATATTGAACCGAATTTTATTGATTTATCTATCATCGTATTAATACTAAAAAGCGACAAGCGATGTGTACTTTACAGTTTAAAATGTGTCTTCAAAATAAACATTTTGAACTAAGTTAATCAATAATCAATTAATTAAAGCTGGTTGAGAATGAGCGTATAGATAACATGGTGCAGTAAATATTTTTAACGTATTTTTTTATGGCATTCGTTTCTCGTGAAGGTGAACTTGAAAATTTTCACAGCAGTTCGTAATATTATTTATTTATTTTATTTTAGGGAAATCTACAGTTTACAGAGTAATTGATTTTCACGTGTTCAATTTACTTAACGGGTTACTACTACCGGTTACTTTACTTTTTTATTTATTTTTTATTTCTATATAATATTTACAGTGTTCACATAATTATTTATATTTTTACATGATATATTTCAAACTTATAACTATAATATGTTGTGTGTAAGGTAGGTTTGAGAAGGTGAAACTGTATGTGAGTAAATTTATTTTTTATTTTTTTATGCTGGGTGTGAGGTAGGTTTGAGTAGGTGACACTGTGGTGGGTAATGTTATATGTTTCGTGAACACCTCACTAGGAAAACCTGTGCTGAGGTGTTTACGTGGTTATGATTAAATGGTACATGTATTTATGTGTATTGGTTAAATTTTCTTATATAAATTGTGAATTGTGATTTTATTATTTTTTTTTTTTAATGGTTATTGTACATTGTTATTTAAAGAAAAAGGAAAAATATTTATTTATGTGCACATATATACATACACCCATGTATATACATACATACATAAATAAACATATATGCATGCACACACACATATAAGTAAACACATGTATACATACATACATACACATTCATCCATGATTATGTTTGGTTTGGTGTTATAATGTTTTGTATAAAATGGATATCTTGTTTTTTGATCCAGGCTGTGATCAGTTTTTTGTGAATGTTTGTGTATGTATTTCCCATTAGTAGTAGTTTCAGAGTAGTGGGCATACAATTAAAAAGTTTTGTACCGTAATACTGGAAGTGTCTTTGTCCGTGTGTGGTGTATGTTATCGGTATGTTCAGGGCATTGTTTGTTGTCGACCTTGTTTTTATTGTTGTTTGAGGTGGTATTAGAGTGTGTAGTTTCTGTTGGAGGAAATTAAGTAGTGCAGATTTGGCATAAAGTTGTCTGATTGACATGACGTCTAATGTTTTGAAAATTTCGCTTGAATTTGTGTGGAATGGTACTTCCAAGATGATTTTAATTATTGCCTTTTGAATTTTTTGTATTGGGTCGATTGCAGTGTTTGTAGCGCTTCCCCAAGCCAGTATGCCATATGTAACAATCGATTGACAGAGTGCGAAATATATAGATCTAAGTATTGAATGTGGGAAAATATTTTTGATTGACTTTATTAGGTGCATGACTCTTTTTAGTTTATTGGTAATGAAAGTTATGTGGTCAGTCCAGCGTAAGTGTGAATCAATAATGACCCCTAGGTATTTTGTATGGTTTACCCTTTCTATACGCTCACATTGGCAATTGGGTGAAGTTTGTTCACAGTCATGTAGAAACAGGTCTATGTTAGGTGGAGGTTGACCTCTTTGTGTAATACTATGTGTGATGTATTTTGTTTTTGTTGTATTAACGGTAAGAGTATTCCAGTTTAGCCATTTTTTGACAACTGATAGACTTTTTTCGGCAATTATAAATACATCTTTCCATGTGGCTGCTTGACAGAGAAGTACTGTGTCGTCAGCGAAGGTCACGATTTTACCTTCAATTTCAATGTCACATAGTTCGTTTATGTAGATGAGGAACAATAGAGGGCCGAATACACTCCCTTGTGGGACTCCGTACGTGATCAAAAGTGGATGACTTGTCTTGCTGTCAATTTTTACTTGTTGCGTTCTGTCAGACATGAAGCTTTTAATTAGATCGAATTCTATTCCATTAATGCCCATGTTTTTTAGCTTTATGAATAGTTTTTCGTGTGAAATTGTGTCGAAGGCTTTACATAGATCTAAGTAAATAGATACAACTTTTTTCTTAGCGTCAAGATTTTTCGTAATGAAGTCCGTTAAAGTAGCTATTGCATGTTCTGTGCTCATGTTTTTCCTGAAGCCATGTTGGTTGATCGAGAGTATGTGATTTGATTCTAGATAGTGTTGAAGCTGTATTTTAATAGTTTTTTCAAGAATTTTCGAAATGGTATTTAGTAGCGTTATGGGTCTGTAGTTGTTTACATTATTTTTTGGTCCTGATTTGTAAATTGGAATAATAAGACCGTTTTTTAGTAAGCTAGGGAAGATTCCTTCTTTTAGACTAAGATTAATTAGGTATGTGAGTGGTTTTAGTAGTTGTTGACTTAGTGTTAAGATAGTTTTAGAGTCTACACCATCCGGTCCTGTAGTTGTGTTATTCTTTAATGATTGAATTATTTTATTAGTATCTTCTAGCGTAACATTATGTACATTTTTTGTTTTTAATGAGTTTTTATTATTCACAATGTACATTTGTTAAGTATAAATTTTTTTATAAAATTAGCGACCGGTTTCGACACGTACGTGTCATTAACTAGCTATTTTAAAACTAACTAACTAGCTGTTTTAAAATAGCTAGTTAATGACACGTACGTGTCGAAACCGGTCGCTAATTTTATAAAAAAAAAATTTATACGTAACAAATGTACATTGTGAATAATAAAAACTCATTAAAAACAAAAAATGTCCAGAAATTGTTACATAGTGAATGCCAAAGAAATACATAACATTATGTAATTTGAAATGTCTGTTGTAATTATCATTACTGATGTTTGTTGTATTGTTTTGAGGTTCCTGGATATCTCTGAGAGGCAACGTAGTTTTTATATTTTCAGCTAGGCTAACACCAATATTAGTGTAGTGTTTGTTTATAAAATTGAGGATACGTGTAGAATTCTCGTGGAAGTGGAGTTCTTCATCATCAATTAGTAATTTTTTTATGGTATCATCTTTGTTCTTCTGTGAATGCGTACTTTCCCTCAAAATTGACCATACGGTTTTAGGATCATAATTTGCTGTTATCAGTTTGTTTCGGTAGTATAATTCTTTGGCTTTACGTATTATAAGGGAACAAATATTTCTGTACCTTTTATAGAAGAAATATAGTGAGGTATCATAAGGGTTCAGTTTAACTTGTTTGTGTAGTTTGTCCCTTTTTTTAATGCTATTTATGATGCTTTGAGTTATCCATTTTTTAAGTCTAACTTTGCGGTGTGGAATAGATGTGGATGTTTTTATGGTATTTTGTATAATGAGAGTTTGTAGATATGTTAAAAAATAATTCCAGGCTTCTTCTGTTGAGTTAATTTTTGTAAGATGTTCCCATGTCTGTTTTTCTAAACATTGTTTTAGGTTTACGTAATTAATTATTTTTTTTGCGGTGTTATTTTGGAAAGTTGAGTTCATAGTTGGGGAAGTCAGGCCTATCATTGTTGTGTAGTGATCTGTGATTGTAGATTCGTATACTGCACTACTTATTGGTCTTTTTGATTTAACCATAATGTGGTCTATACATGATTCTGAGTCTTTGGTTACCCTGGTAGGAGTATTAATGGTGCTTATAATGCCATGTTCCAGAAGCATCAGTTGGTATTCAATGTTTTGAGGGTGACCATTAGGAAGTATGTTTATGTTTAGATCACCAGCTATGATGATGTTTTTGAATGAAGTTAATTTTTTTAGGTGAGAATCCAGAGCCATTATAAATGGTGTAATATTAGGTATGGATGGTGATCTGTATAGGGCGAGAATACACGTATTACAGTCGGTGATTATTTGTAGACAGTTTGAATTTACTAATTCAATTTCTGAAACAGAAGCGTTAATACTATCATTTATATATACAACAATGCCATCATTTTGATTTTTATTATTTAATGTGTGAAATGAAGTATAATTATCTTTGTATTTTTTTGTAAAAGTTGTTGAAATCTAACATTCTGTTAGGATTATAATTTTGAAATCTGTTTTAAAGTTGCTTAAGAGTATGTCAAGTTCATCATAGTTTTTGTTCAGGGATCTTATATTTTGGTTAAATATTGTAAGAGAACCTGGGGTGTTAATAATAGAATCACATAGTTTTGTGTCATTGGTTGTGTGATGTTGGTGTGTGCTATTTAAGTTCATTGTGAGTAGATCAGCCATGGTGGTATGTTAAATAAGAATAATGTTACCTAATGGGTTTTCTCATTATATTCATAAATTATGTATTTAACAATTAAACAGCATATTTATAATAATTTCCATAAATATAATAAAAACAAGAGATACTTCATAATATAGTGACTACATAAATACATCATTGTGAAGTTAAAATTCAAAGTGACAAAATATTTTGTACTTCATTTTTATTTTTCGACTTTTGCTGTCTTACTAAAAAACGTGCTGAAAATTTTAAGCAATTGATAAACGACCATGTGTGAAAACCTTACTAATTGAAACGTAAAAAATAAACAGATATAAATTATTTTATTTTTTATATTTTCAATAATATTGTTATTGGATTTATAAAAACAGTTTATTTTTAAACAAGTTCTGCTGTGTAATTATTATTACGCGTGACAGCTGTTTCACCCTCTGAAGGCATTATCAAACTGTAGGTAGCCCACTTACAGACGATACATTTATATTATTTCTAGGTAGGTATTTTAATTTCAATTACTGATTTCTTTATTGATTTCTGAGTAAAATATTAGAAATTATTAATGGTTATTACCCCAGTAAAGTTTCCCCAATTAGTGTAATGTTTAAATTTGACTGAATGTCTTTATGTTAGTTATTCCCAAACGATGACTCATATGGTTATTTTAATAGCATAATTAAGTACTTCATTGTGCACTCATATTTGCACTAGGTTTGAAGATATCTAGTAGGGGTGAACAGTAGGGGTAATAATTACACAGCAGAACTTGTTTAAAAATAAACTGTTTTTATAAATCCAATAACAATATTATTGAAAATATAAAAAATAAAAAAATAAAATGGAGTTCTACAAATCAATTTGGAAACTAAATGAAATAACCTTTGAGATATTTGTATTTGAAATATACTTTATTTTTTTAGTTGCTTAATTACTTAACACAAAAAATTTGATGAAAATGTCGAAATAATTCAGAGAATTAAAAAATCAATAAATATATTCATTTTACCAAAAAAATTACAAGTAGTCCCCCACTTTTTCCCCACTTTGTCCTCCACGTTCATACAGTAAACATAATATCATAATAATTTCCATAAAAAAAAAATCAACATTTTAAATTTATTTTGTTACGAGATATACGTTAATTAAAATAAATTTTATTTACGTACACATTTATCTTATTAAACTTACGCGGTTAAAGTTAATAAAAAAATAATTTGATCGAAATTATTTCGCTTTTCAGATGATATAAAACTATATTCACAATATGAAATTATAAATAGATTAAAACTGTCAAAAATAACACAAAATATATCAAATTTTACTAATATAATATTGAATTGATAATTAGAATAGAAATTATTGACAAATATATATTTTTAATCATAAATGTCAAATCACAACTGATTCGTCGAGAAACTGACGTGCACGCCGCGGCGCATGCGTGAAGTTTGCCAAAATGCAACGTTGCAAGTTCTTTGCAGTGCAGTTGGAGATATTATTGGTAATAATACGAAAAACAAATTGTGCAGTCTTTGTACAATATGTAACAAAAACACCGTTTAACGGTTGTGAAGTGATTTTATATTAGTAAGGCTGTAGTTATTTAGAATGTTAAGACAAATGTGTTTCAATATAATTAAAATATATAATGTATTTCGTTACCCCTTTAATTAAAAAAATACCTCTCGGCTTAATTTTTCAACATCGAGTAGATTTTACGCATGAAGCTGGATAAAATTAAAATTATAATTAAATGTCCGATACCACAATTTATTTTACATAGGCGTTCGGGTGGATACAATTGGGGGTCAATTCGGGGTTTTATAATATATGGAAACCATTAAAGAAAGTAGAGCAAATTATGAAAATGTTCAAATTAAACATTAATTATTTTATTTAGCATGATGACTTTATTGTTTTACAAAGAACAAATTGAAAGTTGATATCCAGAAACATGAAAAATTCAAAAAAAATTATTTCAGTTATTAATATTTAAAAAAAACATCAAAATATAACATCGTGGTCGCATCGTCGTTCACCCCATGTGGGCAAATTTGAATCAGTTATAATACCCTTAATACTATTTGGTTTCCGAGTAAAAGTAAGTTGTTTCAAAGCACATCTTTAATCTAATTAACGACATGAGTGCACCTGAAGTGTAATGGGACGTGCCCGCTAGCCCGATTTCTATCCGCCAGAGTGTTTCGGATAAACCTTACAATATTCATGGCATGGAAGACTCGGGGCAACCAGGTACGCCATCTGCTTTCTGTTGCTTTGTGTTTCACCAACATTTATTCCTTGCTAACATAAACACCAGGAACGGTTGTTACATTTATTTAGTCCCGCTAGCTCTGTTCCCGGTACAACCGTGAGGTTGGGTTTCGTGGAATTCAAATTAAAGTTGTGGAGGTGCTCTATGATTTCTGAAGCTTGTTTAATTATACCAGGTATTGCGTGTTAGAAAACCTTACGTTCAACTATTTACTTACAAGCGGCAAAGGTTCTTTGACGTTTGTCAAAGTTCTCGGTTCTGAAAAAACATCAGACAATGAAAATGAATATAATATATATTGTTTTCTACAATCACAATTAAAATGTATCTGTTTTCGTATTGAATACTACCTGCATGACACTATTAATTGTAATTTCTACTCGGTAAAAAAAAAAGTTGAAAAAATAGTCTCATTCGTATGGCATTCAAAGAGAATCATCTATAAATCACGATTTACAAAGATACATAAGTTAGTAAGCGCGCTTACTACTGCAATTACTGCCGTGAAAACTTATTTATTTTTATTTTTTAATAACCGTTCGGGCGGGCGCCCCGGCAAGGCCAGGGTTCCGGGTCCAAGTCTTAAATGCGACCGTATCTTTATCTGTTTAAATTTTCGTTTAAAAATCGCTATTATTGTCTTCAATTATAATAAATCTTTATAATATATTACAGCATACTAAATTAATAAATGGTAAAATAACAAATTGTGTTCAAATATAAATAGAGTTCAACAAATCCAATATAGAGCTTTATCTCATTCAATCATTCAATTACCAAAAAATCACCTAGATTAACTCGACCTAGATTAACTCACCAAATATTGATTTGAACCTTTGTCATAATCTAAAGTTTTGAAAAACGATGTTTGATTGATCGTTTTTATTTGTCAAACATTAAATATGAATACTTACTCGATTCAGTAGGTACCACTGACAGCCAGGGCTTTTAGATTGTCACATTTACGATTCTAGGGCAATAACGTGCCTTGGGCGGTAAAATAGATTGACTCACATACTATGGCATGAATAGGTAGCAATCAAACCGAACTTGTAAGTTGTCAACAAATCATGCTAATACCGGACTAATTTAAAAGACCTTCTAATAATTACAACAAAAAATACATTAGTTTATGTATGAATGTCTATGCCGGTTTTACTATGATTTATGAAGTATTTTGACATAAATATTATTAAAACGGAATAAAAGCTTTTCAATCCTGCTATAATCGTCAGGGAGTGAGTATTCATATAAACCAGACATATTCAACATGCAAGTAACTTTGACCCTGTAGATATTTTACGTACAAAAAAGAAAGTATGCGAAGTGTACTTTCGATTGATTTGCCTTGAAAAATCAACACTCGGATAGGTTTGAGAATTGCAACCACTTATAAAGATATTACAATAATAATTTCTCTTCATTTGATGTGGTTAAGGGAAGTCAAAACATTAAACAATTTTTTTTATAAAATTTATTTATTCATGTTATTCCTGTATAGGATGGTTCATACTGACCAAGCTTAATAATGTTATTCCGGTATAGGATGGTTCATACTTACCAAGCTTAAAAAATATAATGTTATTACGGTATAGGATGGTTCATACTTACCAAGCTTAAGAAATATTATGTTATTCCGGTATAGTATGGATCATACTCACCAAGCTTAAAAAATATAATGTTATTACGGTATAGGAAGGATCATACTCACCAAGCTAAGAAATATTTGGGTAACAATTATTTTTATAAGCAATAATTATTAGCCTGACACTCATCCACATTGAAAAATCTCCTGATAAAAGATAAATGACGCCAACGGGACTTGAACCCGTGTCCTTTCGATTTCCGGTCGACAGCTCTGACCACTGAGCTATGGCGGCTTATCTCTTATCCGCGAAATAATTCAATATATACTAGTGTTTCATTCAACTATTACTGTTTATTACATTTTTTCACCTGAAAACAACCAACTTTATTTTATATGAGAAAGGCTAATAATTATTGCTTATAAAAATAATTGTTACCCTTTGTGCTATGCATAAAAAATCTTGTCTTAAACATTAGTTTATCAAAAAATAATAATAAATATTTTGGTGCTTCGCATTTATTTTGAATTTTAATTACGAAATCAACAAATTATATGGCTACGGTAAATTTACTTGGTGGTAAAAAAATAATTTCACAATTTATCAGTGGGTAATTTATCATTATTTAGTTTGTTTTCGGATAGTAAAAAAAAATTACAATAGAGTTGAAAGTTACAATATTTCACGAAATATTATATTAATGTGATACTTAAAAACAATTATTACATTTATATTTTGTTTTACTAACCAGTTATTTAAAATTTTAGGAATTATATTTCTCTTACATTAGATTCACTGCTTGTGGATGGAAGTGTAGTGTAAAATTGTTAATAATTAAATAATATTATGGTACATGCGCATTGCGCAGGGTTGCCATCCATCGCGATATGTCGGGACTGTCATCGTTATCGAGTCCTCTGTCGCAACGTCCCGAAGAATTGTAAAAAACCCCCACGAATCGTGAAAAATCCCGAAAAAATCGTAAATAGTCGCGAAAAATCGTAAAATGTCCCGAAAAACCCTACAATGTCTCGATTTAAAAACTATCACAATGGATCAATGCTGTTTGCAATCGAAAATTTATCAAAATGTAAAACTATGTTAAAACATCCAATGTTGCTGTCAGACCTTAGCTGTTTTTTTCACATTTTATGTTAGTCAATTTACCATTTTGAATCTTCGTTTTGTAATGGAAAAATTAGAACACTTGGGAATAAGCGGCAACTTTCTCGAATAGCTTAGAAGTTACTTATCATACAGAAAATTATCTGTAAAAATTACTTCCACAACTTCTTACACTTTTTTTGCCTTAAGTGGGGTCCCCCAAGGTTCCCACCTAGGACCAATTCTTTTCCTACTATTTATTAATGACATTTCACTAATTTTCGATAATATTCACTTACTTCTATTCGCCGACGATCTAAAGATGTTTAAATCGATCGGTAATTCTTCTGATTGTTTAACTCAACAAATGAACTTAAATAAACTTTATGAATGGTGCATCGTAAACAAATTACATCTTAATATCAACAAATGCCAATCGATCAGTTTCCATAGATCTAAAACCCCTTTATTATTCGACTACTCAATTAACAATGTCAATCTAAAAAGAGTTTTTGAATTCAATGACCTTGGAGTTATCTTTGACCTCAAATTACACTTCTTGAATCACATTAATAGCATTACCAGTAAGGGATTACAAATGCTTGGATTTATTCTCAGAATCGCTAAAGACTTTAAAAACATAAAAACTATAAAATTACTATATACGTCTCTGGTTAGAAGTCAGGTTGAATACAATGCAACCATTTGGTGTCCTCATTTCAACTCTCATTGTTTACAAATTGAAAAAATTCAAAATAAATTTTTACGTTTTATTAATTTCAAAATTGGTATTCCTATTATTGAAATCAATTATGCCAATTTACGCAGTAAACTTAACTTATCGAAATTATCTGAAAGGTGAAAAATATTTGATTTCCTTTTATTATATAAAATTGTTCATTCAAGGTTAGACTGCCCTGACACTATAAACTTGCTATCTTTACATATACCTCCAAAATATACTAGACGGAATTTTTTATTCTACAATTATAACTTCGCTACAAATTCTGTGTTAGAAAGAATATATAGGTTGGGCAATGAACTAAGTGATGTCGCTGACATATTTAATTTCAATTTCAATACATTTATAGCCATATTAGTCCACCACTTTTTAAATGTAAATAATGTATGAGAAATCATTATATTTTATTTCGATTTTCTATTGTTTGTTTTATACTGTTGTTAAAAATGAAATTTGTAATTGTTATGTACTTAAAAGCCCAATAGGGCGTCAATAAATAAATTACGTGATCTGAAAAAAAAAACTTTATACAATCTTATAAACCACCGCCGCGCCGCCCCCGCTCGTCAATTAAGTGGGAATACATCTGGACCCGAGCCACTTATAGCAACCCTAAATAGAGACACAAATATTTAGTGGAGGCATTTATTTTTACGGAATGAAAGTTGAAGATTATATTGTAACCAGGATAGCGAAATTAAATGAAACGTTTATATAATAATTATGAGTTTTTATTTACACAATATTATCATATTATAGCATATTATATTTACGAACTTAGAAATAATGCAAAGTAGTTCTATTCCATATTTCACAGCGAACATAATTTAATGTAAACATTTACATTCTTCGTTACCACCCTGTTCTTTGCTTCCAATTTTGCCGCCGGGCTATCACGTGCCAGGAAAAAAGTTAATACTCCAACTGAGCTTTATAGATAAGGGCTTCGAAAAGGTGTTCGTGTGGATCTCATAAACAGGAACGCCGTCTACAACTAACATGTGGTAAACTTCACGGTAGGCACCTAATACATATTTTTTTGCTTATGCTGGTACGAAACCTGGTACGGTAGGTATTGTGAAAGTACGTTTAGTGTTTGTCTACGCTCTTAGTAGCTGCGTGACATGTTGTTGGGAGCCTCGTAGTTTTGAATATAGTTTTTTTTTTTATTTTAAGAAATTATATTGATAAATTATTTTACAAATGCGAGTTCACTTATCAATATCAAAAACGTAAAAATTTCCGTGAAATATCGCTGTTTTGGAAGAAACAAACTATTTAAAATTTGATTTTTTTTGCGATTTTTGAAATAATAACCAATTTATCAAATTCTGTAACTTTGTGAAATCCTGTTCGTTGCCGGTAAACATACTGTTGAAAGGAGTTCCTCGAGGACTATGTGTGTTAAAATCATGTGGATTGCAAGGACAATTTATAAGCATAATGAGTAAGAATAAGAATGGGACATTCGATGGTTTGATAAACGAAGAAATGAGTGCAGGGATAATATATGACGCAAATGTGAATCGTATAAGCACTCGGAGACGCCTGAAGCAGACACGGCACGATCAAAAGAACCAGATACTTGAGTCGGGCCAAGTAAAGAGTCAGAGTAACAGAAGTATGAATGTAAATAAGGTAAGGAATGTGTGTCAAGACCGAATTGTTTGACGGTCCGTCCTCTCTCTCTTCCCCTGCGGGGAAATGGCGTGATGGTTAGTTACTTGGTTAACAACAAATAACCTACTTTTGAAAATGCCAGAGAAATCATTTTATTTTGTATTGTTCGTGTCTCCTCGATTTAAATTCTTCAATATTTCGCAATTGGTACCAATCAGTAACTCTGAATAAAATGACATAGTAATTATTCATTTATAAGATTCTGACTATAGGTTTGTCCATCAATATAAAATTAGTTCGTAGATGAGTTTGTCACATTCGAATGTATAATAGTGGGTTAAATGATTCACTGCGATGGACGAGGTCATTCGGTGAACTCATGAGTCAGAACTGTTTCCCCTACACCTAATAACATTATATTATTCTGTATGCCCCACGATTCACGAATGCACAGCTAATGGGTTGAATAACTGAATAAATAGTGGAAGAAGCCAAATAAAAAAATACCGTTTTTCCCCTTATCCTTTGTTGGTGGGGTAAAATTTTTGTGTTATTGTACTATCCCCTGAATTCGACATGTTACTGTCCACATAGTTTTTTTTTAAATATTTTTTTTTATGTAACGATACCTCACAAGTGCGCCTCTGAATGCACAGTGTAAAGACTTGGGGAACTATGTCGCCACTCAGTTGGGCAGCATAATGAGGAGTGTTTAGGTAGGAGCAGTAGGAAGGAAGGATTTATTAATGCTGGTCTTGAAGAGGCCTCGAATAGATGAAGGAGAAAAGATAGATGCTGGTAGCTGACTTTCATAAAAATGAGTCAAAAAAACAACCCGTCGTTATGAAACCAACATAAATGGTGGACTGTGCATTAATGCTGCTAACTACTTAGAGCAGGCTCCATTAAAATACCTGCAGCACAAACACTGCAGGCCTACATAGCGTCCATGCATTAGAGATGGCAATAGGCCAGTTAACAACATTTATCCAAACATTTTAATAAAGTTTAGGAAATTACTTCATATTATGCGTTGAGCAAAGTTATATAATTTTAGTTCTATTTAATAAAAAAAACATTTTTATTCCCTTCTAAATTATTTTATTTTCAGCTTCAAAGCATTATTGTTGTGCGGTTAAATTGAAAAAAAAATACTTTCACACAATTTACGAATACGCTGTTTACTATGCGCCTAACACCATGAAAACCTTCCCAAAGGAGATGCGGGCGTATGTGGGGCAATTTCTCAAGCAGAGGCAAGCTGCCAATAATCGAAACTTCTTGGCCAACGAAAACCAATTTATATCGAACCTAATAACAAATTTTCGACGTAGATGAAAAAAAACTACTTAGTAATTAGTAGGTACCTTAACTAACTTAGTAAGGTATATCAATAAAGGTTTTGTGTACCTATCGAAGTAATTAAGTTTTTAATTCAATTATTTGTAAAGGCAAGAGCTTTGAATGTAATATCAACAAAGATAGTACTGATTGGGGAATGTTTTTGATATTTAAAGCTCCATAGTATGTGTTCAAACAGAAGAAAAATATGTTTTAAATGAGAGATAATAATATTGCATAAATACGGATGTTGAAGAGAGTGCGGTAATAATAAAAAAATAACAGGCGTTAACGAAAATATTTATTAAAGCTCGACTTATGTAAAATAGAGCAAAAATCTCAAAATAATTTCTGAGCATATTTTGAGGATTTTTTCTATGGAGGGAATTTCATATAATTAAATTCCAATTCTGAAACTGAACGGGTTGTTTAAAAAAATTGTTAATAAACAATTCCTGTGAAAGTTCTGTTATTATATCATTATAGGCAAGTTGCTTCATAAAACTGAAATAATAACAGAACTTGAATTTAACCTTCACAAAATTTTAAAATTAACTACGTTTGATAAATTGTTCAAATCCTGTGAAACAACTCGTCTTTAATACAAAAAATATGTTTTTTAAGAGCTTAAAACTTAGGACGGGTTGTTTCAGTAAATTTTAACAATTCATCAAATTTCACAATTAAGAAAATGTTGATCATTGAAATGCTTAACTTTAAATGAAAATGGTCGTAATACTATTTACTCTTCTTCGAATTCTAGATGCTCCATTCGGCAAAAAAAAGTAAAGAAGTTCGAAGGTAAAACCGCGAACATTTTTATAAAAAGTCTATTAGCCTGTCAGAATTGGAAAATTTGCATGTAATTTTTTCGACCATTCTTACGGGCCCTTTGCAATCACATCAATCATAAAAGTATTCGGTTTTTTCCTGCGGTTCCGGGTTTATTTCCCTAATATCTAATCCCAAATGAGCTGTAAGCCTCGTCATTTGTACGACGGAATATGAAAGATATTAATGATGGAATGAAAATGGATTTTCGGAATTTCGGGCCAACATTTTAGGTGCCTATAAATTTATTCATTCTCAGTTGTTCAAAGAAAAGTTCATGGAATAAAATTATTAGACAATTATTTGCGCTGTTCGTAAATTTTTAAATATCATTTTTTCCTAGTACGGATTAATTCTGAATGATGGTCTTAAACCAGGGCGATACTGAGAGTATATTCCACTCTGGAACGTACCTATTATTTTAAAATAATCATTATTTTAAATAATAAATAAATTGTGAAATAACACAAATTAGTCAACTAAAATTTACTTCCGCACGCCGGGATTAGACCTCGAGATCTACAGATTGCTGGTCTATAGCCTTACCACTAGACCACGGAGGCCATTTGTTTATTTCTTTTATAATTTTTTTTAACTTTTTACTTATTTAAAATATGAAAATACGATTAAGGAAAAAGAGATGTTACTTTGATGTAACACTTACCGTCTTACTCTTAATAGATAATACGAGGGGTTAGTAGAAAATTTTAATCGTGTTAAACGTTAGTAAATACACAGACCGTAATACGACAGTATTAGTAGAAGATTAGTAAACCGCACATTTCTAAGATATAAGAATGTATTATGATCGTATTTGGCGGACCTTCTTAACAATCTGGTTTATTTGACAAAGGTCGATCTGTTGCGTAGTTAAAATGAAAAATCAGTATTCGGCCCTCTTCACTTACTTGATGACCTAAAAAAATATATATGTGGCGACATGCCACAGATTACATGTATAAGGAAATACCTAGGCAGCATTATCATTTCTAAATAGCACGGGTACGTCTTCTCGAAAGTTCGAGTGCTGATTAATTTAATCACACTTCTTTAATTACGCGTCTGGAACATTCCCGCCTATACGAGATGCATGCGGAATAACATAAGCAGAGTACTACGCTACTGGACGGGACTAGGACGGGTGATTCAGAGAATTTGAACAATTCTTTAAATTTCAAAGTAAATTTTCAAGTTCCGTGAAAGATTTTTTTAAGTTCTGTTATTATTTTTGTTCTGTCTAATAACTAGCCTATAATGATATAATAACAGAACTTGAATAGCACTTTCACAGAACCTGAAAATGAACGTTGAAATTTGATGAATTTTTCAAATTCTCTGAAACAATCCGCCCTTAGTGTACAACGTGGGAACTCGGAGTTGCGCCTAGGCCCTGCGACCACTTTGCCGGCCTTCGCTTAGGCCTCGTGACATCTTCGCCGGCCTGCACTTCCGTGCTGAAAGCCCTTCGTGCCATCAAGATACACTGCATTTTCGGCGTTTTCCTCACTGGAGCATCAGAAAAACCCATGGTCTTCACCACCATGTATTTGGCTACGCTTTCTGGTCTTCGCTTCTATGCCGTCGAGCTACCGACTTCATCGCCATGACCATTCTCTACAATCTCCGCTTCTACGGCGTTGACATGCGTCAAACATCGGTCCGGAGTAATTCATTGTCAGCAACAAACCACTACTACATTGGCTACTCTATTAGGACTCTGTATACTCTAACTACTTCAATAAAGCCACAGTGATTCTATAGCCTCTTTCATTTGTCCCTCATTACCATCCCCAAATATATATTTAAACGGTCCCAGTTAAATGATGATTTTCGGTCTATTTCAGCTTTTGGTTAAATTGTTATCAAAGGCTGAAACTTTAAAATCAGCCAATCATAACTATTATTGACACAGGATGAAATAGCTATTTTTGATTTGATGGCCATGAAATGTAATAAAGTTCAGAAAACACTCTGGATTACAAAACAAAATTAACTTATTTGTTTCTTCTTTTGTTTCAGATTCGTGGATGGAAAGGACGACGTTGCTACTGTGCAATTAAATAACTATGCAGTGAATTAATAGATTTAATTTTAATCGTACGCTTGACGGCTTTCTAACTAAACAAACATTGAGAGAATTGTTTTCCGCTTTTTACGAGTATCGTATGTTAACTTACAAACATGATAAATCGTATAATAATTTCTCTTTGTGAACTGCAATAAGAAAAAAAAACTTCCTTGTTATAAATTAAACCGGTAAATATGTGCTTCATCAAACCTTCAACTGTTTTATGTCAGACTGACGCGTGTAATAGTTTAAGCGGTAGTTTTATCGAACGGATAGCCGGCGATCAGAGGCTATGATAGTCAGCGGTGAGTTAGTGGGCGAAGGTAATAGCAGTTTGGGCGGCACCAGCCCTGGCATGGGCGGCAGGGCGGGACCTGCAGCAGGGTCCGTTGTGGGCAGGTGGATGAAGTGGCTCCTTGCAGCAACAGTGCTGAGCTTCGATACAGGTAATTTTTTTTTCTTTCTTTTAACCAATTACTAAAATGTTATGTTCTTATAACAATTAACATAACTTTTTTGAAACAGCATTATGATAGTATTCGCTCCATGCAGTTATTTCTTTATTGAACGCCCGGAGGGTCCACAATTTAAGAGTAGTAGTGGAATAAATATTTAACTGAGGGAAGATGGAAATTGGAAAAGACTTCGTTTTTCAGTACACAGTTACTCAACACAGCTAAAACCATTTGAATCAAATTCTTGGTTCACTGTGGCAATACTGAAAGTATCTTCTGCTTTGGAATGAAGCGAACATGTTCCACATAGTTGAAATGATAAAATATTTTAATCCAATACGTCTTAGATATTTTACTCATGATAAATAATGTTTGATGAAACTTAATATTCTAAAAAGGCTAAATAGAAAAGTAGTACTTTTTCCTTATTTATGTCTTCCTTCTTCTTGCCTCTTCTTATATTTCCTTGCCTCTTTTTGGCTATTCCTCGTTTATCTATGAAACTTAATATTCTAAAAAGGCTAAATAGAAAAGTAGTACTTTTTCCTTATTTATGTCTTCCTTCTTCTTGCCTCTTCTTATATTTCCTTGCCTCTTTTTGGCTATTCCTCGTTTATCTTGTCTTTTCTTTATTCATCTTGATTCTGTTCTTGGCTCGCCCTGGATCTTCTTGCGTATTTTTACATCTTTTCACCCCTTCTTCGTTTTGTCTCGTCTCTTATTCTTTCTCTTCTGTATTCTTACGTCTTACAGCCCTTTCTTGTCTCTTCTAGTCTCTCCGTGGCTCTTCTTAGCTATTGTCTCTTAAAGTCTCTTCTTAGCCTTGCTAGACAGTTCTTGGATCGTCTTGCCTCTTCTTGCATCTCCTTGCATCTTATTGCACTTTCTTGGCGTACACTGTTTCTTCCTGGCTCTTCTTATGTCTTCTTACTTCTTACCGATCTTTCTGGTATTCATAACTTTTCTAATCGAATTATTTTTCTTGCTTCGTTTTTGTCTCTTCTTATTTCCGTGAAATACTCAAATAAAATAAAACAAAAACTTTACGAAGAAATTAAAATACAAAATGTACATTCGTGAATACTCCTCTGAAATGTAATGAATACAAATCGACTTGAAAATAAACAAATATAAACGATTAATAAATAATTAATCATATGAAGCAGATACTTTGTGACATTATATTTCAAAATAAAACAATAACTTTATTTTTTATACTTAATGCCGACCGGATTTCGCTACAATCGTAGCTATATCAGGGTTTTATATAGATTTTCGACAGGTGAATAAATTTTATACGCCCAACTCCAGTAAAATATTGGCAGGATCACTAACACTTCGATTCTTTTAAGAATTATTTCCCTTGTTTCAGAAATTGTTATAAGAATTTATTTTGTATAGAGTTTTGGTTAATTTTGAACAATATTAAAAATGGCTAGACTCTATCCTCCTCACCCTAAATATGGAATGAGGGTTTTTATGAAACCTGATCATACATATCCAACTTACTTTGATCACTGACGTTATTTTTATTTATTTTTTTCCTCGTTTTTAGATCAATGCGCAAAATGTAAATTACATCTTTTAATTACGGTGATCTCTTTTGGGATTTTCAATAGAAAATCAAGTATCAGTAAAAAAAAATAAAACTAACTGATATAAAATGTTGATAATTTAGCTTGGTGTTCACATTATTTTTGGCTGCACATTGTGTAACATTGATTCACAGATTCTACAATTATACAGTTGCGATGAATTGTTTTCCTTTATCGATATTTTAAGAAAAATGGGACATTAATGGTGCAAATTCAAATATTATGTTTCTTGTAAATCATTGTCTATTTTAACTAAAATTCAACTTACTTCTCATCAGAACTTTGTATTTAATCTCGACCGAATGGTTTCTTCAGACTTTTTTTTAAATAAATTTATAAAGCCCTGACGAAGCTACGGTTGCCACAAAAACTGATTTTCTCAAGTAAAAATATAGTTTTAAAGCGTATTGAAATATAATTTTTCTGAAATCAAACATAAATTTTTAATGGAAAGAGGTAAAATTGTATCGCGAATGTACCGATTGTAACGCGTTCATCCCTTTTCTAAAAAGAAATAAAGACCTCAAAATACACGTGCTGCTTTGACACACTACACTTCAACGTCTTGATGAACGTTTCTATTATAATAAGACTCAAAAATAATGTACTTCTCATATTAATTTATTCTTTACGAATTATTTTACCCATTACCTCTGTTCAGGTCAACCTATGGTTCAATAAAGCATAGCCAAGTGGAAATATCCCTCTTTCTCATTCGGACCATCATTTAGTTCCAGAACCATCTAGAAAATCAATGACTTGGCCACAATCCTATATTGTTGGTTTTTAGATGGCTCCATTTGCTCCCACTCTACTGTATCTACTATATTATGATTTGTATGAAAATTTATCGATGAACTCAAAGTCGACCATTCTGCCCAAAGTTTAGCCCGTTTGCGAGAGGTTGTTTTTTTCCTGCCGATCCATTTGTTTTGCTTAAATTGGAATTTTGAATTTACAACTCCCATTAGTTTAGCTCATAAACGAAAATAATGCATTTGTTTATAAAAATTCCAATATCTGTTAAATGTATTTCAATTTCGTTCGATTTGAGAGCTACGAATGGTATTTTTTAGGATATGAGCTTATTATTTATTATACAAACTTCGGTTTTTATGTTTTCGAATAATTTACACGGGTTGATCATAACTTTGGGAATAAAATTCCATTTATTTGAAAAAAATCGCTTTGAATTTTTTACGAGTGTTTTTTTGCTTATGTAAATACACCATACAAAAAATTCCCGGGTTGTCTGCCAACTAATTGGGGGAAGTTTTTTCTTAAATATATAAATATAAGTACATTTGCGGCAAATGCCGTGGTGGAAGATACTTTCAGTATCTCCCTGGTAAAAGACCACCGTTCAGAATTGAGACGTTGCTTGAAATGGCTTTTGCCGTGTTTGCTGACCTGATCTGAGTAGTTAGGCACTTTGCCGTTCTTTCTCTTCCTCATCGCTTTCCCCTCCCCAATACCTTCAGCCTTATAAAATACTCCAATTCGGGATGCTATAGTCTCACTGGTTCCAGACGATTGGGAGCAGTTGGGATTTCAGAGCGGGATTCACTTAAAATAAATTCACCTAAAAATAAAACAATAGCGCTCATTGTACGTCTAAACTACTCCGTAAGGCTAAAGGGAATATGGGGTTGGGAAGGAGATACAGAAGAGCAAGTTTGGGAAGTTCCTGGCTATTCAGATTTGGTCACCGAACACAGTTAACGCCAACGTGAGCAAAATTTCTCTTCTGGAATATTTGGCAGAGGTTGAGATAGACGCTGAAATATTGAAATCACATATTATACAATTAGTAAGGCTTTGAATAAAACAACGTGCTTGAATCGTTGGTAAGAAAAGTGGCTCACTTTAACTCTGATAGCATTTGAAGCGTTGACGGATATGGGTTACGTTCAGATTTGGTCTTATTTAATGACTGTTTTGTAATAAAAAAAAAATAATATGGGTATGACGAGCACATAATTACGCATTTGTTTATCTTGAAGAAGATAAACTTTTACCTAGTGATTGCGGTGCACAGAATTACAAAGGGAATAAAGTTTGATAAAGGATCTTGAATATTTACAAATATTAACTTCTTAAATACTTATCTATGTTAATTATTTATGTTTATTTGCCCTCGGTGTTTACCCCATTCTGTTCACCTTTGGAACCGGTACTTTGATTGTATTTCAGAAAAAAGTTCTGTATCGTACACATATTTATCATCTTTTATAATATTTTATTCGATTTTTCAAGAAGAAGCAAGAGGAGCCAAGAAGAAGCGAGAAGATACAAGAAGAGACTCAAGACAAGCCAAAAAGAGTCAAGAAGAGTCAAAAGAAGAGTCAAGAAGATCCAAAAAGCAAAAAGAGAAGAAGACATAAGACCAAAAAAGACAAGAGAGTCTAGAAGGGTCTAGAAGATGCAATAAGCCAAGAAGGGTTGAGAAATTTCAATAAAAGGCATGAAAAGCCAAGAAGAGACTAGTGGAGACAGGAAGGCGCTGTTAGACGTAATAACATACAAGAAGAGACGAGACGAGCAAAGAAAGGGTGAGAAGAATACAAAAAGTGACGAGACGAGCAAAAAAGGGGCGAGAAGATGCGAAATTATGCGAGAAGAAGGCGAGCCAAGAAGTAGCAAGGATAGATGAGATAAACCAGGAAAATCCTTAAAGAGGCAAGGAAATGTAAGAAGAGGCAAGAAGGACGAAGACATAAAAATGTTAAAAAAAATAACATAACATAAAACGCTTAAATGAAATCCTGTATTCCTGCCAATCCTATATTCTAATATTGACTTAATAGGTTGCTTGTATAGCGGTCGATTAAGCACCAACCTCCTTCCCTTCCTCGAAGCACGTGTTCCAAGTCCTAATAAATCAGTGCCCCCTGGTCGCACCGGGATGGAAGTACTCCTGGCTGAGGTGGTACAATTGTGTAGTATCATATAGTTTCGTATCTGAATAAAACAACATGCTTGGCTAGGCTGACAAAACGGAAGAGGTTGTTGAGAGCTGTCTCATTAAAATGCGAAATTTCTTTGGAATTTGTTGTACTTGTATACTGATTGCCATAATGTACCAATTGTTTACACTTGAAACATTTAACCTTCGACTTTGACAGGTAGCCACCGCCATTTTTATCACTTCTATTATCTTTCTCTATTGGCTTGACATTTTTCTAATCTTGACCATCTTTAATGTCCAACTTTTGTTTGACGTCCAACTTTAATTTGTAGATATTCATTTTAATTTCAACATTGTTAAGGCGTTTTCAGTGCCTTTGAAAGGCGAAAAGGCAGTCACGCATAGTAGAAAATACCTTGCAGAACTTTTCTTAAAAATAAACCGCTTTCAATTGAATAATACACTATCGAAAAAAAACTTTATTAATTTATTTGAATTTTTTAAAGTTTATATTTAATAAAGTTAAGTTTAGTATTTTAAAGCTCCGTCCCAGTGGTGGCTGAATTACTACCTACGGTAAAAAAATATCGATATCGATATTAGCTAGAAAAGTAGCATCGAATAAAAAATAATTTCGAAAGCGTGAGACCTTCAAGTTCGATCGAAATTCTTTCTAAAAGGGTTAGCATTTACAAGTTACAAAATATACTAAAAACTTGACACAAAGAAATTTTACGATTTGAAATCCTTTGACAGTCCCAGACGTGAAATTATGGGACTATAAGAATTATGTATTGAATGGTATGAAAAATAAACTTTTACATTGTTTTATGTAGAAACACGAGACCATATTGTAAGGCGTATCGCAAAAAGATAAGAAAATCGGTTTTCTATTTTATGCACTGAAACCTACGAGGTTCATTGTTCACAAACAATAACTCAAACCTTTTATAAAAAGGGACAATAAATACTAAGGAGTTGAGCGTCTGGTGAAGTTTCTGATGTTTCGGTTTTACTTGGTATTCATGCTTTATTATCTCATTTAATGGTGGTGTTTTCTAGGAGCCTGAACATTAAGTTTACTGACTATACGAGTTCAGTAAATCTCGTTGTTCTTCCTTGGCTTCCTCATAACATAGCTAGACGTAATCGCGTGGACAGATGTATAAAACAAATCGTACAAACAAATGAAACAAATCGATCCGTGGGAAATAATTACATGTTTGATAATATTAAGTATGATACTAGTGTTCGATAATATGTAATCTTTTTTGTTAAATTTAAAGTGTAGTACCTAGTCCCAGAGATAGGTCTTACGTGACGTCATCGTTCAGGAATTTTGTCTTTTTCGTTTTCATGGCATGTATGAAAGGAAGAGGAAGATCTTCGTTGTAAAGTTATTATGATAATATTAATATTTAAAGCAAATTAAAAATAATGGAGTTTTACGTGTAACTCAATAAAAACAAATAAATAGACAATACACCTTATCATTAAACCAGTATTCTTTATACAATAAAAATATTATATTCCCATACATCTGAAATTTTTCGCGAATTTCAAAATTTTATTGAAGATGTAAAATCTTTATCAAACAGTTCTCTGTGTTTGAATGAAAATTATTGACGGCCTCCGTGGTCGAGGGATAAGGCTCTCGACTAGCAATCTGGAGGTTGTGGGATCAAATCCCGGCGAGCGCAAGAAATTTTATTGTTTGTTGTTATTTCACAATTTAATCACTTAAATAACATATACATTACATATAATGTGTAATTTGTGTATTTTGTCGAATGGTTAGTTCAATGGATGTAATGGTTTTAGTTGGTTTTTCCAACTTGCCCGTAAAAAAGTTATTCTATTCTCATGGTTGATTTATATAATTTCTTTTAACGATGTCAATTGTGGTTCTGTATTTAGTGTTAAAAGATGAAATTTTACTCAATAAAGTAGTGCCATTTAAGATAAAAATTATTATTTTTTAATTTTTGTTTAATTTATAATATAATCCATCTTTATTTTACAAAGCATATTGAATAAAAATATAATTAAAAAACAGTTCATCAAAAAGTCGAATGGGTAACCTATTGAGGTACAACAACATTTGCTATCTAGGGTCAAATCACTGACCGTGACCGTTATGTCAAGCCCAACTATTTAAACGGCCCGATAGAAGACGTCGTTATGTATCTAAAAATATATATATAAACTATCAAAAATGGAGGAAAATGAAAAGAAACTTGATCCTGTAGAACTTGATATTGCCGCTCACGGGCAAACATAGAGAAGGTCATAAATTTCCTACAGACTGGTTTATATACTAATAAACAACGAACACGCGTCATACGCACATATTTTGGCGATTTATCGACGGACAAAAGTGTCTTCGAATTGCTTGTTCGCTTAACTAAACATAACTACATATCGGATAAGAATGTGTGCCAGCGCTGAAATATCGGGGAGTCAATCCCGGCTGTTCTTGGTGGGTATCACGTAAGAAATTGTGCTGTCCATGTTCTTGATGCTTGTTTAGGTGAGCCTAGCACTATTTATTGTTTTTGTGTTTAATTCGTAGGTTTAATTTTTTTTAAATTAAATTAAAGTCAAATTTAATAATATAATTATTAAGTTCTGCAAGTATTTTTCGGTTTTTGTTATTTTTACAGCTGTTTCGGCTTTCAAGGCCATTTTCAAACTGTGGTTATAACCACGTTTAGACGTTTTTTTAATATGATTCTGTTGTACCCCCTCCCAATTTAAAATTATTTATTTCCTGTTAAACCGATTTACTCATAAAATAATTGTAAAAATATATTTCATATTCTGTGGGGAAAACATACTTTCCAAATACCCAAACAGAATATGAAATCTATTTTCATCAAAGGATTAGCACTACATTGATAAAAAAACTTTAAATAAACCTTTATAACTTTATAGGAACAACAACTCGCTCTCTTGACTCTGGCGGTATTCTCGTGGAATGTTTTGGTGGTTAAATAATGCTTAGGAGGAAAGTAGATAAAGGTTATGAAAAACGTGAAATTCAGATTTAGTTACTGAACAAGGCTTCATAAAATATAAATGACAAGCGACAAAGTTACAATACTAAATGAGAATGTGAATAAATGTATTTTACAAATAATAAACTACACCACAGCGTGGTATTTAAGAAAGTTGAAAGTTGTAAGATGTCAAATATAATGAGCAATGAGAATTTCAATGATGCAAAACGTCTGTAATTGTAACATATGCCTGAAAAGGTTTGGGATTTGTATTTAGAACGAAAAAAATATTGAAAATGCAAGATTGTGCATTTTTTTGCCCATTGTGGCTTTGACAACCATGACTCCATGACAATAAGCCTGTGTGGCTGCAGGATCTATAGATATCCTCCGATTACAAAATCCACCAAGAATCAAATCTGCAGTATCAAATACTGGTAGCGTTATTGATAGCGTTGTGTGATTCGTCATCATTCGATCCAGAAATGGCCCACCACAGGACTAGATTGTCGTACAAGGAACAGCCCGAGCTTTTCAAGATTTCATCTCCAATACGCAGTTTGCAGGTTTGACAACCGCTGCGACCCAAAATAATTTATGTGCAATATTGCCAATACACAATGGTAAACTTTTCAATGATAAAAGTGCCACAAACCAAAATCATACATAAAATACATCTAAAATGTCTAAACACGTCTTATTTTGTTTCAACAAATGCCTGGATTTTTGGCAAGATTGTTATGAGACTGAAGGAGAATGGAAAGAAAATATTAATAATAATAAATGGAAAATTTTATACAGCGCCGTTTTTGTGAACATTACCTTAAAGACGTTGTGCAAATATGACTTCCAAAGCTGTATCTAATTATTTACAACTATGAAGACATAGATTTTTACCAGATAAATACACTTTTAAGTTTAAGATAATAGATTATATAAGATTTTTATTTTTACAGTGGTCAGAGCTGTCGACCGGAAATCGAAGGGACACGGGTTCGAGTCCCGTTGGCGTCATGTATCTTTTATCAGGAGATTTTTCAATGTGGATGAGTGTTTCAGGCGAACAATTATTGCTTGTAAAATAATTGTTACCCTTTGTGCTATGCATAAAAAATCTTGTCTTAAAAACATTAGTTTACCAAAAAAATAATAATTAATATTTGACAAGTTCAAGTATTTCGCCTAAAAATGTAGACAATTTGTCTCGACGCCATCTAGTGAGAGAGTTAGCACTTACAATGCCTTTCTCATATAAAATAAAGTTGGTTGTTTTCAGGTGAAAAATGTAACAAGCAGTAATTGTTGAATGAAACACTAGTATATATTGAATAATTTCGCGGGTAAGAGATAAGCCGCCATAGCTCAGTGGTCAGAGCTGTCGACCGGAAATCGAAGGGACACGGGTTCGAGTCCCGTTGGCGTCATGTATCTTTTATCAGGAGATTTTTCAATGTGGATGAGTGTTTCAGGCGAACAATTATTGCTTGTAAAATAATTGTTACCCTTTGTGCTATGCATAAAAAATCTTGTCTTAAAAACATTAGTTTACCAAAAAAATAATAAAATATTTTAATTTTAGGAGTGAATAATATTTTATAAAACTACCTTACAAACCTCAAAAAGTTACTTAAAGTGTCAAAGATGACAGGTTTCTGACTATAGATATGATTGTTTGAAAATATGAGTTTTAAGTTAAACTCTAAATTCTGTCGAGTCTGTGATCATTTTTAAATCATGTGGCAAAAGGGTTCAGCAAGGGCAGGAAATGCCTGGCTTTTCATAATTAGTCTCTTATAGAGTTTAAGAAATACCGAATAATTTTTCTATTTGGTATGGTAGGTAGGCTGTAACGGACGTGATATCCACAGTGTCGTATAATTTTCGACGGAGCGTTTTATTATATAAGTCAAATTGAACTTGAACGACCAATTAATCATTTCCGAATTTCCTGATATTTCCAATTGATAGTTTGGTGGACAAAGCGTTTTTTAATATTAATATATCATTTTCATAAATCACATTTACTATCAATATTTTCTGATGTTGTTTGATTATAAAAACCCAACAGAAACCTTAAAAAGTTCCCTGAACCCGAAGTAATTCAATTGTAAAAAAATCACATCGAACCCCAAAACAAATCAAATCATTCATTACTGAATTGGTGAACGGAAAAACGTCCAACTACATATAATAAAAAACATTCAATCATATTTCATCCATATTTTTTTTTTATATAATATCAATTCAGTAAAATATGAAATTTGTAGAAAAATTAGGAATATTACCTCCTTAATTTCAAGGTTTTTCTAACTGGTTTCGTTCGGGATTTAAACCTTTTTGAATTAATCTTTTGTCCTATTGACCGATTGAAACATGGCGTACTTCTCTGACCTACTTGATTAGTTTTCAGTAGCAAATCATTTTGTCATATTTACTATTAAATCATTCCATTCCTTTGCCAAAGGGGATAAGATTGTGCTATAGAAATATGTCGCCAACATTCACGACAAGTCACTAAAAGAAACAAACGCTAAAGCTGTTTTGTTTGAATTTCTTTCGTAGACCACCCATTTAAGTTGTTTGTAGCACAAACGTTTCATGTGGAAAAAATAAAGTTTTTTCATAGATAGAAACAGTTCTCCGTCCTCGCATCCGCCAAGTTTCCACTTCGTTTCCGAACCCTTTTTTGCCTTTTGTCCAATATCAATATTATAGACATCTTGCCCGAGCTAACTATACATTCATCATCCAGCCCGAGCGAGTCATATCGAAGTAATTCAATTGTAAAAAAATCACATCGAACCCCAAAACAAATCAAATCATTCATTACTGAATTGGTGAACGGAAAAACGTCCAACTACATATAATAAAAAACATTCAATCATATTTCATCCATATTTTTTTTTTATATAATATCAATTCAGTAAAATATGAAATTTGTAGAAAAATTAGGAATATTACCTCCTTAATTTCAAGGTTTTTCTAACTGGTTTCGTTCGGGATTTAAACCTTTTTGAATTAATCTTTTGTCCTATTGACCGATTGAAACATGGCGTACTTCTCTGACCTACTTGATTAGTTTTCAGTAGCAAATCATTTTGTCATATTTACTATTAAATCATTCCATTCCTTTGCCAAAGGGGATAAGATTGTGCTATAGAAATATGTCGCCAACATTCACGACAAGTCACTAAAAGAAACAAACGCTAAAGCTGTTTTGTTTGAATTTCTTTCGTAGACCACCCATTTAAGTTGTTTGTAGCACAAACGTTTCATGTGGAAAAAATAAAGATTTTCATAGATAGAAACAGTTCTCCGTCCTCGCATCCGCCAAGTTTCCACTTCGTTTCCGAACCCTTTTTTGCCTTTTGTCCAATATCAATATTATAGACATCTTGCCCGAGCTAACTATACATTCATCATCCAGCCCGAGCGAGTCATATTTATCTTGATATTTTAAATACTAGATTACTCCTGCGTTAAAATTGACTTCATCACCTGCAAACTTAGCTTCGAAGGGTATCTTACTATTTTCTATGGCGGTTGAGAAGTTCGCCTTTAAGAAGAACATTCCGACAAATCTTCATAAAAAAAACAGTACAGATCGTAAAACTAGAGAAGACTTGCTCATCGAGATCGCATCTGCTTCTATTTACCAACCAAATAACGCCATCCGATAATGGCTATCAGCAAGTCATTCCATCTTAACTAGAATACAGAAAAAAGCACGAATTAGTGATTACTCTAAATATTAAGACCATGGCAGGAAAAAGTCGATATATTTGGTGGATAGACCTATGGATAAAAATTTTGCCTAAGTTTTGTGCACCTGTTATTTGTGGAATAATTTAGTCATTTATTACCATGCTGGTCTTGCTCGATGCCAATAATCTGACGATCGATTGTGTCTCTTGCTTTTCGTTGATAGAAAGTTGAAAATAATGATAATATTGGCGCATACTCCAACTTTATGTAGTCCCGACCTTCTTCTCATGATATTACATCAAAATTTACTACCCCAAGGAGTTACAACTTATTTCTATCATATCTTCGAAGAAAGGCTTCTTCTCCCCACTTTTCCAACTGACGAAATACTAACATTTACGTAAATAAAAATATCAATCTCCTGTTTTTTAAATCAATGATCAAACAAAAATGTTACAATGCGCTGATCCATATTTCCCGGGACAGACATATTTTCTTTGATGAGTTCTAACAAAAACGTTTCCGATAATATGTTTAACTTGAGAACGTGATGGTACGAAATCTAGGCTTTTGGCGCTAACAACGTGACGCATATGTGACCTAATATTTATCATGGTTTTGTGCGATATTTTGATAAAAAAGCTTAACCCTAACAACAATTTTTTTATGGAATTATTTACGTATTTATATTCATAATAATGTTTACATTGAAATTGTAGGTAGGTTTATTATTCACTAACTCCATACAGGAGGCCCTGATAAAAATAAATCCCTCAGGGAGTATGTCATCTTTTGGGATGATGTGCGAAGAGTATTTTTTAAGAAAAGGAAAGAGAGGAAGTTCTGGGAAGGTAAAATTTATGAGGATGGGTAGGAATCTAAGGATCAGTGTGTCCAGGAGTAACGGACATATTAACATATCTCTCCCACTGTGACGATGAGTAGAGACAACAATTTGAGAGGTCAGCGGCCACAACCAATCTCTCAGGCTTGCGTATCCTGGACACGCCTCACCTGATGAACCCGGGTAACCCTGCTAAATCACCAAACTAAGCGAACCACTCGAGATTTCCTATGGCAGAGGTGTCGGTTATCCAATAAATGGTTCCTGGGGCGGCGGTACTCAAACCTGCCTCCCAAGGTGGAAAAATTATTCGACTTAGGTTTATGCAAGAAATATTATTTTATGTAGATAGTGGTGGTATGCGCTATTAGCTTATTTTTGGAAACTGTCATTCGTGAAGATGTTTGTATTTCTTTTTTTTTTACATTTTATGAATTATAGTTATTTCTCAAATTTATCGTATCGTATTTTATTTATGAATGATTATTATGTTTTTTTGTTTAATTTATGTGAATATATTTTATCTGACACGGTGATTTATTATTATAGTACTGTGCCGTGTTGCGCTGCATCTTTTTTTAGCTAATGTTTTGGTTAGCATTTATGTTTCCATCATCAGGGCAGATGTGTTATTACTATTTGTTGTGCTCTATCCGATAGAAACATCATACTAATTGGATTGTTGGCATGAAGTATGTGATGAAAGGCTTAAATCACAGTGAAAAACAGATAAACCATAGCTGCTAAAAATATACAAATTATTAATGAAAACCGTCATTCTAGCGACATCTGTTGAGGTTAAAATTGATTCAGTTTGGTTTTCAGTAGGCACCTGTAATAGTTGGAATTATGTTGAGATTCTATAGTATAAACACAGAGGTCATTAAAATCGTCTAGGAACGACTAGGAACCCCCTTTTGAGGCTTCAAAATAAACATTGAATTTTGTCAACCAATAGATCTGAACAAAGAGCTATAAAATTTTGAGTAACCAATCAGTGAACGAAGAGGCGTACATCAAATGCAGACAAAGGAATGAACTGTGGATCAGGCAATAAAAAAGATAATTAACGACATTTCGATTCTCACAGAAATTGGAGGTGAACGCACTTTAGGGTCAACATCGACTTTCAAGGTGACAAACTCCTGGGAATGTTTACAATAACTGAGACATTTATGGGGTATCGAACCATTGAAATCGGGTGCTTGGAAGTTTTACAGGTTGTAAAGCGCACACACAAAAATGCAATGAAAAAAATTATAAACGTGATAGTATAAAAAAAGGACGGGAAAAGCAAAGGAAAGTCACTGGCGGAATTTCAACTGTAGTGCAATTATTTATGATAGAAGGAGGGTGTCATGTTCGATAAAAATCGTACTAAAGAGAGGAGTGAGTGTTGGAAACAATGGAAATTAATCGTTATCAATTTAAGATGAAACGGACATATTGGTAAATCAATCTTGAATGAAAATCTCGCAAAAAAATAGACATTTTAGAAAAGTGCGGCGACCGAATGGAAGGATAATACAGAGATTTTAGCTGCTACAAAGGTCCTAGGGGCATAAAAATTGAGTATCAGAAGAAGACAGTAAAACTGAACATATAGCGATAGATTAGATTCAGGAAAAGTAGACATTTTACATACTTATTAGGTTAGATATATATTAGAGTTACCCAATATTACGGAGGGATCGAAACAAGATAAAAGGTTGGCGGTCTCATGTATATTTTGAAGGATAAACAATCGAAATCCGAACATGATTTTTATTTACGTTAAGGTAATAAACGATTAGAAAAGCGATTAACTTTAACGTTGGGCTTATGAAGTATTTAGATTAGGAAAAGAGATTAAAATTAATAGGTTTGAAATTAAACTAAATTTACGAGTCTAGTACCAAAATTTTAAACGTAAACAGATGTCAATGCATATGTTTTATGTGAATCCTGGTATGAGAAAGATAGAAAATTGGGCGGAGATTGAATAAAACAATAAAAATGACAGATATCCCAGAGTCTAATTAGGTATATCTCCCATAGAAGTGTGGAAAATTATATATTAATTAATAATAGATGAAGTATGAAATTTTCCTGGAGACCACACACATCGGGAAAAGTGAGGAAAAGATAAAAGGAAGGGTAAAGAACGGAGATAAAGAATAATCCAAGTGGAGAAAAGTGATACAATTCAAATTTATCCGTGAAATAAATAAATACGACTTGGAAAATAACTAGTTATAGAGTTTTGAGAAATAACAAAAGAATAAAGAAGAAAACTGTGCAGGAAAACGTCGCGAATAATATAAAATTCAAAGTAAAAGGGAAAATTCGAATCTGCAACTTAAAGAAGAGAAAGTGCGGGTGGAAATGAAAAAGCTCATATAAGTGACAATAAAATTAAGTAGAATTTAAACAAATCGAAACTCTAAACTGCATAGTAGGGATTTCAACATGGATTTAGGCATTTTTCGCACGAGATGCATAAAATTGAGATGTATATATATATTATTGAGGACGGACCTATCACAAATTGAGAAAAAAAGGAACACAAAATCATGAGAATTTAACTACATTTTGTATGAACACAGGACAAAGGAAGCTTGGGCGATTAACACAGACTTACCCGATTCGGACCCTATCGATTTGGATTTGTGAGATAAAAATTAACCGCCACCCAAAGCCGGACAACAAAAGATCTTATGTAGGAACGATCGAAATTAGGGGAAGGGGTGTTCGGATTTACGAGTTGATAGGAGATAGAATTAAGCATCAAGAGAATTTCAGATACGTCTTTTGGGACCTGAGAGGGGTATAAAAGATGGAACACATCAGTCAGGAGGCAGTCGCGCCGAGGATTCGAAAAGTTGTTACGTGGCGGTACTACGTCTTTGGTAGGATTAACAGTGAAAAATCTTTAAGTGTTAAATTTTAAATAAGCCCCTGGACTTAGGAAAATTTTGTGAAAAGTACAAGTGCTAGAGTCAGTGAAATTTAATTTGGTTAAACAGTGAAAATAAATATAATTTAAACTCAGTGCTTAAAAGTGTTAAGTGAAGTGCAGAAAGTGATTACGGAATTAAGAATTTAACTAAAATTTAAAAATAATTATTTCATTCAAAGTGAAAACATTCAAATTAAATTTAAGAGTTTGTTATCGTTAAATTAAAGTGGATGTGCTCGTGAATTGATATTTAAAAATAGATTATAATTTTGTTTAAAATTATTAATAGTAAATACTTCATCTTAGGTTAAAAGAAACACAAAAACAAAAAAAAAGGATTCGATAATAATAAACGTTTAAACCTTTGTTCTAAAATTAACAGTTAGAAAAAAAATTAATTTATTAAGAGTCGAGTTTAATTAAAAGTTTGCACAATTCGGAATAAATTTTCTTATCAATTTATATAAAAAGAAATTTAGAATTAATAAATTGTTCAATTAAAATCCATCGTGCGTATAGCGACAGTGTTAAAAGTGTTTGTCGTTTTAACCGGAATTTTAATCATCAGTCTATCATTTCGAAAAAGAATTTGAAACAGCTATCATTCAAAAGCCTAAACTAGAAAAGTGTTATTAAATCAACGGGTTTTCTGGATTAGGATTTCGTTCGGAAGAAAAATTAAATATCAGCTAATTTATATGATTCAAGCGAGAATAAAATATTATATAGGAATAAATAGTCGAAAAGATTTATTTTGAAATTAGTTGAAAAATACAATTAATTAGGTAGTTTTCTTCATCAAGGTTGTTGTGTACACCCGACCGGAAATACCTTGACGTGGGTAAGTTTTCCTTTTATAAATAATTTTCAGGTCCCAGGAGACACAGAAGGGCTGTGAAATGGAAGTATATCAATTGAATATTAAAGAAAAACAGCAAAAAGGAAATACACACTAATATATGTAATATATGTATTTATCTATGAAAAAAAAAATAAAGTAAAATATTGTATATAAATAGTATATATGAGTAATGTATGTACCTAGTATATGTATATATATATATATATTTATCATTTAATCGAAGCATCGAAATGGTAGCGATTCTTAGATACCTACCTATGGACATATCTACTTTATTGAAAAAGAAAATATGTATTTATTAATATTCAAGACTATGTAGATTCATATATTTTATATTTATTTATTAATATATGTACTCTTATTTAACATATTTTGCCAATCGATATATGTGTACTTATATTTATATTTATTCTTCATTTAACCTCTTAGTAAATTTGTGCTCAAAAAGTGAAATAAATAGTTTAACTTCAAAAGGAATTAAAAATATTCTAATTAATTATGCACAATAAAAGGTAACATAACTGAATTATAGGGAAAGGTAGAAATATTTCTTAAATAAACAATCTCGCATCTAGGTTAGTGTGTCAGGAGATGTTTACATTAATTGTTTACAAATAGAGACACCAAAGATCTGGGTCAACCGCATGGTTTGAAAACGACCTTGGCCGTAACTAGATAATTTATCAGGGTTATAAGGATAACCATCAGGATGTCATTGTGCAATGTGCAGCGATATGGGTCATTTACAAATACCTATCATTCACAATCTACAATTGAAAAATCATGGGTTAGCAAGATTTATATCGAATATTACATGAAACATTTGAATACCATTGATTAGATAGTCGCATAGATTTTTATTAGTTACTTGAAACAGCTGGGAGCCGCGTGTTTACAATTACTTACCATTCACAATCTACAATTGAAAAATCACGGGTTAGTAAGATTTATATAGAAATATTATACGAAACATTTGAACATTATTGATGGAGTGTTCGCATAGATCCCATCAGTTGCCAGAGACAGTTGAGAGTCGTGTACCCTCTTATGTGGCAATCAATTACTTGAAACAATTGAGAAATCACGGGATAGGATGAACAAAAATTAATGTTGAACCCTGGAGGTAAAATTTAAAACAAATACAGCTCATCAAATAGGAGGCAGTGGTCGCTCCTATAACAAGACCATTATCCAAACCAAATAGAGATGACGATTCTCTTAAATAAAAACGTCAAAACCAAACAAAAAGCCTGGAGTTCGATAGCTCTCCAAAACAAACTATCAAATAATTTCTTATTCTACTAGTATTTATTAGTATAACCTTATTCTTACGTATATATTCGGTTACCAAGCTAAGAATTGTGCAGAATTCTTCGTGCGAGATCCGAGCTCGGAATGCGAGGTAGATAGCCTCGTATTGCGAGTTATAAACCTTTCCCAAACTGTATGTATACATATATTTATTCGTATGTACTGTTTACTGGAGAATGCGGACCTGCATACAGCTTGCGTTTAGGTCGGTAGACCACTCTCGCATTCTCTTTTAAACGTGGAATGAGGATTCACGACCCGTAAGTCCACACCAACCGTGAGTATATGATTGTATATAGGACGAAACCGGTTCGCCCTAAGTAAATAGTAGACCTTGGAGGAGATGGAATTTGGAGGTATCGAGACCCGAGGGGAAACTTGAAGGCAGTACATGATGACGTGGAAGGCTCTTTGGGACGCGATAACTTAGGTATCAATCAAAGAGCCGTGTCAAAGGATTGTGCAAATTTCTTGTTGACTCACGATCATCTCGTTTACTTGCAGGAGGATTTGGAGCCAAATTATGCCAGCAAATGGGCTATTCCGAGTTCGTCAAATATGCAATTAACTAATTACATTAACCTACTAAATCAATCTCTACATGTACCTTATAGCAGCAGAATCATAAGGGAGTGGCGCCACACAGACACAAGAGTTTACCAAAATCAAATTTACTAACAATTAACCATTTGAGTTTATATTAAATTACCTGTCCAAATAAACATGTATAATATCTTTTATCAGCGTTTAAATACGACTTTGTTAGGGTGCAGGGAATCAGGATAATTACAATAGGAAAGTTAGCTCATTCAGGGAATTCATTTAAGTCTAGGTTTGCAATGGAAAGACCAATTAAATTGTGAAACTCAACACCTCGATCAGAACCAAGGGGGTTACCACAAAATGAAAGTAATTAAAATCCTATATCATAAATCAAAAAATTACACAACGTTTGATGGAATTTAATTACAATATAAATACGGGTATATTTGCGTTCAAGATCGTAAATAACGTATTAATTAGTTAAGTACATATGTCTATAAAGATATACAGTACAAGAGAGCTTTAAGTAGCTTTCTGAAGTTATCAAAGAAATTAAGGGTCCAATTTTCATGGAGGCTTATGTGTTGTAGGGGAGGAATTTTCCATCCCTGCGAACACATATGCAAAGCCTTAGAAAAAAAAGAAGTATCGATCATAGCCAAGAGAGAAGAAAATATTATATTGTTATAAATAAATAAAAATAAAAGAAAATGGAGAAAAGGCGAGAACATTACAACTGAATAGCCGTGATCAGGAGGTTCAGGTTTTATAAGATTGGAAAAAAAAAAGGTTTTATTGGTCAATCTATTGCAAAAACGGAGAAAATAATAATAATAAATAGGACGTAATTAATTAAAGAATTAACCAAAAAAAAAAAAAAATCAGAAAAGTGCGACATTACATAAATACACAGTGAAATTTAAAAAAAAATAATAATAGATTAACGTAAATAAACAATAAATCCAAAAAGAAAGTGTTAACGAATAAACCTATAATACGAAAAGTGTCCGTGTAAATTAAAATGTGTTAAGTCAAATGATCATTAACTCCAGAGTTATTAAAAATTCCTTTCATACGATAATGTAAACAAAAACAAAGGATATGTAGGTTAATGATGTCATTCAGTCAAAAGGAATGCGTTCTGTAAACAAAAACATTGTTTATGTTTTGGGTTCACCGAACAGATCGGAATGTTGATATGAAGCAAGTTTAATAAACAGACAAACACGAAAAACATCGAACGTATTGTGACAGCAAAGAACATCGAAAATTTGATAATGTAAACATCGGGCGTAAAAACATCGAGATTTAAAAGTCGGAAATATCGTTAAGTAATACGTATCACTCTGAGGAACAAAATTAAATAAACAAACGTCGAGATTGAATAAATAATAACAAGCAGGATGAACGTAAACAATTATTGTTTATCTCATATCCGAAAGACCAGCGGCGGGTCGTGGTACTTTAACAAAATGTTCAGAAAGTCAGGAAAAGATATTATTATTTTTATCGCTAGACCTTCGACAGATTTATTAGAAGAAAAGAAAGGTTTAGAGGAATTAAATTGATTAATGTATTACTGGAAAAAGAATAACTACGTAAAATATAAAATTGATTGATAGCAATTGATTAACAAAAAAAAAAAATTTTTTTTTTTGATTAACATTAATATCATTATAAAACAAAAGAAAAAACAATTATTATGACATGTTGGGGTGTTATCTATTATGACCATCTGTAACATAATAAATAACGGAAATATTACACCCATATCGTGTGATAGATAGGTCTATAATAACAAAAATATCAAAATAGAGAAGTGTAATTGTATTACATCATAGTTAATCATTAGGACCACGTGTTAGATTCAAATGGTCGCGCTACGTGCCGCCAATGTAGATAGTTGTTGTCAGGATCACAAATCTCGATAATCGACAGAGTCATTAATGAGGGTGAAACATTTGATGTTTTGTTTTGTGAGGTAAGATTAATCTTACATAATATAATTTACCATATAAACGGGTAAGTTGAAATAACGTAAGATTTACTCATGATAATTTTGTTGACATTCGGGTCAGGTAGTTGACTATTAAAACATATTTTAAGACACAGAGAACTCAGTCAATGGATTCGATAAGGAATTCAAGTATAGGCCAAACAAATAAACGTTGTTTTGAAAAGACAAAATGTTAGTTGAGAATTCGACCTTCAATCTCAAAGAAAAAAATACAATTCAGAGTTGGCTCGAGATTTTAATGTCGTTGACGAATGTCTATGATGGGATATATATATGTGTATATATATACCTATTTCGAGGAAACATCGTGATAGGTATATGAAAAAAAATCATGTTAGGTATTTCAAAATCATAATAGAATTTACAAATTTTGCAAATTGAATATAGATTTGAACTCAACAATAAATAAATATGGCAGAGAAAAAAAAACTCGATGACGCGAAGGTAAGCACCGAAACAGTTCCTTTAGTTGATGAACTGAGAGAAATATTCAAACGATCGCGAAAAAGTTCGTTACAAGTCGAGAATTTGAAGGCACGTGAAAATATGGGTCAGTCAGAGGGGGAGACTGGAACATATTCGGATGTCGAAGTCAAAGATATACGAGAGAGTGACGTGGAAATCATAAATGAACTTGAAAATTTACAGGAACGATCAGGTGATGAAATACAAGAAAAAAATCTAGAAAAAAAAAAAAAATAGAAAAACGGGAAGGGAAATATTGTTACCAGAGAACTCCGGAATAGTGTAGTGATATTAAAAATAAAATAGATCAATAAATATAAATAAATAAAAGTGAAAACGTGCCCGCAGGCAACAGACTGCGTTACGTAAACAAACGAAAGCAATTAAACACGATTCATTATGACGGGTCAGTGGACCCACAAAATAGGACACATACTGTTTATAAAACTAACCCTCGCGCCTTTGAAAATATAAACAAAGTAAGAAATTTACGACTTGGATTCAACGCGAAGGAATTTTAAACGTAAACCAACTTGGTCCTTCATGCACGAACGGGTGACGCATTAAGATAAACAAAACGAAAAGGATAAGATAAAAGTGATATCCAGATGAAAAGAAGGATAACGTAAATGATCCTTATAGATAATGATAAACATTGGATAAAGATAAAAGATAAGTTATGATTTATCTAACGGGATAAAAGTGTTAGGATTTGCGGACACTTATTATGAAATACAAACATCGGAGCTTAAATCAAGTATAGATCAAACAAATAAGCGTTGTTTTGAAACAACAAAAGTGTTAGTTGTGATTTCAACTTTCAATTTCAAAGAAAAATTACAATTCAGACGGCACCGAGATAAGCCACTTGACAGTGAATGAGAAAAAATAAAATGGTCTAGACAAGTAATAAACGGAAGCGCGTAGAATTGGAATTTGCAGCAACTGATAACACGGAGCAGGGGTACTCAACAGTTTGGAATTTGAAAAAAAAAAAAAAAAATTTTTCATTAAAGAAAAAAGGGATTGAAGAATAAAACGTCTAGAAACGCTTGTTGTGAAAAGGGAGGTCTTAGTCCAACCAGGTTGAGGGCCACCTAAACACGCGAGTCGAGGGGCGTGTTCCAGAAAAAAAAGAGAATAATTTTGAGTTTATCAAAATTAGAGAAAATTCCATAAAATAAAATCTACGCGAAAAGAAAATAGAAAATACAATGTGATTCAAAGTCAAGGTTGTTAACAATCCAAACAGAATGAAGAAAAAGATAGGGAATAACAAAATGAGGGGGGGGAGAAAGGAAATAACAGGAAGTGATGTAGGAAAAGGAATAACAGAATGAGGGGGGGGAGAAAGGAAATAACAGGAAGTGATGTAGGAAAAGGAATAACAGAATGAAGAGAGAGAAAAGGAATAACAGAATGAAGAAAGAGATAGGGAATAACAGAGTGAGGGGGGGGAGAAAGGAAATAACAGGAAGTGATGTAGGAAAAGGAATAACAGAATGAAGAGAGAGAAAAGGATTAACAGAATGAAGAAAGAGATAGGGAATAACAGAATGAGGGGGGGGAGAAAGGAAATAACAGGAAGTGATGTAGGAAAAGGAATAACAGAACGGGGGGGGAGGATAGCTAGACTACATTTGAACACAATCTCGATGTCTAAAGTAGTATACAACGTTAGCCACAGCAAATTGAGTTCAGAGGGGGGAACTGTGATGAAAGGCTTAAATCACAGTGAAAAACAGATAAACCATAGCTGCTAAAAATATACAAATTATTAATGAAAACCGTCATTCTAGCGACATCTGTTGAGGTTAAAATTGATTCAGTTTGGTTTTCAGTAGGCACCTGTAATAGTTGGAATTATGTTGAGATTCTATAGTATAAACACAGAGGTCATTAAAATCGTCTAGGAACGACTAGGAACCCCCTTTTGAGGCTTCAAAATAAACATTGAATTTTGTCAACCAATAGATCTGAACAAAGAGCTATAAAATTTTGAGTAACCAATCAGTGAACGAAGAGGCGTACATCAAATACAGACAAAGGAATGAACTGTGGATCAGGCAATAAAAAAGATAATTAACGACATTTCGATTCTCACAGAAATTGGAGGTGAACGCACTTTAGGGTCAACATCGACTTTCAAGGTGACAAACTCCTGGGAATGTTTACAATAACTGAGACATTTATGGGGTATCGAACCATTGAAATCGGGTGCTTGGAAGTTTTACAGGTTGTAAAGCGCACACACAAAAATGCAATGAAAAAAATTATAAACGTGATAGTATAAAAAAAGGACGGGAAAAGCAAAGGAAAGTCACTGGCGGAATTTCAACTGTAGTGCAATTATTTATGATAGAAGGAGGGTGTCATGTTCGATAAAAATCGTACTAAAGAGAGGAGTGAGTGTTGGAAACAATGGAAATTAATCGTTATCAATTTAAGATGAAACGGACATATTGGTAAATCAATCTTGAATGAAAATCTCGCAAAAAAATAGACATTTTAGAAAAGTGCGGCGACCGAATGGAAGGATAATACAGAGATTTTAGCTACTACAAAGGTCCTAGGGGCATAAAAATTGAGTATCAGAAGAAGACAGTAAAACTGAACATATAGCGATAGATTAGATTCAGGAAAAGTAGACATTTTACATACTTATTAGGTTAGATATATATTAGAGTTACCCAATATTACGGAGGGATCGAAACAAGATAAAAGGTTGGCGGTCTCTTGTATATTTTGAAGGATAAACAATCGAAATCCGAACATGATTTTTATTTACGTTAAGGTAAAAAACGATTAGAAAAGCGATTAACTTTAACGTTGGGCTTATGAAGTATTTAGATTAGGAAAAGAGATTAAAATTAATAGGTTTGAAATTAAACTAAATTTACGAGTCTAGTACCAAAATTTTAAACGTAAACAGATGTCAATGCATATGTTTTATGTGAATCCTGGTATGAGAAAGATAGAAAATTGGGCGGAGATTGAATAAAACAATAAAAATGACAGATATCCCAGAGTCTAATTAGGTATATCTCCCATAGAAGTGTGGAAAATTATATATTAATTAATAATAGATGAAGTATGAAATTTTCCTGGAGACCACACACATCGGGAAAAGTGAGGAAAAGATAAAAGGAAGGGTAAAGAACGGAGATAAAGAATAATCCAAGTGGAGAAAAGTGATACAATTCAAATTTATCCGTGAAATAAATAAATACGACTTGGAAAATAACTAGTTATAGAGTTTTGAGAAATAACAAAAGAATAAAGAAGAAAACTGTGCAGGAAAACGTCGCGAATAATATAAAATTCAAAGTAAAAGGGAAAATTCGAATCTGCAACTTAAAGAAGAGAAAGTGCGGGTGGAAATGAAAAAGCTCATATAAGTGACAATAAAATTAAGTAGAATTTAAACAAATCGAAACTCTAAACTGCATAGTAGGGATTTCAACATGGATTTAGGCATTTTTCGCACGAGATGCATAAAATTGAGATGTATATATATATTATTGAGGACGGACCTATCACAAATTGAGAAAAAAAGGAACACAAAATCATGAGAATTTAACTACATTTTGTATGAACACAGGACAAAGGAAGCTTGGGCGATTAACACAGACTTACCCGATTCGGACCCTATCGATTTGGATTTGTGAGATAAAAATTAACCGCCACCCAAAGCCGGACAACAAAAGATCTTATGTAGGAACGATCGAAATTAGGGGAAGGGGTGTTCGGATTTACGAGTTGATAGGAGATAGAATTAAGCATCAAGAGAATTTCAGATACGTCTTTTGGGACCTGAGAGGGGTATAAAAGATGGAACACATCAGTCAGGAGGCAGTCGCGCCGAGGATTCGAAAAGTTGTTACGTGGCGGTACTACGTCTTTGGTAGGATTAACAGTGAAAAATCTTTAAGTGTTAAATTTTAAATAAGCCCCTGGACTTAGGAAAATTTTGTGAAAAGTACAAGTGCTAGAGTCAGTGAAATTTAATTTGGTTAAACAGTGAAAATAAATATAATTTAAACTCAGTGCTTAAAAGTGTTAAGTGAAGTGCAGAAAGTGATTACGGAATTAAGAATTTAACTAAAATTTAAAAATAATTATTTCATTCAAAGTGAAAACATTCAAATTAAATTTAAGAGTTTGTTATCGTTAAATTAAAGTGGATGTGCTCGTGAATTGATATTTAAAAATAGATTATAATTTTGTTTAAAATTATTAATAGTAAATACTTCATCTTAGGTTAAAAGAAACACAAAAACAAAAAAAAAAGGATTCGATAATAATAAACGTTTAAACCTTTGTTCTAAAATTAACAGTTAGAAAAAAAAATAATTTATTAAGAGTCGAGTTTAATTAAAAGTTTGCACAATTCGGAATAAATTTTCTTATCAATTTATATAAAAAGAAATTTAGAATTAATAAATTGTTCAATTAAAATCCATCGTGCGTATAGCGACAGTGTTAAAAGTGTTTGTCGTTTTAACCGGAATTTTAATCATCAGTCTATCATTTCGAAAAAGAATTTGAAACAGCTATCATTCAAAAGCCTAAACTAGAAAAGTGTTATTAAATCAACGGGTTTTCTGGATTAGGATTTCGTTCGGAAGAAAAATTAAATATCAGCTAATTTATATGATTCAAGCGAGAATAAAATATTATATAGGAATAAATAGTCGAAAAGATTTATTTTGAAATTAGTTGAAAAATACAATTAATTAGGTAGTTTTCTTCATCAAGGTTGTTGTGTACACCCGACCGGAAATACCTTGACGTGGGTAAGTTTTCCTTTTATAAATAATTTTCAGGTCCCAGGAGACACAGAAGGGCTGTGAAATGGAAGTATATCAATTGAATATTAAAGAAAAACAGCAAAAAGGAAATACACACTAATATATGTAATATATGTATTTATCTATGAAAAAAAAAATAAAGTAAAATATTGTATATAAATAGTATATATGAGTAATGTATGTACCTAGTATATGTATATATATATATATATTTATCATTTAATCGAAGCATCGAAATGGTAGCGATTCTTAGATACCTACCTATGGACATATCTACTTTATTGAAAAAGAAAATATGTATTTATTAATATTCAAGACTATGTAGATTCATATATTTTATATTTATTTATTAATATATGTACTCTTATTTAACATATTTTGCCAATCGATATATGTGTACTTATATTTATATTTATTCTTCATTTAACCTCTTAGTAAATTTGTGCTCAAAAAGTGAAATAAATAGTTTAACTTCAAAAGGAATTAAAAATATTCTAATTAATTATGCACAATAAAAGGTAACATAACTGAATTATAGGGAGAGGTAGAAATATTTCTTAAATAAACAATCTCGCATCTAGGTTAGTGTGTCAGGAGATGTTTACATTAATTGTTTACAAATAGAGACACCAAAGATCTGGGTCAACCGCATGGTTTGAAAACGACCTTGGCCGTAACTAGATAATTTATCAGGGTTATAAGGATAACCATCAGGATGTCATTGTGCAATGTGCAGCGATATGGGTCATTTACAAATACCTATCATTCACAATCTACAATTGAAAAATCATGGGTTAGCAAGATTTATATCGAATATTACATGAAACATTTGAATACCATTGATTAGATAGTCGCATAGATTTTTATTAGTTACTTGAAACAGCTGGGAGCCGCGTGTTTACAATTACTTACCATTCACAATCTACAATTGAAAAATCACGGGTTAGTAAGATTTATATAGAAATATTATACGAAACATTTGAACATTATTGATGGAGTGTTCGCATAGATCCCATCAGTTGCCAGAGACAGTTGAGAGTCGTGTACCCTCTTATGTGGCAATCAATTACTTGAAACAATTGAGAAATCACGGGATAGGATGAACAAAAATTAATGTTGAACCCTGGAGGTAAAATTTAAAACAAATACAGCTCATCAAATAGGAGGCAGTGGTCGCTCCTATAACAAGACCATTATCCAAACCAAATAGAGATGACGATTCTCTTAAATAAAAACGTCAAAACCAAACAAAAAGCCTGGAGTTCGATAGCTCTCCAAAACAAACTATCAAATAATTTCTTATTCTACTAGTATTTATTAGTATAACCTTATTCTTACGTATATATTCGGTTACCAAGCTAAGAATTGTGCAGAATTCTTCGTGCGAGATCCGAGCTCGGAATGCGAGGTAGATAGCCTCGTATTGCGAGTTATAAACCTTTCCCAAACTGTATGTATACATATATTTATTCGTATGTACTGTTTACTGGAGAATGCGGACCTGCATACAGCTTGCATTTAGGTCGGTAGACCACTCTCGCATTCTCTTTTAAACGTGGAATGAGGATTCACGACCCGTAAGTCCACACCAACCGTGAGTATATGATTGTATATAGGACGAAACCGGTTCGCCCTAAGTAAATAGTAGACCTTGGAGGAGATGGAATTTGGAGGTATCGAGACCCGAGGGGAAACTTGAAGGCAGTACATGATGACGTGGAAGGCTCTTTGGGACGCGATAACTTAGGTATCAATCAAAGAGCCGTGTCAAAGGATTGTGCAAATTTCTTGTTGACTCACGATCATCTCGTTTACTTGCAGGAGGATTTGGAGCCAAATTATGCCAGCAAATGGGCTATTCCGAGTTCGTCAAATATGCAATTAACTAATTACATTAACCTACTAAATCAATCTCTACATGTACCTTATAGCAGCAGAATCATAAGGGAGTGGCGCCACACAGACACAAGAGTTTACCAAAATCAAATTTACTAACAATTAACCATTTGAGTTTATATTAAATTACCTGTCCAAATAAACATGTATAATATCTTTTATCAGCGTTTAAATACGACTTTGTTAGGGTGCAGGGAATCAGGATAATTACAATAGGAAAGTTAGCTCATTCAGGGAATTCATTTAAGTCTAGGTTTGCAATGGAAAGACCAATTAAATTGTGAAACTCAACACCTCGATCAGAACCAAGGGGGTTACCACAAAATGAAAGTAATTAAAATCCTATATCATAAATCAAAAAATTACACAACGTTTGATGGAATTTAATTACAATATAAATACGGGTATATTTGCGTTCAAGATCGTAAATAACGTATTAATTAGTTAAGTACATATGTCTATAAAGATATACAGTACAAGAGAGCTTTAAGTAGCTTTCTGAAGTTATCAAAGAAATTAAGGGTCCAATTTTCATGGAGGCTTATGTGTTGTAGGGGAGGAATTTTCCATCCCTGCGAATACATATGCAAAGCCTTAGAAAAAAAAGAAGTATCGATCATAGCCAAGAGAGAAGAAAATATTATATTGTTATAAATAAATAAAAATAAAAGAAAATGGAGAAAAGGCGAAAACATTACAAGTAAGACACATACACGTACAATTACACATCTGCCGACACTGTGATGCTGTCCGAAACGTTGGCATTATACCCCAAAAATAAATCAATTTAATCCTTTTGGCCGTGAAATTCTCAAATCATATTATACGTCCTGTTAAAAAAAATTCTTATGTGTTGATTTTCTGTGGGTCTTTTTTTCATTAAAACCCTAAAGAGGTCGGCACTACACTGACTCCCCTGTTCAAGGTAATATGGAAGTATATAAGTAATGTCAAATCCCGATTAAAGGATCTCTTTATTTAGTGATGTTAGTTTTAGTCTCTATATCTTTCTCTTTATATATCTACAACCACGAAGTTACTATCGATATATATCTACAATTCTACAACCACGAAGTTACTATCGATATGTATCTACAACCACGAAGTTACTATCGATATGTATCTACAACTACGAAGTTACTATCGATATATATCTACAATTCTACAACCACGAAGTTACTATCGATATGTATCTACAACCACGAAGTTACTATCGATATGTATCTACAACTACGAAATTACTATTGAAAATTGAAATTTTAATGTACATTTAACTTATTATTCTCGCCAAATGCCAATCGGGTAGGAATACCTATATGTGATTTAATCCAATCACATATATCGGATAATATTACAGCAGTTAATACACGTAATAAATGTCGTTCCTACCCGATTGGAATTTGGCGAGATTTATGTTAGTGTGCTGTTAATAAAGTCAAATAATGAAATATAAAGTATATTGAAAAATGGCGTAACTCGTATTTATGCCCTCAATGTGCTTATAACGAATGAGCGAAAAAATAAGTGTAAGGAGAATATAAGACGTAAATGCGAATGGTAGCAGAAGTCGGGGACGCCCGAGAAAGTGTTGTTTGGCGGTCCGTCCTCTCTGCCTACCGCTGCGGAGAAACGGCATGATGGTTGGTTATTTGGTTTAAAAAAATCTCTTTTGGTCAACAGCCTCGTATATAATTTTCTAAAACATGATAATCAAATTTGTTCGTTGATTATCGTATTGACACGGTTCTATTGAAGCATTATCAGCCGAAAATTATTGCAAAAGATTTTTCAAATCATTGCTTTATTCATTAGAATTTTTTTCTCTTATTTGTGAAAACTTCTTTAAACTTTTGACTTATTTATTGATTAATTAACGCCTTTTTTAGGGACTTTTACATAAGAATATTAAGAAATTTAAATTATTTATTGTATATAACTGAATTGCTTCATTAACAACATTTAATATTTGTTTAAAGATAAATTAAAGATGTCCACTGATATTGTTTCCCTCCATTAGTATTCTGGGCAAAGAGAAATACATATGGTAGTTAGTCCCAGAATTTCTGCACTAAAATAAATCCTATCTTCTAGTTACGTTGTGGAATCCGGAAGCTTATCAATTCTAGCAATACCGTACTATCAACTAAATTATTTAGAATTTTATATAGAAATACCAAGTCGGTGAAAATTCTTCTCTCTGACAATTTGAGCATATTCATATAATTTAATAGAGTATTGTAGTTCAACATAATTGCTGTAATACCGATTTTTAAATTTATAAAACCTTAGAATTTGTTTTGTATTCTTTCAACAGCTTGGACATGTATATCATAATGTGGGTTGCAGATAGGAGAATTGTACTCAAGTTGACAATTTAATACACTTTATATTTTTTAAATTTCTGGTTAGCCTAGTTATAAATCCCAACATTTTTAAGCCTTTATTAGAGATTTTTGTTATGTGGTTAAAGATTTGATAGAAAAGTGATGAGTAAGTCTTTGATTTGTGTTAATGTCTCATGAGCATTGTTATCAATGTTGTGATCAAAAATCACTGGATTTTTTATTCGAGAAAATCAAACTATTTGATATTTTGATATATTTAAGTTAAGTCTATTTTCATAACACCAAATTAATAAATTAATGATATTGTCTCGGAAAATGTTGCAATGGTAAATATTTTGAAAAGTTCTATAAATTTTTAGGTCATCATCTAAATGTAAAATAAAAGCATCATAAAAAAAATTGTAAGATCATTTATAAAAAAGATTAATAAGATAGGGCCATTATATTCCGATTGTACATTTTTTGATATCTACCTATTCTTTCGTGGTCAAAACATTATTTTCTTTAGTTACAGACATTCGATGATATCAGGTAGGTACAACTAAATGAAAGTCATTTTTTAGCATATCACATTTGGATTATACTAACGGCAAACCCGATACACGGATGTTCTCTGTGAGGGAAAAAATGGATTTTACATCAAATCTAGGTGGACGTGGTTTCGTATCAAAATACGATGATATCAATTACAACTATACCAAGGCAGTAATTAGGTACTAATAAACGTTTGTCAATTTTATGCTTATCAAATTTGAATCTAATTACGGTTAACACAACTAGCCGATTTTACCATTCCGGGAAAATTGCATAAAATCCATTGTTTCGAAGTATTTTAAAGTTAATTTTCAAGTTCAATTATGGGCCAGATGTTTCAGAGAACTGAAATGTTGGTGACCGGATAAATCATCAAAATGATAATTCATCACATGTTTAAATAGTTATATAAAGTCATGGAAAGTGATGAAACAAACACTTTATTAACTGGGTTAAGTAGGTTAGGTTAGGTTAGGTTAGGTTTAATTTTTTTTTCATCGTTTCTAATGACTTTATATCACTTTTTAAAAGTGTGTTGAATTGTCGATGTGTTTATTTATCATAGAACCGAAATGTTAACAGAACTTGAATAGATTTTTCACAGATGATTTTGAAAATTAACTTTAATGAATTGTTCGAATTCTGTGAAAAAACTGTGTAGTGTTCTAATACCAAAATCATCGGAGAAAAAATAATTGACGAAACTGGTGAAATCTTTTAACCAGCTACAAAGAGAAAGTGGCTTCTGGTGTCAACAATAAAAATAATTTCACTCCAAGCTCATTTAATCAAAAGACTTCAGCCAAATTTCACTCCTAATATAAATGCGAATGATTTTATTTTTTCCACATTTTTTCGACACCATTACGGTATTTTCCACAAATCGAACGAAATATGAAAAGCGCGTCAGATAACCGCGCTTAAAACATGTCAATTCGCTTCTTTCGCATTTCCCTTATTTCGCATTCATGAAATTTTCGGAAAAACCAATTCGGTGAAATGGCGCTGAGAGGTGGAAGTCACGAATGCCTTTAATATGCGACCGTCCGGGCGTTAGATCAGATAAGGAAAAAAACTTTGGAGACTCGAGACTTTGGCCTACTTTATGAAACGTAATAGATATGAGTGGTGTCACATTATACCGAGTATTCCCTAATACTATCACGTATAGTAGTCGCTGCGTCCTATGTTTATTGAGAGGAAATGATAACTTTTGCTTGGATTTTGAATTGGCCGGTTTGTTTTGGCAGTATCTGGGATTAGAAGAAATCAAAATCAAGGGAAACCCTCTTGTTAATTTTTCGTTAGCAATTATTTATTTAGGTAAAAATAAATGTTTTTGGAGTAAGATAATTCTGCACAAATCTTTTTTTTTTTATTTTTTTTTATTTGGTACATTATTTTGTTACAATTTATGTTTTCCAGTAATGTAGGCCTCACTGGGTGGCTTGCCCGTGCTGAGGCCTTCATTTTATAATATGAAAATCTAATCTACATATTACATTTAAAGAGAAGATAGTAAATTTGAAAAGAAAATAATAAATTTAAAATTAAAAATAAAAATACATAATAATACATTTAAAATTAAAAAAATAATACAATGAAAATAATCTTGTGTGTTTGTGAGTGATGTGCGTTTATGTTGGTTTTGTGTGTTACGTGTAGGTTTTATTTTTATTTTATGCTATGACATTTTGGTAATATTGTCTTTTTTGTTGTTTAATCCATTTTGTAATTTTGTGTGTGAATTAATTTTTATTTTCCTCAATTTTAATTTCAATTTTTAGACTGTTGAAAGCTTTTATTGCATGGTATTGGTAGTGTCTTTGTCCAAAGGTTGAATTTACTGTTGGAGTTTTAATGTTTTCTTTGTACGCTTGTCTAACTGGTCTGTTAGTGTTATTTTGTGTATGTTGAAATTTATTTTTTTTTGTTAAAAATGTAGTTTAGTAGTGTTTTAACGTATAATTGGCGTATATCTAGTACGTCACAGCTGTTGAATATTTGGTCTGTATCGGTCAGTCAATGTTTTTTTAGTATTACCTTTAAGATCGTTTTCTGTGCGGTTTCTATGTAATTGATAGCCGAGTTTGTTGCTCCTCCCCAAGCAATAATTCCATATTCTATTATTGCATCAATAAAGTAAATAAAATATTGTAAAATTAACGCTAGCAAATTGGTTTCGTGAGGACATAATCTAATAAAACCTTCACATAAGGAAATTGTAACTAAATTTTAGATTTTTGTAAAGAATATTTTTTTAATTTTTTTCCCAGCGTTTGTGGACGCAAAATTTGTGTTTATTTTACAGCTGTAGAGAAATATTTGTAAAATTCAGCTATTAATTCAACGTACCTAATAATACCCAGAACAATCATCGCTCTCAGGAATCGAACGCATAACCTCCGACTCATAGTAAAAAGCGTGAACCAATACGCTACGAAGGCAGTCTCCCAAAATGAACATCATATGTATTTTCTACCGTTGCATGAGTAAGGCAATCGATTTTTATTATCTGCAATGCAAAAGTGGTCCTTCTCTGCATCTTATATATTATGTATATTATTATTAGGGAAAGGAATCATATAAAATACATTTCCTTGAAACGGCAGTCGTGTTAACGAGATTTTTCTCAGTGAAAATGGAACCGGGAAAAGAGAAGGAAAAGAAAATGCGGGAATAGAAAAGTGAAAAGCAATGAATACGGAAAGGCAACTGTTGTAGAAATGTCATTTTTAAGCTTTTTTTAAATAGGCTTAGTTATTTTTTAATAATTCACAGGCAAATAGCTATTCATTTTAAGTGTGTTAATATGTTAAACAATATTATTCATAGAAGTGTTATAACTTTTAAAACAAATAGAAGAATCTACACAACGGTAATAATGAATCCACAAGACCCACTGAAAGTCCACTATTCCAAACTAAAACTATGCATGAAATGGCTGTACCTATGTTTGGTGACTAGATATGAATGGCATGAAACTTCTAAACCATCCTCTTTCTCACCTCATTACCTTCCTTAATTCTTTTAGCCTCACAACATACCCCACTCGGGGACGACATAGTCCCACTGCCTCCAGAAATTGGGGAATAGCTTGACTGTTATATTAGTAACAAAGAATGTGAAAAAAATGAGATAAAAACAAGTGTGTGTGTAAAACTGGATTTGAGAGATTAAACTTGTGAATGAAATCATACTAACTAAATACTTAATTAAAAGTAAGCAAGAAAAAAAATTTGAACGTAAAAATACAATTAAAGACTTAACAAATTACTAGTAAATAATTTATTGAGAATATGATAAACAATAATAATAACATGACATTTATATAGCACAGTTTAGTGTCATTTCACTTCAAGTGCGCTTAACTATAACCAACTTAAAAATGGTAATTCAGTTTTAGTGGTTCTTAAAATTATTCCAACCGTGTGCCTTACCCAATACAGATCTAATAGTATAACACTAAATACACTGTTTATACAAAGTGATGACAAAACTTAGAATAACAATAACAGCAGGACAGGACAAAACAAGAATATTAAAACTAAAACATAATATAAAGCAGGAGGCAGTTTGTGCTCAGAAATGAGAATCTTCTGAGCGGACATTATAAAAAGGTACAATAAAGAGGGAACCGAAACCAAATAATTACCGGAAGTTTAAGAATATGGCTTATTATAAAATATTGAAAAGAAGTTAAGATTTATGAATGGTAAAATTTTTTAAATAATTTTGTTTTTAAAGCCCGTTTAAATTCAGCCAAATTCTAGAGATGAGTTAGAGCTGAGGGAAGTCTATTCCAGATGAGCGGGCCTGTTACACTAAAAGAAAGATCATAGTAAACGGCTCGATTTGACCTAGAAAGTTCGATTAGACGATTACTAACATCTAGATCTGCTGACCTTAGAGTAAGCTGTCTATTGCTTAAGGCGATGCACTAAGTCGTATAATATTTTAAATTAAGCCGCTATCAATAACAACCCTTACGTAAATGGCGATAAGGTTTAAATTACCGCTTAACACCATCCGCCTGTTTTGATTTATGCAAGAAAAAAACATGGCCAAAAAGTGCCTTTTGTTTATTTTGTGGATGTTCAGGCATAAATATTTAATTTTTTCAGATCATTTTATAAATCACTTAACTTTCCACATTATACAATAAAATCATAACTGAAAATGGGTTCGTAAGTAGGAGATTTTGAACTTTAAAGCAGTTTTCATAGGCCTATAAATTATTTTTTTCTGGGCTTATAAAAAGACTTATATAAAAAATTCTCGATTATTTCAAAGGTCAAGATGTATTCTACTCGCAGTATGTAATTAAAGCATCTGAAACATTTCTAGGCTACCAAATTTTCAAACCAAAAACACATGATTCAGCATTACTACGTATGGCATCGCCTTAAGTTTTGTCGGACACATAGTTCCGATACATAGGCTGGCGCCATTCCTTGCAATGCTTTGAAGGTCATTAAGCAGATCTTAAACTCTATTCTTTCAGGGCATCAAAGCCAGTGAAGACGATCCCTTAGAAGTGGGGTTATACGAAAACAAATATATTATAACAAACCAATATTAGTATACAAGGTGTCTGTGGGAAAAGTGCACTAACTTTAGATTATGATCCATTATACGTGAAAGTGAAAGTCAAAAAACTGAATATATTTTCCAAATTCCAATGCTAAAAGTTAGTTTGCCGAAAAAATGTTAAATTATTCCAATGGATTAAAAAAATTCTATGAAAAAAATGTTACATCGGAAAAAACAATGGCATTTCAAAAAAAGGTTTTTTTTAATGTTTTTTTACTTCTTACATTATTTAGAATCACCTCCTGAAGTCAAGTACTTCCACTTTACCCCCGGACAACCTGTATAATAAGTAGGTATTCAGTTTACCTACCTTGAAATTATTTATCAAATATTTTATGAAGACACGTGTTGAAAGTGGTACGCCATTATATAAAAAAAATCATCAAAAGTAATTGTTTTTCAATATTGTACAATTTTTTAAAATTTCAAAATCATATTATTTTCCGTGGTGAGGTAAAATATAAATAAGGTATTGTTCAATGGCGTTCGCTAGACAGCCTAAATACCAAGAATTCTAAAGCTCTATATCCTTCAATAACCGACAATCAGGAGTTATTCAGGGCGCTGTATTATAATACAGGAGGCGGACGTGTAAAGTGGGCTTACCCCTCTACCCTCCTCCCACCCCCTTTCCGCCCGTTTCACACCCCTGGATCTGCTATGCTGGTAATTGTAAATTTCACCTACATACAATACGGCTTATGTCCAGGGGTGTTCAAATAATATATATATATATATATATATAAACATTAGGTTACCAAAAAAATAAAAATATATATATGTATATATTATTTTCAATTTCAATTTGATTGGCACTAGCAATACGTTAAGCGAAAGAAAATTTAATTAAATAAACCTCCATCGCATTACCGTAATTGAACATCGTTAGATTCAAGCACATACTGTTTTAATTTTGTCCGATGTTACCAGTTCACCGACTCTTGGTCCTAAGGAAAATTATTGAACCCCCGGACAAATCGTCCCCCCCATTTAATCTCCGGACAGTGGATCCCTCTGCCAGGTTGTAATGTTCTCGCCTTTTCACCATTTTCTTTTACTTTGTTTAAAACAATATAAAATTTTCTTCTCTCTTGGCTATGATCGATACTTCTTTTTTTTTTCTAAGGCTTTGCATATGTGTTCGCAGGGATGGAAAATTCCTCCCCTACAACACATAAGCCTCCATGAAAATTGGACCCTTTTCTTTGATATCTACAGAAAGCTACTTAAAGCTCTCTTGTACTATATATCTTTATAGACATATGTACTTAACTAATTAATACGTTATTTACGATCTTGAACGCAAATATACCCGTATTTATATTGTAATTAAATTCCATCAAACGTTGTGTAATTTTTTGATTTATGATATAGGATTTTAATTACTTTCATTTTGTGGTAACCCCCTTGGTTCTGATCGAGGTGTTGAGTTTCACAATTTAATTGGTCTTTCCATTGCAAACCTAGACTTAAATGAATTCCCTGAATGAGCTAACTTTCCTAATGTAATTATTGATTCCCTGCACCCTAACAAAATCGTAGTTAAACGCTGATAAAAGATATTATACATGTTTATTTGGACAGGTAATTGAATATAACTCAAATGGTTAATTGTTAGTAAATTTGGCAACGATTAATTATTGTGTCTGGTTGGCGCCACTCCTCCATGACTCTGCTGCTATAAGGTACATGTAAGGATCGATTTAGAAGGTTAATGTTATTAGTTAATTGTATATTTGACGAACTCAGAATAACCCTTTGCTAGAAAAAATTTGGCTCCTTCCTCCTGCAAGTAAACGAGATGATCGTGAGTCGACAAAAAATTCGTACAATCTTTTGACACGGCTCTTTGATTGATACCTAAGTTATCGCGTCCCAAAAAGCCTTCCACGTCATCATGCACTGCCTTCAAGTCTTCCCTCGGGTCCCGAAACCTCCAAATTCCAACACCTCCTTGGACTACAATTTACTTAGGGCGAACCGGTTTCGTCCTATATACAATCATATACTCACGGTTGGTGTGGACTTACGGGTCGTGAATCCTCATTCCACGTTTAAAAGAGAATGCGAGAGTGGTCTACCGACCTAAATGCAAGCTGTATGCAGGTCCGCATTCTCCAGTAAACAGTACATACGAATAAATATATGTATACATACAGTTTGGGAAAGGTTTATAACTCGCAATACGAGGCTATCTACCTCGCATTCCGAGCTCGGATCTCGCACGAAGAATTCTGCACAATTCTTAGCTTGGTAACCGAATATATACGTAAGAATAAGGTTATACTAATAAATACTAGTAGAATAAGAAATTATTTGATAGTTTGTTTTGGAGAGCTATCGAACTCCAGGCTTTTGTTTGTTTGGTTTTGACGTTTTTATTTAAGAGAATCGTCATCTCTATTTGGTTTGGTCAATGGTCTTGTTGTAGGAGCGACCACTGCCTCCTGTTTGATGAACTGTATTTGTTTTAAACTTTACCTCCAGGTTTCAACATTAATTTCGTTCATCCTTTCCCGTGATTTCTCAATTGTTTCAAGTAATTGATTGCCACATAAGAGGGTACACGACTCTCAACTGTCTCTGGCAACTGATGGGATCTATGCGAACACTCCATCAATAATGTTCAAATGTTTCGTATAATATTTCTATATAAATCTTACTAACCCGTGATTTTTCAATTGTAGATTGTGAATGGTAGGTAATTGTAAACACGCGGCCCCCAGCTGTTTCAAGTAACTAATAAAAATCTATGCGACTATCTAATCAATGGTATTCAAATGTTTCATGTAATATTTTGATATAAATCTGGCTAACCCGTGATTTTTCAATTGTCGTTTGTGATTGATAGACATTTGAGAGCACGCAGCTTCCAGCTGGTTCAGGTAACTAATAAAATCTATATGACTATCTAATCAATGGTACTCAAATGTTTCATGTAATATTCGATATAAATCTTGCTAACCCATGATTTTTTTCAATTGTAGATTGTGAATGATAGGTATTTGTAAATGACCCATATCGCTGCACATTGCACAATGACATCCTGATGGTTATCCTTATAACCCTGATAAATTATCTAGTTACGGCCAAGGTCGTTTTCAAACCATGCGGTTGACCCAGATCTTTGGTGTCTCTATTTGTAAACAATTAATGTAAACATCTCCTGACACACTAACCTAGATGCGAGATTGTTTATTTAAGAAATATTTCTACCTCTCCCTATAATTCAGTTATGTTACCTTTTATTGTGCATAATTAATTTAAATATTTTTAAATCCTTTATTGAAGTTAAACCATTTTTCATTTTCCGAATTTAGTAAATTTACCAGAAGTTAGGTGAAAATTAAATATAAATATATATATATATATATATATAAGTACACATATCTCGATTGTCAAAATATGTTAAAAAAGGAGTACATATATTAATAAATAAATATAAAATATATGATTCTACATAGTCTGGAATATTAATAAATACATATTTTCTTTTTCAATAATATAGATATGTCCTCGGGTAGGTATTAAAAATCGCTACCATTTCGCTGCTTCGATTAATAAGTAAAATACATATATATAAATACATTACTCATATATTTATTCTTTATATACAATATATTACTTTATTTTATATAAATAAATACATAATATACATATATTAATGTGTAATGCTTTGTTTTGTTGTTTTAATAATTTAATTGATATACCATAATCAGCTGTATCTCCTCACTCCTAGGTCCTGAAAATTATTTATAAAAAGAAAACTTACCCCCCGTCAAGGTATTTCCGGTCGGGTGTACACAACAACCTTGATGAAGAAATCCTACCTAATTAATTGTATTTTTTCAACTAATTTCAAAATAAATCTTTTCGACTATTTATTCCTATTTAATATTTTATTCTCGCTTGAATCGTATAAATTAGTTGATATTTAATTTTTCTTCCGAACGAAATCCTAATTCAGAAAACCCGTTGATTTAATAACACTTTTCTAGTTTAGGCTTTTGAATGATAGCTGTTTCAAATTCCTTTTCGAAATGATAGACTGATGATTAAAATTCCGGTTAAAACGACAAACACTTTTAACACTGTCGCTATACGCACGATGGATTTTAATTGAACAATTTATTAATTCTAAATATCTTTTTATATAAATTGATAAGAAAATTTATTCCGAATTGTGCAAACTTTTAATTAAACTCGACTCTTAATAAATTAGTTTTTTTTCTAACTGTTAATTTTAGAACAAAGGTTTAAACGTTTATTATTATCGAATCCTTTTTTTTGTTTTTGAGTTTCTTTTAACCTAAGATGAAGTATTTACTATTAATAATTTTAAACAAAATTATAATCTATTTTTAAATATCAATTCACGAGCACATCCACTTTAATTTAACGATAACAAACTCTTAAATTTAATTTGAATGTTTTCACTTTGAATGAAATAATTATTTTTAAATTTTAGTTAAATTCTTAATTCCGTAATCACTTTCTGCACTTCACTTAACACTTTTAAGCACTGAGTTTAAATTATATTTATTTTCACTGTTTAACCAAATTAAATTTCACTGACTCTAGCACTTGTATTTTTCACAAAATTTTCCTAAGTCCAGGGCTTATTTAAAATTTAACACTTAAAGATTTTCACTGTTAATCCTACCAAAGACGTAGTACTGCCACGTAACAACTTTTCGAATCCACGGCGCGACTGGCTCCTGACTGATGTGTTCCATCTTTTATACCCCTCTCAGGTCCCAAAAGACGTATCTGAAATTCTCTTGATGCTTAATTCTATCTCCTATCAACTCGTAAATCCGAACACCCCTTCCCCTAATTTCGATCGTTCCTACATAAGATCTTTTGTTGTCCGGCTTTGGGTGGCGGTTAATTTTTATCTCACGTCGCTAACTTGATAGGGTCCGAATCGGGTAAGTCTGCGTTAATCGCCCAAGCTCCCTTTGTCCTCTGTTCATACAAAATGTAGTTAAAATCTCATGATTTTGCGTTCCTTTTTTTTCTCAATTCGCGATAGGTCCGTCCTAAGTAACATATATATATAGATCTCAATTTTATGCATCTCATGCGAAACATGATTAAATCCATGGCGAAATCTTTACTATGCATTTTTGAATTTCGATTTGTCTAAAATCTACTTAATTTTATTGTCACTTATATGAGCTTTTCCATTTCCACCCGTACTCTCTATCTCCCTGTCGCAGATTTGAGTTTTTCCTTTATCTTTGAATTTTATATTTATCCGCGACGTTTTCTTGCACAATTTCTTCTTGATTCTTATGTCATTTCTCATAACTCTTATAATTACTCATTTTCCAAGTCGTATTTATTAATTTCACGGATAATTTGAATTGTATCACTTTTCTCCACTTGGATTATTCTTTATCTCCGTTCTTTACCCTTCCTTTTATCTTTTCCTCACTTTTCCCGATGTGTGTGGTCTCCAGGAAAATTTCATACTTCATCTATTATTAATTAATATATAGTTTTCCACACTTCTACGGGAGATATACCTAATTAGACTCTGGGATATCTGTCATTTTTATTATCTGACCCAATCTCCGCCCATTCTCCATCCCTCACTTACAAGATTTCACATAAATTATACGTCTGGACATATGTTTACGTCTCAGATTTTATGTACTACGGCCGTAAATTTAGTTTAATTTTAGAGCCATTAGTTTTAATCTCTTTTGCCTAATCTAAATACTTCATAAGCCCAACGTTAAAGTTAATCGCTTTTCTAATCGTTTATTACCTTAACGTAAATAAAAATCATGTTCGGATTTCGATTGTTTATCCTTCAAAATATACATGAGACCGCCAACCTTTTATCTTGTTTCGATCCCTCCGTAATATTGGGTAACTCTAATATATATCTAACCTAATAAGTATGTAAAATGTCTACTTTTCCTGAATCTAATCTATCGCTATATGTTCAGTTTTACTGTCTTCTTCTGATACTCAATTTTTATGCCCCTAGGACCTTTGTAGCAGCTAAAATCTCTGTATTATCCTTCCATTCGGTCGCCGCACTTTTCTAAAATGTCTATTTTTTTTGCGAGATTTTCATTCAAGATTGATTTACCAATATGTCCGTTTCATCTTAAATTGATAACGATTAATTTCCATTGTTTCCAACACTCACTCCTCTCTTTAGTACGATTTTTATCGAACATGACACCCTCCTTCTATCATAAATAATTGCACTACAGTTGAAATTCCGCCAGTAACTTTCCTTTGCTTTTCCCGTCCTTTTTTTATACTATCACGTTTATAATTTTTTTCATTGCATTTTTGTGTGTGCGCTTTACAACCTGTAAAACTTCCAAGCACCCGATTTCAATGGTTCGATACCCCATAAATGTCTCAGTTATTGTAAACATTCCCAGGAGTTTGTCACCTTGAAAGTCGATGTTGACCCTAAAGTGCGTTCACCTCCAATTTCTGTGAGAATCGAAATGTCGTTAATTATCTTTTTTATTGCCTGATCCACAGTTCATTCCTTTGTCTGCATTTGATGTACGCCTCTTCGTTCACTGATTGGTTACTCAAAATTTTATAGCTCTTTGTTCAGATCTATTGGTTGACAAAATTCAATGTTTATTTTGAAGCCTCAAAAGGGGGTTCCTAGTCGTTCCTAGACGATTTTAATGACCTCTGTGTTTATACTATAGAATCTCAACATAATTCCAACTATTACAGGTGCCTACTGAAAACCAAACTGAATCAATTTTAACCTCAACAGATGTCGCTAGAATGACGGTTTTCATTAATAATTTGTATATTTTTAGCAGCTATGGTTTATCTGTTTTTCACTGTGATTTAAGCCTTTCATCACAAGGTATACGTCTAACCTTGATCTTCCCGTAAATTGATAAATAAATCCCAGAAGTTTCGACTAGTATTAACCTTTGTACAATGTACATACCAGCACCCGTGAATGTTATAAATGGATATTATGATTTTGAAAGAGAGTGGGAGCAAATCTTCTTAATCCTTATATGTAAAAATTCAGCCTGCGTATGTTTGAGCTCGAAAAACCCTTAAAGTAGTCTACCGATATCACTGAAAAAGTGTTCTTATTAGTGCTAGGAGTGGTTTTTTGATTAGTTTTAATGGTAGAAGAAGTTGGGGACGCTTAAGTAATACTCCACGCAATATCTCTGCACTGGAATAAGATACGGAGTCAAATTAAGGTCGATGTAATGTAGTTTTTTAACAGTAACATTGCTGGTAAGTTTTTAGATTCTCACGGCCAAAAGCATTTATTGTTGTTTGTTTTTGGGGTGTAATGCCGTGTTGCGCTAACTCCTTCTTTAGCCGACGTTTCGGACAGCGTTGCAGTGTCCATCCATCAGTGATCTGCCCTGATGATGGACACTGCAACGCTGTCCGAAACGTCGGCTAAAGAAGGAGTTAGCGCAACACGGCATAACACCCCAAAAACAAACAACAAAAAGTAACATTGCTGTATACAGTAGTGAATGGTGAAAGAAGTTGGAGACGCCCAACAAAGACTTCAGCAATAGCGTTTTGCGGAGTTTTCAACTAGTTTATTATTTTTATTTATTTATTTTATTTTATTTATTTAAACGCCCATAGGGCTTTTACCTATAATAATGTACATCTTTATTTTTTAGTTATACAGATTACATATAAAAAATTAAAAAAAAAAAAATCAGTGTTAACAAAATACATGTTACATAAAAAAATATCAGTGTTGACAAAATATGTTACATAAAATATAAGAATTTTAAAAATAAAGGTATGGATAGAGTAAGTGAGACGAAAAATATAAAATCTGCCAAAACCCACAAAATCAACCATAATGATAATAAGAAAATATAACAATAGTTTACAAATTAGGTAAAAATAGTTCGCACATACTCCGTTTAAAGTTGGCCAAGTTCAAATTATTGTCAAATACATTTATATTATTTAAGTATTTGTTACCAAGACTGTGTAAACGTTGTATTGGAGAGTGAAAACTATAGTTGGAATGAGATGTATGTATGTAAAATGTTGATATTTGCCTAGTTGTTCGTGTAGGTATGTGTAGATTTATTAAATGCAGGAAACATATAATATTATAATATAATATTATATGTTTAATATAATAACATTATAATATTACTCCTGTACGGTTTTTAAGAGCCGGCTTAAGCGCCGGTTTATATATATTTTTTTCTTTGTAGCTTTTGAGGGAAAACATTATGTAACATTACATTTAAAAAACATGAGAGAAAGAAAACATTCTTAACCCTTTACGGCGCAAGAACTTTTTTTATATTTATTTTTATACCTCCAGGTAAAACAACAACTATACATAATGGGAAAAATAATAAAAAAAATCATTGTGATGCAGAAGTGCATCATGGTGTCAAAACACACCAAAAGTTAGTAAGTATGAAAAATTTGAAAACATTTATTATTCTTGTTCAAACATAAGGCCACACCACATTTTTGACATTATGTTTGGGCTGTTCCTTTACATCCCGGATGTTTGCATCTCAGCCTCTTTTCAATCCATATAAGCCAGTGCCCTACCTGGTCCTATCTGACCTATTTTGGTAGTATGTACTGGCATGGTCCTTTCTTCTTTTATCCTGAATCAGTGATTCTACATCACTGGTACGTTTGAACCGGTTCGTTTTTTTATATTTTACTATCCTCTCGTCTTTACTAGTTGTCAAAAAACAATCGATAGTTTTGGTTGTCAGGTATGTCTCTGGCAAGTCGGACCACTACGTTAGATGACGCACCTAACTGAGGCTCACCATCTGCGCATATGTTCTCTTGGCCACTGTAGACTTCGAACTTGTAGCCATATCCAGATACACCACAAATCACAAACAGCTTGAAGCCCCATTTGTGAGGTTTATCTGGCAAATATTGCTTTAAGGCATTTCGCGCTTTGGTGGAACACATTTGTTCATCAACAGACAAATGTTGTTCAAAAGGCACTCTAGCAAAATTATGATTTAATTTCTCAATCATAGGTCTGATTTTATACAATCAATTGGCTAACCATATGGTGTCATTTTGGCGTTATCATTGAAATGTAGCCACTGTATCAAAAACTCGAACCGTTTTACCGTCATGGTCTTGCGTATGTGGGCGTAACCATATTTCTCTGACCAGTACATTCGCACATTAGGCATATGAATTATGGACATGAAGAATAATTCCTGTGAACTGTCTTATTTCCTGGCTTGTAACATTTATAGACTTACTGGTATCTTCTTGCACGCTATACAGGTTTGTTTCCTCTATAATAAGATCGATAAAGTCGTGTCTGTAGCTCTAATATTTCGTTAGGTAAGATAGAAGATCCCCGAAACTTGATCTGGTCTTCGCTAAGCCCTAATTTTTATTTTTCCATAAAATATTTGTCTTAGGAGCACGTGAACTTCTTGAAGTAGTAGTTGAACTGGTACTCGGTATTGGAATACCAGGCGGTGTCTCATATTGCGCGACTGTAGTGTTGATATTGTCCTCCAAGTTTGGTGATAAGATGTTGTTGTCCTGTTCTTCTGGATCTGGTATTTCTGGTTCCTCATCCGAATCTTAGCGTAAATTCTGCCCATTTCGTTCCAATATGTACGATGATCAGCTATGTCTTCGTCATCTGAGTAGTCTAAGCCATCATCACTATCTTGCCAATGGCCCAGAATGTCTTCCAATTCTTGAGTCGTCAAAGATGGAACTTTGGCACCTAAACGTGGAAGCCTCGAACTCATAATGAGACTGGAAGAAAAAACATACTTTCTAGAAACAAACTAATGGATTATGATCGTTTAGCGCAATGATGCATTACTGCATCATACCAAAAGTGTAGCGTATCCCTGTAAATATAGTAAAATTCATTGAAAGTACATTAAATTGATGAAATAGAAGGACTTAATGTTACTTCAGCACAATTTCACGGCGATATTTTCAATATCAGTAATAAAAACAAACAATTGAACACGCGTGCGAACTACACGAACCGGTTATGATAAGTTTTTATATTCAAATGACCAGAAAATGTAAAGTAGCGCCATTTAGTAAAAATAAAACTAACTAATTCGTAAGATATCTTTGCTGTGCATATGCAACGCTGCGCCAAATGGATTTTTTTTGTTTCTTTGAACAATTGAAGGAGTTCGAATGGTATGATGCAGATCTGCTATTCGGCGCCGTAAAGGGTTAATTATCTGGTATTACCTATACTACGCAATTTCGTAAGAGAGCAATATTTTAAATTTGTTCCCGCCCTATTAGAGAATAAAATGCAATATTCTAAACCCTTACGAATGCTGGACTTTACGAATACAAATACTTAAAGTAACTCTGAAGGACCTATTTCCCGGGGGATCAATTCTAGAGGGGATCATTTGTTGGGGATCAATCGTCAAGTAATCGATGTTAACATACTTTAATACAAGTCGAAGTATAGTATGTAAATTCTCACTCATAAACTGAAAAAAATATTCCACAATGCATACGGCAGGATTCTCTAAAATGAACTCTGTTGATCACTATAAGTTAATAATCCCCGAACATATTTTTTTTTTTTATTTATTTATTTATTTATTTTTTTTTTTTTATTTATTTAAGTACATAAAACAGGCATGGTGCCCAAGAATTTACATACATGGATGTTTAAATACATAATAACAACTTTAAATTTACATACATGGATATTTAAATACATAATAACAACTTTAAATTTACATACATGGATGATTAATATGATTAATTAATAAGCATTTCACAAAATAAAATCATATAATATCATAACTATTAACAATAGCCAATAAGTAAGTACCTACAGCACGCGACCATTTTACCATATAATGTAAAAAGTTTTTTTTTATAGCAAGAAATTAAAAAAATTAATCTGCCAACAGTAAAATAATACAAATAATTCCCTTTCTTCTTCTTAAGTCGTGTCCTCATTGCTGAGGATCGTGACACCCGGTTCATTTTACTATTTATTAGCTGACGTAAACCCGGCGTTGCTCGGAATGTAATACGCATGTTTTGTGTATATATAAATTATCCGGGAATTTTTTTCCAAAAAACTGTGAAAACCATATAAAAACCCGTTGTGTTGTTTGGAAGAATTAAGCACACAAACATAGAGACGCGGATAGCGACTTTCTTTTATACATTTCAGAGATATTGAAATTAACGTTTTCAATCTCTGAAACAGTCGTTATAATTTTGGATTGGAATTAAAACATCCCTGTTTACTTTAAAGTTGAGTAACTTTAAAATGTTCAGATTAGTCTGCAGATGTCCATTTTTAACAGTACTTAGGTATCTACGGAGCATATTTTAATGAACAAGGTACAAAGTGATCATAATCTCACTATCAAAAGTCTTATACTTGTAGGCACTAGAAAATCTTTTAGCAATCTTCTAGATATGAAAAGATATTTATTTAAATATAGTTCATTTTTGTACCGTATTTAATTATGAAGCTAGCACTTAAAGTAACTTTTTATTTTATTTTTAAAGTTAATCGATGATGCGTTTATTGTCATTCAGAAAGCTGTTGTAAATAACCCGATTTGATATAATGATACTGTGGTTAACTGCATCGTAGCCAATACAAATTTATATATGAAAATATGTGGTAGCTTGTTCAAAGCAAAATGCTTTCCACGCTCATTTTCTTACAGACAAGATTTGTCAAAAAGTTCTTAACGATTTATATCAAATATAAACATCATTGGAAACTAGGATAAATTTATTTGGCAATGTAGTTTAAAGCATTTTTATAAAGAAATACCATGTTAACCAATCAAAGGCACAACCCTCAACCATATACATTGTTGATAAATGCACAAAAAATCTATACCAGTACTTTTTGTGTTGCAGTTGGAATGGGTAGCTTTCGCCCGTTGTAAATAAAAACATATAAATTATTCCTCTTTATTGTTAGATAAAAAGTTTAGTCAGTGACTTTCAGTTTTTGGTGTACACTGAATACACTTTTCAAAACAAGCAACGAGGTAAATGGTAAGATAGCTTTCAAAGTTGCTCTTGACTTCGATCTGTCGATGTAGAAAAGTTTTATGTCCACTGCTTTCATAGAAGTCTCCTAGCGCGCTGTTGGATAAAGTCATTCTAACATTTATTTTCACTACAAGGGAAGTTTTAAGCTACTAAATAAATTACATGATAATAAATTGAAAATAAAATATAATGGTCAACATTTTGATTACTTGTACTACGGTGGGTTGAGGGAAATTCTATCTATGGTATAGGGGTGCGCCCTGCTACTGGGCGACGGCCTGGACAAGAGTGTTTTCCGATCTTCGATAGCGCTAACTTGTCCCAACTACTCTGTGGCGCATCAAAGCAGCAACCACATGCACCCTACCTTCTGCGAACATCTGTGAGTCTCTGCATCGCCAAGGGAGGCATGGGAGATGAGTTCATGACGCCTTGTGTAACTTGTCTAGTTGGCTAGTGTAAAAGCTCTTGCAGTATCTGGAATAATTGCTTATTTACCGGAGGACTGCACCTGTTGAAACTGCTGGCGAGCACATTGACTTGCACGATCAATACTCTTCTTTGACGTTCTTTGTCATTTTTAAGATTTTTAGCATTATTTTTCGTGATTTATCACGGGTCTGCGCTAGTGAAAGAAAAAATGCTTAATGCAGAATGAATAGTTAAGTATGTTGAATAATCCGTGTTCTTATTTATAATGAAAACTTCCGTTGTTGTTTTCAACAAAAGCAGATGAGTGAGCTTTCCCAGAAGTTTGATTTTGTTTTTAAGAATTGTTGGATTCTCAAACCCATCGCACAGTTGAGTGACAGAACCAATTCATTCAATCTGCTTTTCCCATGTTAAACTCAATAGGCTGAGAGTGTTTTTTCTTCTACAATGATAATATCGAATATCCAATAAAACCACTTCTTTAGTCCGATCTTACTTTATTTTTTGGGATGAATAATAAAGACATGATTTGAATAGTATAATAAGTAATAAAGACATGATTTGAATAGTATAATAAGTAGGAAACATTTCCAGGAAATAATCTTAGTTTAAGCCTTATGACAAAGATCTCGATGTTTTATTTCTGAAAAAAATCTCACAATTCGTAAAAGTATTAAAAAATAATGGAATAAAACTGTAAGGTAAAGGTACAACTTCATATCGACAGTTTTCAGGTAAAACTCGACAAAATATTTTTAAATATGCACCTTAAGGTTGGCGAAACATGACGCTATACGCGCCATGGGTTGGTATATTTCAGCATATCGCTCTCCATACACTACCAATGGGAATGTATGGCGAGCGATATTCTGAAATAGGCCAAGCCACTAAAATATAGCTCGCTTTTAGCATTGTCTGTCACAGGCTTAAATGTTAGCTATTTGAATATACCCCGGAATTTACCTACATTTTATCCATAAAAAATAAATATCTCTTGCAATATAAATAATAATTTATCTTTTGCAATTATTGAAGAAGAAATAATACAATTTTTTTTTTTCACTTAATTGTATTTATTTATTCACTCTCATTATTGTTAAGGGCCTTACTAATAAAATTGTCTAAAATTTAACACAACTGATAAACAATGTAAGGTAGATGGTATTTTTTTGCAAACCACCTACTCATACGCAATATACACTGAAAAATAGACAGTCGCAAGAAAAAAATAACTATTGAATATTGTCTTGTAATAAATTAATCCAGTTTAATTTTTTTGTTAATTATTTCTGTTATCAAATGTAACAATCTAAAATAAATACCAAACCCAAAACAATTTCACAAAAAAATTTTCATCGGAGGTATCTACCGAATTACATATATCCGAGCAAAATATAGTCACTAATAATTGCCAAAATTACCTATAAAATTGTGAAATATCGATTTCTTTAACGACCCATTTTTTATAATTTGAAACAAAAATAAATAAAATAGCACTTATCTGTAATAGATATTAGTTATATCTTTTGATAAAAAAAATAATAATTCAGTTTCGTTGGGTATTTTGGCCTTAAATCTAAATTTTATGAAAGTGGCCGCGCAACAATAGTCTTAAGAATAGTGCATAAATAAATTCTAAACATATATTTTGTCAATGAAATGCGTCCAAATATCAAGTCTTCTAGTTTACGTATAAAGTGTATGCAAAAATAAGGTTTTATTATAATTACGTTATTAATAATTAACAGAAATCGGGTATTTTCTTACTTCCTGAAAAGTATTCTTAATCTAACAATTTTATCTTCTGTTATTTAAAAAAAAAACGATGAGAGCCTTACCGGACGCCATTTTATGAGCATGAATACTAAAACCTTTCTCTATTTCACCTTACAGATTTTGTATATCATCAAAATTATTTTATAAAAATGAAATCCAACAAAAACCTGAAAATTTCTGCTTTTGCTAAGAATTTTGCAAAAGTCTGTTGAAAAGTGATACACGAATAAATATTAAGAACATTATCGGGTAGCTTTTAAATCTCTATTCGGATTAGATCTAGGTATAGGTAGAAATAATTAAACGAACAGAATATTCCTCCAGTACCAATTATTTTTTTCCTGGTATAAGTTAGAACAAAAATCAAAAGGTTATCACGCATATCAGCGACACGTGCCGTGTACCTAACAAAATAATGTTCCATCTACTACCATACTCGTACGTTTTATGTAATACTAAAAGAATTTTAAAAAGAATGTGATACTTACATGCATTTTTGCAATATTTTTAAAGACATATTAAGCTATATCATGTCACAGTTGCAAGAAAAACTGTACAATTGTACACATATCGTGGGTAACGTTTGCCGAAAACGATATTTCAAAAATTTGATGCATAGTGACGGATAAGTATTACGATATTTTCCACATAAACTGCCCATAAAAAAATCATTCCAATATTATTACCCATTATAACAGTTAAATGCCGTGTCAAAAAATAATTTCCGAATCTGGCTTGACGTGTTATATTGGAGTAAGATTTATTTGTTTATAACGTGGCTTGTTTTTCCGGAGATGTGGCCAGAGATTACAATGATTACAATCATAACTCATTTTATTACCATGACTAACTGTACTGATATTCAAGGTGTCCTGAAAATCAATGCTATCATTTGAAGGGCTGATAGGCCATCTAACGACGTACAGAATTTAGTGATTGGGAAAACCGTTGGTTTTCGAGAAATTGGCACTTTTATGAATTTCGTGAAAATCGACAACTAATATCAGTTTATTGAAGACCACAAACTCCACATTCTAATATTCTAATGTTTATTTCGTAATCATATATAGCCGCCCACAGTCCACAATAAAACTAACAGTGCCTATAACTTTGGACTTCTCATACTGTAAAAAAGTGTACCACGTTTACATGGAAAGTTATTTAAAAAAATTGCTTATTAATTTTATTTTGTGAAATGGTATAAAATTTATACTTTAGAAAAAAATATTGATATTTAATTGCAAAATGGCCAATTGTCGATTTTTTTTTCAATAATAAGAAATTCTTATGAAAAATACAATAAAATTGCGATTTTTTACTAAAGTCATATTATTATATTCTGGTCTGGCATGAGTTGGCCATCTAAAGGGTAATGTTGATTTTTGTGACATCCTGAATAATATTATATTATTACGATTATATGTGTAAGATGGTCATTGGTCAAAGGAGGACAGGTTTATACATATATATCATCTATGAAGAACCATTTGAAGAATCCTGGCATAACCTAGGTGACTCCCCCAGTGCTGCCGTCTCCTTCTCTCTGCATCCAGTTATTTTTTTTTTAAAGTTAGTGGTCGTCTTTAAACCATCTAGCTACCAATTTCGAATACATCAATCTTTTCTTATGTAATTCAATTTTAAGCTTTATTGTAAAGAAATACATTTCTTAGAGTATGATGAAACGATATTGAATAATTATTATAAAAACTTATTTTACTATGTAGCAACTTAATATCATCATAGGGGAATTAGCCTCATCCTCAAATACCCTTCTTTGGTATTCATCCTTTGCATGACATCACATCATTAAAATTTATATAAATAATGACGGTAACTTGTGAACGTTACCGATATTATCGCGGAAAATCAAACGTTGACTGAATTAAGCTATATGAATTGACCAAATTGGCAGTAAAATCTTTTCCCAAAAGCCTCATAGCAAAATGTGTTATGCTCCGTTAAAAAGGAATACTTTAGTTTTTTTTTCTTATTGGTCATTAGTAGAGAGGAATGTTTTCCTAGTTAGAGAAATACCCAAAGTAAGGTACTTTAAACCGCCCATGTAGGTATTTTGCGAAAAATGCTTATTAGTTGCCGGCGTATGCACGTGCGTAACACACACATAAAAAATATGAAATATTAACCAAGCACCATTTGTTTGGGTTCTCTTTTACATCAATCTTGCTATTCCCTACCTGCCTACCCTTAATGCGTTTTTATGACTTTTAGCAAACCTTTTAAAAATCCACGTTCCAAAAAGAAAACGAGATCGGTGTTCGACAAAGTGGGCTAAAAATGCCAGCCTGAAAATGTGAGCGCGCTCGGTTTTCCCTCAGGATGAGGTAACATTTTCGGTTGATACGCATGTGTAGTAGGTACCCTGCTTTGTTTTATAAACTTTTCGCATGATTTAAACGTGGTCTTAGAGAAGGTTTATACACGAGGGGCTGGAACAAATGTTTTCTGAACGACCGCTAGAACAGAAGATATGAACTTACTCACATAATATATTCATGGTAGTTATATGAGAAAGTAAATAACATAATGTGTCTACACAACATTATGTATAGTTAAAAATACTAATTCTGGTTGTGTGTCTATTCTGTACTCTGAATTAATTATTTTTCAAAATTAGAACTGTTTGTTTGAACGAATTCGGACAAGAGATAAAACACCTTCCCGTAATACAACATTTCGAGAGAAAAATATTTTAACCGTCTTTTACAATATTGGAATTATAATATGCCGTGAATTTTCGCGAGTCTGTGCTAGCATGAATATGATGACCGCGGTGACATCCATTTACGGAGTGGTAAGTTCTTTGGCTCTAGTCAGAGGTGATTGGCTAAAATCCAAATCTTAATGCTTTTAACCAAAAAATAATTAGTCTAAAACTAATATATTATTTGTATTGTACTTCGTACCAGAGTGAAAGAAAAAAGAGTGTTACCCTGGTGAAAAATCATCACCCAAAATCGACACAGTAGTTACTGCTGTGTTTAGTTAGTAGATCTGAATTAATAGCCAAGCGCCTTTCAATATTTCCCAGGTAAATCTACTTCCATTTCCTTACCCTCTCCCCCTCATTATGAAGGCTAGACATCATAAACGGAATAATCTTGAACGGGAGTTCTGAAGTAATTTTTCTATCACTTGCCATGCTTCGGTAAGACACTATTTCAATATTTAGACACTCGTGCACCAAGTTTGGTGCTACTTTCAATAGAAAATAAAATCAACATTACAAATCTTACATTGTCATTGAACACGTATTTCATCACAAAGAACGGTAAAATGGCGGCCAAATAGTGTGGTAACTCAAAATAGTTACAGAAAAATGTCAAATATTTGCAACAAAAACTAGAAAAACGCCAGTGCTCACAACAACTGCGTAAATGTCATTTTTGGTGTGAGACGCAAATTCACACATTTAAAACTACTTTTTTTAATAAAAGTTAAATCAAAATAATAAAGTTTGTGGAATATTGTGAAAAAAAGATTAAATTATGAATTATTTATTCTCAAAGCCCATAGCGAATGTCATTCGAGATAAATGTATCAGAAACAAATTAACTGCGGAAATTGGGCTGAAATACAAATCAGGGTCCGCCTTGAAAAAGCCTGACATGAAATTGTCTAACAGGCTTTAAGTTGGATATCTCAACGAGGGTAAGTTTTTGAAGTTGAATAGATGTGGGTACAAACAAAAGTTGTTCAAACTCTAATAGTGGTATAAATTATAAATTTTACATGTAAGAAGATCCAAGTATCAGTTACAGGTGTTTAAGCTTTTAGTCTTAATATGGCTTGTAATTTATAATCATAACAATTGGAAAGGTATACAAATAAACTTTATTGGTGTGAAAACGATCAATCATTAAATTTTTTATTTGAATAAAAACAGGAGTACTATGGCACAGAAATCTAAACAGGAAGACTATTATTTCAGGTGAAAATATATCGCAATATCTATGTATATTAAGTAGGATTATAGTATTGGTGGGCGGGGGGCTGGGAGAAGTTTGTTTAATTTTAATAAAAAATCTACAGTTTTATTCCAAAATTAACGATATTTTGGACACTTTACATACAAAATGAGACGATGGCCAATGTCTTAATATGATTTTGAAAAACTATGTATGAAGCCCGCACAACGCCGGGGCTACAACTAGTTATTATATTATCCGGTGATATTGAGAATGGCAGACTATCTCAGTACCGTCCTGGTGAAAAATCTAAAAGTTGCTTGGTAGGTGTTTGATGCCCGAGCGTCATTTAAAATGGACTGTGTAACTGAAAAGGAGAAGATTATCAAAAGATTAGAAAATTATAAGAAGTCTTACCTTGTGATGATACTGGTTTATTTTGAGTTTTGTTAGTTTTGTAAAATTTTTTTTTTATAATAGTGAATGCTGCACAAGATTTCCTTCAGCTCCCAACCGTCTAATGCCAGTGAGACTATTGCATCCCCATTCGGGGTTGTCGTGAGGCAGAAGGTAGTGGGGAAGGGAGGGAGATGAGGAAAACGAAGTTGGGAAGTAGGTACCTGGCTATTCTGATCTGGTTAATAAACATGGTTAAAGCAATTTCAATTCTGAATGATGGTCGTACATCAGGGCGATACTAAGAGAATCTATCACCGTAAGTATGAAATATATAATTTTTAATTAATAAATTGTGAAATAACACAAATTCATCAAATAAAATTTACTTGCGCACGCCGGGGTTATAATTCGTGACCTTCGGATTGCTAGTCAAGAGCCTTACCAATAGACAACGAAGTCAAAGCCGTGAAAATATATAAAATATATATTTTGAAGGCCGCAGCCTTCGTATAAGTACATTTTGTTGGTGTTTACCTTATATAATCGCCTATTATATTTTCATCTGTTTGAATTCACCAATCGAAAATATTGAACTTGGGGATGCAATTTACACCATTTACTGGCCTTTTCACGATATTAAAGATCCGAGCAGCGAAATAACATTCACTCTTAAAGACGATGAGAATACGAATAAAAAAATGACATTTGTGTGTTAATAACAAATGAATAACACTGGCATCGGTCTTTTATCTTCAGTTCTTGTTCCTTTCAAGGCAAGACTTGTAGGAATTGAGATGTGGAATAATCATAAAACTATTATTAAATAACAGGCCTTAGTCAAATTTGGTTACCAGATCTGAATAATCGGATTCTTCTCAACCTACTTCCTGTCCACCTACATCCACTCCCCCTCTACAACATACACAAATCGGGAATGCCATAGTCCCATTGGCTCCGGAGAGTTGAGAGCAGTTGGGAAATAAAATAACGTTAAATAAAATTAAAAAAACCGAAACCACGAAACCCTAGTTTCTCATGCTTTCCTTCTTTGTCTCTTCTCGTTGTTCTCATGAATTTAAATTATTTATAGAACTGTTTAGATAAATGCATTTTTACATGTAAAATATACATATTTGTGTCTGAAAAAGAATGTGAAATTAATTATTTTGATTTGACTTAAAATATCTAGAAATTCTATTAACTTCTATTATGTTTTGTAATTTTATTACCCCCGTCACGTAATGAGTTTAAAACAAAAAAATATATTTGTTATATTAAAACACAAATAATTTTATTTTTTTGGTAAACTAACGTTTAAGACAAGATTTTTTATGCATAGCACAAAGGGTAACAATTATTTTACAAGCAATAATTATTCGCCTGAAACACCCATCCACATTGAAAAATCTCCTGATAAAAGATACATGACGCCAACGGGACTCAAACCCGTGTCCCTTCGATTTCCGGTCGACAGCTCTGACCACTGAGCCATGGCGGCTAATCTCTTATCCGCGAAATAATTCAATATATACTAGTGTTTCATACAACAATTACTGCTTGTTACATTTTTTCACCTGAAAACAACCAACTTTATTTTATATGAGAAAGGCATTGTAAGTGCTAACTCTCTCCCTAGATGGCGTCGAGACAAATTGTATACATTTTTAGGTGAAATACTTGAACTTGTCAAATATTAATTATTATTTTTTTGGTAAACTAACGTTTAAGACAATATTTTTTATGCATAGCACAAAGGGTAACAATTATTTTACAAGCAATAATTATTCGCCTGAAACACTCATCCACATTGAAAAATCTCCTGATAAAAGATACATGACGAAAAAAGACTCATCCACTTACACGAATAATTAAGTGGAATGTAGCATGCAGTAATTGTTGTATGAAACACTATTATATATTGGATTATTTCGCGGATAAGAGATAAGCCGCCATAGCTCAGTGGTCAGAGCTGTCGACCGGAAATCGAAGGGACACGGGTTCGAGTCCCGTTGGCGTCATGTATCTTTTATCAGGAGATTTTTCAATGTGGATGAGTGTTTCAGGCGAATAATTATTGCTTGTAAAATAATTGTTACAAATAACTTTGTTTACATCACTTTAATATAATATAACCTCCACATGTTTCATGAACAATGTTCACCTCATCAGGAGCAAGGACGTGAACATTGTTCATGAGACATCTAGAAGTTATATATATTAAAGAGATCTAAACAAAGTTATTTGTGTTTTAATATAATAAATAATGTCGTCACAAAGTGATAAGCTTTCAGAACAAATTTTCTTCAAAATTTATTTTTTATTTTTAACAAACTACCATGAAAAATGATGTGTCATAAAGTTAAGATACAGTTAGTGTCATTAAATAACCGAGTAATAATAATATTGTAAGTAGGTACATGTTAAATTCTCTGAAAAGCCTTTCCAGCACATCCAAAAGTAAATACATTTATCGTTCGAGACGAAAAAGATAAACGAGGGAAACAAGGCGGCAAATATTTAATTTAAGGCTTCTTCCACTCCCTTGCAATTACTTTAGCTCCAGTTTCGCGATAGAACTAAGCTAATTATTGAATTGAAGACATTCTTTTCGAAGTGTATCGCAAAAACTTTTCGGATATAATGTAAAGTCTCTCCCTTCCGGTGACGAAGAGCTTTTTTAATACTTGGAAGGACGGGCGAAAGGGGGAGAACATTCCTCAGTAAGTGGGCTCTTGCAATCTTGTCAGCAAAAAGATCAAAACAATTTGGGAGGCGGGTGTATGTGCAGTCGCCCCGGAAACCATTCATTCAGTGGATTGAAATTAGTGAAGATTATTATCAAACCTTTTTTCATATTGAAAGAAATATACCCGGTGAAGTCAAAGAGTGTGATCTAGTGAAGACATTGACTGAGAAAGGAAATTGATGGCAAGCTTACTTAAAAAAAGTCTTGAAATTAACAAACCTATAATAATTTTTTTTTTAAATATATAAAAGATATTGTGAATAATAAAGCATATTATTATGCCTAGCCTCTCCATAACAGAATTGAATACGAAGTTATTGTTGTGAACTAGGATATTCCATCTAGTATGCTTGGGAATTACATGTAGTGAAAACAAGCTTGAAGCGTCAGGGCATTCAAACCTTGAAAAACAATTTTATAAAATAAAATATGATCAAATATTTTTCCATAATATTAAAAATTGTTTTTATTTTTTAAATTTACAAAATTGATTTAATTTATAGAAATAATAATTTTAAAATTCGTAAAGTGAATATGGTACATAGGTACATCAGTTTATAGAGATATTGGTACATAGGTACTTTTGTTGATAGATAATTAGCTGATAGTCATAGGAAAGTTAAAATTTTAAAGCGACTTAAAGTGCTATAGAAATATCATAATTTATTATAATAATCCTCATATTATAAACTTTGAATTAATTCGAATGTCTTTATTTTCTAGTTATTTAATTATTTTGTAAATAAAATAGTATTTTTGACGTGAAAGTGCAGTTCTATCGAATATTTCAAATAATAACACGGAGAGATAAAACTTTTAAGCCGTAGCTTGTTCGAGGAAGTATCTACAGCCAGACGGTTACTTTTCAATTAAGGTAAATGCATTTCTAAGAAAAACCTCGGAACCATACATCATCAAAGTCCGCTAGGGTCTCACATGCCCTACAACACACGCGAAGTAATTATTTTGAAAGTAAAATTACATTAATAAAAAAACTATTTTGTTTTCTTTTTGAGAAATTTACGTTTTTTAATTTTGCAATGTTGCACTATTTACAATACCATGCCAGCTGCAGTGTGTACGCGATTTGACGTTTTCAGCTATTCCAAAACCGCTGCGTTCAATCGCAGTGCGTGCTAAGCCTAACCGCAGAGGATATTGAAGTATAAATTGAAGATAACCTCCATTCCGAAGAAAGCGGTAGTTTGATTCACTTTATTATTTTTGGTTAGCATTTTTTTTACATGTTGTCATGATGATTCTTAAGTTCAAAATCATCAAGACCGGGGTAGTACCTCCTGATATAAAGCTCAGGTTTAGAACGTGTTCTAACACTCAATTTTCTACAGACATAAATGTATCATTTTCCAAGCCGAAAATTCTAAAGAAAATTAATCACAATATTTCTTTAGTTTAATATTGTAAATGGTTCCTGTACAACGCACAGAGCAGTATTTCGTTTACGCTAAAATTATATTTAAGTTTACGCGATTATAAAAAAGCGTAATATTTTTGTTATGTAACATTAGATTTAGTTTTGTATTTGAGTATATTTAGGAAACATATAGTTATAGATGTCAATTAATTTGGCATTTAAGATGTTGAGTATAAAATAAACAAGTTAAGTTTAATTTACTATCTATCTATAATCTATAATTTCTGAAATGTTTGGTATTTATTTACTAAGGCATAAAATTGAAAATAATTAAAAAAATAAAAATAAATATCAGTGCAAACTAATAAAAAAATAATTGATTAATCATCACCGAGTCCCATAGAGCTTACCAGGCATAACTTATAATTTCTCCAGATATGGTAGCGATGAGTCATTCATAAAGGAGACGTACAAATGAGTTAGCTCTTTTTTATTTTTCTCATATTACGAGAAGCGTACTGGTATCAAAAGTCGTACGATCATTCATATGCTAGGAGCTGGGAGCCATATTGGTGGAGTCGTAGCGGGGGAACTGTACCGTGCGAGCTGTTTCGAGCGAGTACGCTATACGCTCTGAGCTCGCGGCTCCCGTTCAATTGAGTCGACACTTTGAGCCGTACGAAAATATTGAGCTGTTATCGTGACTCCCGCTCTTAATAAAATGAGTCATGAACCATCGCTAATACGGGGGTTAATGCCTTTGATGGCGTACTATAGGGAAGGATATTTTTATCTGCAAATCTGCTACTTTACCGTAGCGAAAGAAGAGTCTATTTTTCGAGCTTTGGTTAATATAGAATTCCCCGAAAAATATCAATTTATAAGCATCGAACACTAGTTTTCTCTCATGAGACCTAACACATTTTGAGTTAATCTGTTATATGAGGAATCCGTCAATTGTATAAGGTATTTATTTAACAAAAAGGTTTTCTTTGGAGTTTTTCAAGAGCGATTAAGTGTTCAGAGTCGCTTTTTCACAACTTTACTAATGCATGATCATCAGCTTTATTTAAAAATGAATTAGAAATTGGGAAAGTTTTTTTTTTATTTAGAAAGGATGAAACCTGCATATTATATTTAGGTTATTAAAGCTGAAAGCATCGGGTGTGAGCCTAAATGAGATTTTGTTTTAAGCATAAAACATGGCTTTTGTTTCTGAACAAAATGGAACAAAGTTTTTTAGTATTTTTTCGTGTTTTTTGATATTTTTTAGCGGTAGGTTCACAATTTTACAAGTAGAGGTTTGCTAGGACAAGTTTTCCGTAACACATGAGGGAATTTGTACAAAATGCTAAAACCGTGTTCCGGAAAAAAACATAGGGATTACGAAATTTTTATGAAACTGTTACAGGTAGCGATGCTAAAATATAAATATTTGATAACTCTTCCACTGAAAAACATTTTTTGGATTAAAATATTTGTGTAAGGTTTCGTGGAAAAATAAAAAAAGTTAAAATTATTTCTCAAAACGTCATAGTTTACAATTCGATACGGATAACATAGAGGGCCTTGATTTCTGGATTTGCATTGGAAATATAATGCCCGATTGACCAGACTTCATTGTGTTGTTTTTTATAAAAATATTTTTGTTTTTTCACAGGATTATGTTACATGGCTTTAGGTTTTATCAATTCAATTATTAACCAATAATAGGTTTTCATTTGTAAGGATTTTGACAGTTCACTTGATGAACGATTGTTTTTTTAATCTCATCAACCTCCCTTTTAATGGTTAGACTTTGGTCCATGCTCCAACACAGCCGACTTTTCATCATCGTTATGTTTTCTTTTACATTTATAGAAAATTGATGGTTTTGTTATTTTCCGTATTATTCGAGCTATTAATGTAGTGTTGTTCAAAATTATCGTTTATTTTCTGCTGAAACCTTATTACTATTCACTATAGTAAAAAAAATCTAATCCATTGTCCACATTCATATACTTCTTTCTAATTCATAATTTGCAAGGGCACTTGCCTCTCTTGTCATTTGACTAGGGTCATTTTAACGTAAGTGTATCTTCGTTTAGTTAAAAAATTATATTCCTTTTAGTGCGCCTCGAAGAAGTAAGCAATTTGTTGTTTATAACATGGCGGGAAAACGCTGGATCCCCTCAACTGTTTTTTTTTATTCTGTGATAGGATTGGATATGTATTATAATCCCTGATTCAAAAGTTCGTTAATGCCACCATGAATGCCATGTAATTATTACTACGCGTGACAGCTGTTTCGTCTTCTGAAAGCAATCGTGCATAGTAAAAAAAATAATAATAATGTAAGAGTCCCGAAAAAGGGCGTTAATAAATAAATAAAAATAATTACATATCAGAACTTGTTCATATATGGACAGCTTTTTCATAAATTAAATAATACTTTAATGTTTAATACATAAAAGAAAAAAAATAAAATTAAAATTGAATTCTTTAAAATACACTTGATAATAAACCAAAAAAAAATATATCACTTTAAGGAAATTCAAACTGTTACTAATGTGAACAAAAATAAACCTTCTAAAAATTGGTTATCTATTTTGAGTCAACTTACAAGGAGTTGGTTAACAAAGGCATGCACTAATTAACGATAATGAACTACGTATTTACAATCAATATTAACACGGCGATCTAGAAAAACACATTTTCTGCTTTATTTCAATAACATTAAATTAAATGTAGATAGGTGTATGGCCACAAACACGGTAAATGGCGCTCAACTAAAACCAATTCGTTTTTACGGGAAAATGAAACCAATGCTCAGCGCTGTGCGATGCAAATTTCAAATTAAGTTTGAAGGTAAATTTCATTAAATTTAAGTGGCTTTTCGTAATCATATTATTATTTCAGAATCACTTTATTATAATAACATCCACTGATAAGATTTTATCGTTTATAAATGATTTCATAACGCGGCAAACTCCAGATTGCGGAAACACTCTTTTAGAACCTGTAGTCAGAGCGTAAACTATTATTGTTTTTGTAGTAACAAATATTTTAAAAACTTAAAAATTTATAAAATCATTTAGCAAATAAATTTTCCCGTTATAACATACCACTGGTATTATACAATTAGATATATGTGCTGGTTAGAGAGAATGACAGATATAATATTTTCTTACTATTACAATGATGGAAAATAAAGTGTTTGCTAGATGCGTGATTGTAAAACCTACATATAAAAAAATAAAGTTAAACGGTCTTTGTTATTAATTCCACTTCAAATCATTATTCTAAGTACGTATCCAAAATTTCAGTCAGTTTGTCGCCATAAATCCTGAGAAAACGGAGAGGTCCGAGAACCGATCCCTGTTCTTAGTACTCCCCTTTTCAGTCAGTTTGGCGCCATATGATCATGAGAAGACGGAGAGGTCCCCTAATTTATTTTATATTGATTTTGAATGTCGGTTATTTACTTTTGTCAATTGTTTAAGGGACGTTCCTTATTCATGATATAATTTCCAGTAAAAAAATATCAACGAAATTATGGTTTCCGGTGGCATTTTTTAAAATAAAATTGGTCTTTCAGCCGAGTATTCGCTAGACCCCCCTTTTCAGATCATAAATATCCAATACATGCTGATTTTTATGACCAATGACCAAAATATCATCTACATTTTAAAATCCAAATAACCTTAGGAATCACTTGTTAAACAAGTCAGGTATGTCCCTTTACATCCTGTATAATAGTATTAAAAACTAAAGTTAAAATAAAGTGTTTTATTACTATTTGATTAAAAATTGTTCCACAGAGTGAATTTACAAATACTATTGAAGAAGAATTACAATATATTATAAAGATTATGCTTTTAAGTTTTCGCGGTGGCTTATATAAATTCCAGTCTAGAAATTGGTTGAAGGGTAGAAAAGGGGAATTATGAGAACATTCGCGCTGAAGTGAGAAATATTTGAATGATGATTGAAATTTTTATAGTAAAATTTGTAGAAGACGCACTGTCGAATAATTTATCATATTGCATTTGGAAGGAAATCAATGGTACTCGTTGAAAAGTTTTTTTAATTTGATAAAAAATTTTCTCCATAAATACTCGTAATACTCGAGAACACTGTCGAGGATTAACTTGCTACCTCAAAATATGTCTAAGCCCTAGTTTTATAAATGTGTAAAAAAAAGTAACGCCCATAATCTCATGTATAATCTATCTATCTATCTTCTATGGAAATAAAAATGATGTTCGTTAGTTCACAATCTTAAGTCTCCAAAAGTTCTTCACAGATTCCTTCGTAATTTTGGCACATTTGATAGTGCATTCGAATACGCGTGTGTTTTTGTATACTTATATTATTTAAATGTTACTTGTGACAGGTAAAACATGCTTTTTTTGAAGAACAACGCCATCTGTTGGACGTCGAAGAAAAAAGCGTTATTGTTTTTTGGTTCTGTCTATTCTAATAAAAAATTGTGTGACCCACTGATTTTTCAATAAACCAACGTAAATAATCCCAAAATTAAAGTAATTTTGTTTTGAACAGTACGCAATGACACTCGTAAACAAAACATTGCATTTTAAAAGATGTGCCCGATTCTTTGAAAGCGGCCGTCTTCTCCCCAGCCGAACTCATATGTGTTTTCTCGAAGGCTTTTCTTCATCTTCTAGGAGTTTTGTGGGTCACTTACCTGAACTGTAATGTACGGACTTGTCGTGCCTTTATTGTGGCGCGTCGGGTAGTACTCGGTAAAGTATATACGTGATCAAGTACTGGTATTTATTAGGGAGCTGTGTGGAACAAAAGAGACTACTCTACTAGCATGAACCGCCTTTTATAGAATCTCGCAAGCATACTATCTCGCTTGCACATATACACCTTAAAACAAACACCACATAAACCACTGTAGGTTTTATACATACGAGGAAGATATCTACTGTAAGAATGTAGGTATTTATTGACGCAAGTATTCTGAGCTCGCCTTACCAAACCATGAAAACAGCCCTGGAATATCTACTCTCAGAAGATTTTGCAGAATGGTCTCATATAATAGTAGTTAGCCTGGAACTTAATGATTTGTTCTTGGGATTTCCATCTAGACCTCAAAGGTCACCCGCCAAGTAATTGGGTTTTAACAAACTCGATTAAAGCCCGTGACACTTCTAACTTTCAACTGCTAACGAACTGGTTCATTTCTTGAAACTTTGATATTTTCAAATCGAATAAAATGGAAATCACGATCAGTGCTCTAGGCTCTAGGGACTTCATGCAATGAATTCGGTTCACGGGATATACATTAACATTCCAGGAATCTGAAATATATTTTATCATAATACTTGACTGAAACATCACCTTATAGATGCTAGAAGATAAGGCGATTAAAATAAATTTATTCAATTTCATTATTTATTTAAATGATAATTAGCATCATTTTTTGAGAAAAATAACCTAGAATTTTTTTTTATTAATAGCTTGACCTAAGAAAAAAATAAAATTAATAATTTACACTGTACTTAACCTACCAAATTATGCAAAACTTATTACTTAAACTTCATCATGATTCACTCATGATGAATTATGAGTTTTGTTGATTAATATGTGTGCAATTTTATACCTGGGTACATGGTATAATACAATATTTAATACATCAATTAACTTCCTACGAGATATAACTAACATGTAAGTATCGAATTGAGTCTAATTTATAAGTATAACAATTTATATCGAAACGCATAACATCCTGGTATAACTAACAATAATATTTATGGAGTAAAACTACATTAGAGATAATGACGTTGTCAGTTCAATTTGGCAAAACTTCCAAGAAAAATCATAATTAGGATGTACTGGACACCTACGCCAGTGATATTGACTGTAAAATGGCGGTTTCCTCTCGGGGGTACCTTGGGTAAGGATTTGCAATGAAACACAACTTCGCGAATGTCGTCGGACAACTGACTGGTTGGGCCAGTTGTTTGCGTATTTTTTGGGTTAAAATACAGTTTCTACACGTGTTAATGTGTAGCAATTATTCTTATATCTAAACAGAAATATTACAATGCGTCATATCGCCGAGAATTAATTGCTAAGGTCCCACAGTTTTTTCAGTAATTCATCCTTGAAATGGCAAAATGACACGTGTAAGGTGATTTAAAATTTTATCAATATGACTCATCGTGCGAGATAAGCCTCAAAGGATTCGGCATCGTAAAATATGTGATATCAGAATATTCATTTTCTTAATTATTTAATAATTATTAGATACATCCATCTGCTGTCCATAAAAATAAGGATAAAATTTTATTTTTATTTTTATGTTTTCAAATGTTCTAATATACTCCAATAGATCCAATCTCACCGAGAGTAAGAAGTTATTTAATTACCTAAATAAATACAAATAATGGATTAAGTACATAATCGGGTGTTGCAAGCAAATACCTACCTTTGTCGATCACCGCTCCTGCTCTCATCAAAGGAAGCAACTCGACACCGTCTGAATAAACACAAACACCGGCGCACAGTTCACTGGCTTCCGCCGCAAGCCGTCCCCGAAATAGACCAAAGCCTTTAGAAAGAGATTCTGAACCCTCATTTGGTTTGTTTTGTAAAGAAACCAAAGCTACAATATATCGAGTGTGATGATTATTCTTTGATGGCAGTGGGTTTTATCGTCTTGATAAAGATAAAGACGTTTTTTTAAAGAGCTGTTGTGTAAGGTGAGATAAATAATAAAATAATTTATTTTTTCTCCATAAAATATCATTCTGCGTATTTTCAGAGTAAAAAAAAACATACCTTAACTACATTACCGTAGCCAACTTATATATATATATGTGTGTAGTGAAATAGTATATAATGTTGTCCAGCGTGTTGTATTTTTTTAATATTCCTAACTCTTAATTATTATTTTTTATTTATTTTTTCTTATTTTTTTTAATTTTCATATTTACCAGTTACTTTCAGTTATATACTATACTCTCTATGGGATTTTCGGGATTGCACTTACCTCCCCACATCCTGGAATAAAGATATTATTATTATTATAATATCGTTGGAAAATTATTTTTGTAGTTTGAAAATGATTAATTTTGTTTTTGATTAAAAATCAATTATATTGTTTAAATAATTATTGAGTGTTAACTCTGAGAAGCGATTAAAATAAATTTATCTTATGATCTGGTATAATTTCCATATAGGTACCTCCCTACGCAAGATAGTATTCAAATATAAATAGCACTTCTATAAGCAGCATTGTTACTTGGAAAAAGTCAAGAGCGTCAAGTATTTATACTCGTACGAAAACTTTCCCAGGAAACAAAGAATAATAAATACATAATAATTTAAAAGTTTGTGTCTCTGCTTATTTTAATTTTAAAGAACCTTTTAAAACGAGAGTGCAGTATTGTGACAGTAGCAATTTGTGGTTCTGTCTAAAACAAAATTCTTTTCCTTTTTTAATACTTACTTCTTATTTTTAAAAGTTCTAATAATTGAAAAGTCTGGTATTGAATGAAACAAACCCTGCGTTTTTAATTGCGTATATATTTATCAACCGGTTCCTTTAGGCCCATTATTCATCTCGGTGAAATTTAAAGTAAACAAAATATATAAACATATTGGGAATATAAGTACATGTGTAAAGGGGATATAATATTCATAAAATTTAACAACAAAGCAGAGAAACAGTGATAAGCTTATATAATATTATATAAAAGGATGGAAGAACATAATAATTAAATAAATACAATATTTCAACTAATTCTAGTTTGTCTTGCAATGATATATTGCAATCAGAGATTGGGATTGTAATGAGATATTGAGATTCCAATGATACGACGTCATCTGTAATTGAGCCACGTCACTGTAATTGAGCCATGAAACTATATTATTTTGAAGCAGAAGTATTACTTACAAAATCATCCTCTTTCAAAACACGCACCTAGGATCAGATACCGATTCACGACCTTGTTTGAAATATTTGTCATATTATGGGACAAGAGCGACAAGTTAAGTGGCTAACTACTTTTTTTCCAAATTTACTTTTTAATAGTGAAGTGTTCTTTGTAATGCCCTTTAAAGATCTTTCATCCTATTTCCATTTGTAAAAAATATCTGAATGATATTTAAATATTAAATATCTTCCTTTTTCAGATTGTAAAGGATATTGGAAAAACATTTTGATTGTAAACCCAACTTGGTAGAAACGTTACTTTACCACTGGAGACTGAATATTATATTATCCTATGGAGTGAACACCAATGTATCTACACGTACATATATAGTTAACTTCAAATATTGTAATTAATGTTTTAAGACAGATGTTACCTACGTACAACTCTACTCGTGAATAATAAACATCCAACTTCTTGTTATTAACCCAGACATTTTGACTGCTTTGTTTGTGATTTAAATAGTAAGATATTTATATTGTTACTTACTAGAGTTTTCATTTAACATATAATTGATTTACAAAGATTTGTTTTTTAGGAATTTCTTGAAACATTAAAAAACTGGTTATTTTTAAAAAAATAGTTAAGCTTTTTAAGTTATCTTGTAATTACATAATCATTTAAGTTAAATTTGACAATCATTTATGTTATTTATAGGTTTGTACAGCTTGGCATCATTGGCGATAAATTTTTATTATTATCTTTTATATTATTGTTTTCATTACATTACTAAAATTTTATATAATTATTAATACTCAAAACTTAACTATTAATAATAATTATTATCACCTTTTTTGTTATAATATGCCGTTTTAGTTAATCTATTAATAAAAAATTATATTTTTCAAATTTACATTAATTTTGAAGGCACATATCGTGCCGTTTGTATTTAAATAAATTAATTAATGCGAGAATGAACGCTGCAGTATTTCTGCACTCCTGTGACCCAAAATACAATTCCAAGTCTGAAGTCCACCTGTTAATTTATTCTCTGATTTAAAATAAGCAATCTACACATCTATAGCAATGTGAATGATGTGTGAACATTAGGTTGAGAAATTTAATATGTATTTGTAAACAAATCTCACTATATTGTATCGTATTTTATCATAAATTTCCCTAGTAAATAAGATATAAAATTAATACGTTGGTATGAAGATGTTATAATACTCGTAGATATAAACCTTCTCCGATCTATAAATAATTAATCAAAAAATAAATGGTAATAAAAAAAGCAACTATATTCTGTCGCCTTTTTTAACAGTTTTTAGTTTTCGGACGCGATCAGAAATGTTCAATATATATGTATTTTATTGAGAAGTGGAAATATACCCCAATTCTCGATGATATAAAACGGTAAATATGCCAGGGGCCTGAAGGATTAACCCACGAAACAAATGAAAAAAGCAATGATACCACGAGGTTATCTCAAATGGGTATTTTATTATAAGCTAAGGTTTTTCTTGTACAGGTACACGCTGCTAATTACAAATAAGTGGTTTTAAGAATTTTAAGCAAATTATTGAGGTTCAGAGGGTTTAGCATGATCAAACTGATAGCTTAATAATATAGAATAGATTGGCTCAGCTTCCGACTTGCCGAACCGATATAAATCGCGAAATAAATAAAAAAAAATTATACGATGGCAACAATGGCGGATCTATTTATCCATTGACATTCCTCAAGGTCAAACGGCTAGGTACAAATTAAAAATTCTAAAGAATTAACAATTTCGAATTGAAACATATACTATAATATACATTGACACAATATACTTTTTGACACTTAGAAATGGAGTTAATTAGTTATTGAGGTCTTTAGTTACAACTTACAACTTTCGTTTTTCCAAGCTGGAACGGTATCAATAGATCGCGTCTTAGATGAATTAAGTAAGTCCATGGATCGTGCACAGATTTCTTTCCATTACAAAAGCTTTATTATTTCACCTCCGTTCATTAATAGCTACGCATTTTGCATGACGAACGACTTTATTTAAAATTGTCTCTATTGACAGTTAACTGAACACCTTGGAGGCCGCGTTAAAAGCGGCGGTTTTCGTATCCTATTTTGACCGTGCTCGCAAATATCGCTAACTGAATAACTGACCGTATATGACGGTCATGACGGTATATGATTTAGTTAATATCTTATCGAAATAGGATTTTGTTAGAGCTAGATGCCCAAATGCGTTTTCAATAATGTTCCATTAACATCACAAACCACAAAAAAGTCCCATTACCCAAAACCAAGGGGGCATAGGCACCCCCGTCAGGAAATTTGAGGCGAATAGAAATGATGGAAGGGATGGAGAAGGGAAAGAGGATTTCGATATTAGATAATATAAGATAGATAGATACTAAACGTAGTTCAAGATTTTAGCACAAACATATGGTGTTCACTTACCGATGCAATGCAGAAAGTTTCTTCGAGAAGCCTAAACATATGCGATATAGTATAGTGGTCCCAGAGAGGAAGTACGTGAAGTCATCATTTTAGTATCTTCTATATTTTTCGTGTTCATACAAGACGTGTGAAAAGGGAGATTTTTTATCGATGACGTACTACGACCCCTCTCTGGGACCTACCTTTGGACTTGGAGTAGACATCCATCAAACCGCCCTGCCAAAGAATTGTATTGATTTCAATTAGTTGTAATCTTTGTTGTAATGAAAACTTAACGGCTGAAAACAAAATAAATTAATAGGTACTTTTTAAAAAATATCACTAGCTGTACTCTGCCATACGAATCTGTGGCTACCTGCAGAACTTTCAAGAGCATTCACAAAGTTTCTGAAACCTCCCAAACTCACCGACACACTATGCCACTCAGTTTGGAACCTCATGGAACCTTCTTGAACTTTCTCCTTCTAGAACCTTCTAGAGAATTCGAGAACCTTCATGAACATTCTGGAACCTTCCAGACTGAAACAGTCGGCGGGCCCATTCTGAAATAATCTGAAGCGTTCGCGCTCAGCCGCCCCCGCCAAACTCTCTTACTTTCGATGTGACACCGAGGGCTATCTACCACCACCGGTGGGTGTCAGTGGCTGGTTGTGAATTAAATTAGGCAGGTAGGAAAACACGGGTTTCTTTTTATAATAAATTAGATTACAAAGGTATACCTTAAAACGAGTGCAGGATAGTGTGTCAAAACTTTTTAACCAGATTTTTAATTTTTTTGTTTACCTACTTAATAAGACATACCTAATAAACTGCATATTTATCAAAAACTAAAATATTTTTAGTGTTGTGGAATATTTTTTTGGTTAAAATTGAATGACAAGAACCTGGTCAAATAATATCAAAAGTTTATGGAATACTTTGACGTAATAAAGTTAACAAGACTTTGGGTAATTAGATTCATCCCGGCCTGGGGCTTAAACTTAACCATGTTTTTGAAAAACGTGTCAAAATTATAAATGAATTTCCATTTAGCAAACGACGCGCCATTACTTGAGTGTTGTGCGAGGGCCATTCGGCAGATGGCGTCACTTCATTGAATATTGAAGAAGGGCGAACAAAAACTTTACTTTATGTCGACTTAACTCACGGCAATCTCTGATAAAGAAGGCACCAAGTTGAGATTCGCCATTTGAAATTGACGCCATATCGATTTAAGATAAAACTTTTTTTGATACCTACATAAATAATAATTACTACAAAATTAACGCTGGCGCTGCAAAGAAATAAAAACCTAAACTTTTCTCACAATATAGTAAAACACACACCAACTGTAGTTGGTGGTTACTAGTTATTTGGAGGGCTAATGTTTGAAATCAATATTTAAAATGACTTATTTGACCCGCAATATAAAGACATTCTTTAAAATAAAGACACGATGCGTCAACTTAAAAGACAAACTGAATATACCATAAATAATTTTTGTGTTTTATCGTAAAACATTGTAATGCAGGATTTTTTCTTCCTCTTTCTCGTAATAATTAAAAAGTTACAGATATTTTGTTTTTTAATATGTTTAATAATTACTAGCTATTTTCACCATCGTTTAAAATTAAAAAAAAATAAGCCGCAATACCGTCTAACACATTTGAAAATTATAATACTTCACCAAAATTTCTGTTTACGCAAACTACACGTGGAGTGTAATAAGTCTGAGAGGAACAAATGCCTTTTAGCTGCATGTATAAAAATATTAGGAAAAAAGGAGTTTAAAAACTTTTTTCTAAATTCCGATATCTTTTTACACAACCTAAGCTAGTCAGAATCAACCGCTAAGGCCCCCTTTTATGCTAAAATCTGTTAAAATGCTTGGAGCGGAACAACGGTGGGCGGGCTGGGAGCGTGTAGGCAGGAACCTTGCCTAAGGGAAGTAACTTTTATTAAACTATTTTCACCTGAAAGAACATGAAACCCTTGGATTTTCGAAATGAGTTACTTTTCTTTTACCGTATTTTCACGTTGAAGCACCCCTAACCTGTTATTCAGTTACGGCTTTTGAAAACAATATTACAAAGTAAAAAAATGACGTCCTATAACATGTATTGTGTTATTCCAAGAGCTTTTTAATAATATTTGCAATGAGGTGAGATTGCTCGCTTGGTAGGATCCATGGTTAGCCCCTTAGTCTGTTCTAGTGTTCGAAAATCACGATGAATAAATGACTTAACCCCTTTTCAACACAAGTTTGGTGAAAAGTTTTATACTTTAAAGCAGGGGTTCCCAACCTTTTTATACTCTAGAGCACATTCTAAAATATCGGTAGGGTGGCGGGCACCACCTATTTTTAATCGACAAACTCCTTCCATAACTTCTCATTTTTCCCTAATTTATTTTCTTATATTCATAATTTATTAATGAATAATAAACAAAAATGTTTCAAAATACTAAAATTATTATTCAAATTGCATACACACAGAAATGTATTTACAAAACGTAAACAAAGTAAACACAAATACAAAGAAAACATTTTATAAAAAAATAAAATATCAATATCTTTGGCATTGCATATCATTGGCCAGTGCCTCATAATTAGGAGAGTATGACGATAATCCTGTTAGCAAACAATCATAGAGATGCTCGTTGAGTCGAGATCTATATCTTGATTTTATTAAGTTCATGTTTTAAAACAATGATTAGCATTAATATGTCGAACCGAAAAATGATTCTATTTTATATACAGCTTTTTTAAAAAATGGGAACTTTTTTCTGTCCACTGTTTTCCAAAAGATATTAAAGATTTTAGCAAAATATCATTCTAAAGGTCCAAAGTTTCTAACTCTAGTTCTTCTGTCTAACCTTAAACAAAATCTGCAATACATGCGGCCATTTACATTACATTTATTAGGCAAGTAAAAAGATTGATACAGAAGGAAAAAATTGGCTCGATATGTTTAAACTGCAAAAATATCTCTTCAAACTGTTTTTTTAACACTTGAAGAAGTTTAATAAATAATGAACAGTTTAATTCATTGTTACATAGCATTTTCTTCATACGTGGGAAATGCACGAAAAAATTCCAGATGTGATATCAACAAATCCAATTTAGTTTTAAATGACTTTACAGAGCTTATCATTTCAGCTATGTTTTTGTCTTCCCCCTGCAACTCCAAATTTAAAGAATTCAATTTTTCAATGATGTCTGTGATAAATCCCAAATCAATCAGCCAGCGGGAGTCAGCTAGTTCATTATAATTTTCCTTTTTATCGTTTATAAATGTTTTTATTTCTTTAATTAATCTCACAAATCTTGTAAGAACCTTTCCTTTACTGAGCCAACGTACTTAAGTATGCAGAATAAGATCATGTTTTTTATCATCAGTATCTTCCAACAGGGCCTTGAAAAGTCGGTATTGCAAAGGAGCTGCTCGAATAGAATTGATTTTTTGTTTAATTATTTTTATAACGTGTTCAAATGGCAATATTTTACAACACAGAGCTTCCTGATGGATAATACAGTGGTGGGATCAAATGTTTGAAAATGATTAATCCTTCTTGCAGAGTGCAATAAATCCTTTGTTTTTACCTACCATTGCTGATGCCCCATCGGTGGTTATCGCAGACAGCTTCTGCATAGGCATATTTATTGACTTGGCGTATGTTCTGAATGTATTATAAATATCCTCATCCCTTGTCTATCCTTTCATAGGTAATATCTGTAAAATGTCCTCTTTTACTGTGAAGTTATTAAATTCGATTCTCGCCATAACTGCTAACTGTGCGGTGACAGATATATCTGTTGACTCGTCAAATTGTAGCGAAAACCAGTCACATATTTCCAAGTCAGTCTTTAACTGAGTTTGTATGTCTGTTGAAATTGCATTTATTCTTCTTGTGACGGTGTTATTTGGCAACTTTAAGTGTTTTATTGCTAAGAAAATCTCACGTTTGTAAGAAAATTCATCAAACAAACAATTGGCACCAGTCACAAATACTTCTTTAAGCAACTCACCATCAATGAAATGTTTCTTCTTTTTTGCGAGCATGTGAGAAATTTTGAAAGAAGCAATGGTGGCCTTTTTAGAATTTACCACATGTTAGTGAAAACAGTCGGTTTTGCAGTTAGAGTTGATTTTAGTTGACATATTTTTTTCTTTCTTACTTCATTAAAGTGGATTTAAGTGGATAATTCACATCAAAAGTGGCACGAATTGTCTGAAAGTGTCGTTAAAAATTATGTTTTTTCGGCACTGCAATACTTCTACCACACAACAAAAAAACGCATTTATTTTTCAAATTAACGAAAGCATATGATTCCTCCCAGTCAGTGTTATAAGTTCGTTGTCTTTTACTAGGTCGACACATTTTAGGACTAAAAAATAATAGTAATTGAACTATAATATAATATCAGTGTTATGGCGCACGTCTGTTATACATTATATGTATAAATGTAATATAAAAGGACTATAACTATCCCCACAATTGATTATCGCTTATTAATATAATAATTATAATAGATTATGCACCTCGCTTTTACCCCGTTAAAAATTTTCTGAAGAAATATTAAAACTCCTAATTCGTGTTTCGTCAGACGAAGATGTCTCTTAGCTAACTGTCGCGACCCGAACGGGGCAGCAATCACAATCACAATGATAACAACGGGGTTCCAGGCGGGAAATACTATTTGCACATCACTCCTTGTACACGCCGAAAATCCGAAGTGAGCCGATGATCGGCGAAGCAATCGGGACGGTACGAGCATGTGACTACTTTTGCTTTCACTGACAGACAGAGCTGTCAGAGTAATGTTCCATGTGTTTTGGCGCCTTTGGCGTTCATCAGCTCAGTTTTTGGCGTTCGTTCACTTCGGGTTTTCTGCGTGTACAAGGAGTGATGTGCAAATAGAACTCCCCGTTCTAGGCTAGCGTGAAGAGTGCAGTCTGGCGGCTCACCGCTAGGCAAGTTGCGACAAGTACTGTCAGCAAAGGAACCACTCATACATACAATATCGCAAATATACGAACGTATTTAATAAACCTAGAAACTCAAAAAAATTTAAACTCTAACAAATAAATAAAATTAATTCACATTTTTAATTAATTTTTATGAAAAATTTTTTTCACTGTCGATTAGTGGCGGGCACATACGAATCGTTCAGCGGGCGCCATGGTGCCTGCGGGCACGGGATCGGGAACCCCTGCTTAAAAGTATAGTTAGGTTTTGTTCTGAACCAAAGGGCTTGCGACATTTTTAAAATAAGTTTAATGATACAATTTAAAAAAATTATCCAAGCTCAGTCAGTAACGGCTTTGCGACATCGGGGCCAGTGAGTAGGACCGCACGTTGGCGGGAAGGCTCAGTAGATAAGGCTCTCTGGGGCTGACTGGCAGGTGGGCTGGCTGAGTCGGCAACGTTCAATCCCCTCGATTACTGACTATTGTAATATGTTTGCATTAACGAATGCGTATTGAGAAAGACGATATATTCGACATTTGTAATTTACATTTTTAAAAGAACACCTTTATAAAGACGGTTGGTTTTTATTGCGGGTAAAACTCCTTGTATCCCTCCAGGCTCAGTCGGTAACGGCTCTGCGGGGCGCTGGTTAGCGGGCTGCTTTAGTAGGCAATGGCAGATCCCCTCTCCGAGGTTGGCTATCAGGCAGGTTCAGTAGACAGCGGAAGTGAAGCGGGGGGGGGGGAACCGGGTTGAAATCAAAAACAGCGAGTTAGTTCCCATGGGGGCTCGATGTTAACAAAGCTAGTGGACCTGATGAAATACCTGCCCTGGTATTGCAGAGGTATGCTGCGGAAATAGTTCCAGTTTTGACAAAGCTCTTCAAAATGTCCCTGAAGTGTGGTACTGTGCCCTCTGGTTGGAAAAAAGCGGTCATTTACCCTATTCCCAAGAAAGGTGACCACTCCAATCCGGCCAACTACCGCCCCATAGCGATCACATCAGTTCTGTCCAAAGTGATGGAACGTGTGATCAACGACAAACTGCTCACATACCTCGAGAAGAAAAAAATATCAACAACCGTCAATACGGATTCCGGCGGAACCACTCGTGCGATGATCTTCTCGCGTATGTGACGCATGTTTGGGAGCGGTGCCTGGAACGTCACGGTGAGACCCAAACGGTCACACTAGACATATCCAAGGCCTTTGACCGGGTCTGGCACCGCGGACTTGTAAACAAATTGCCTTCTTACGGACTTCCCGCATCCCTGTGTTCGTGGATTACTGACTTTTTAAGGAATAGGTCGATTTAGGCGATTGCAGACGGTTTCACCTCTTCCTCTCACTCTATAAATGCTGGCGTCCCACAGGGATCGGTTCTGTCTCCGACTTTGTTTTTGTTGCACATCAATGACCTTTTGACATGTGCACCGATTCATTGTTACGCGGATGACAGTACAGTTCATGATAGTTTTTTGTTTGACAAGCTCCCAAAGGGTACACAAACGGCTCGGAGGGCTTTGAAGCAGAGAATGGACGGTTACCTCGAGGGTATTTCCTCCTGGGGTAAAAATAATCTCGTTGAATTTAATGTTTCAAAGACCCAATCCTATCTGATTACGTCTAAAAGGGATCCAAATGATAATCTAGTCTCCTTCAACGGAAGCAATCTTCCGAACAGGCCTTCCATTGATATGCTTGGTGTAACTATAAGTGACCAGCTCAGGTACGGGGGCTCCATCGAAGCCAGAGTAAAGTTGACCTCTCAGAAGCTGGGCGTACTGTACCGGGCCCGCAGATACTTTAATAGTACACAACTGCTGACCCTGTACAAATCGCAAGTGCGCCCTACTGTCGAATTTGGCAGCCATCTTTGGTCCGGAGCCCCTAAATACCTGAAAAAAACCCTTGACTCTGTGCAAAAACGGGCGGTCCGTTTGATAGATTCCCCAATCTTAACAAACGGACTGCAATCTTTAGAGCACAGGCATCAGGTAGGTATGCAGTCCTTGTTCTATCGGTATTACAATGGAAGATGCTCTGAGGAACTAGCGTCATTGATCCCTTCGGCACCAGTGCGTAGTCGGGATACACGCCAAACGCGCGCCCAACATTTGTACACGGTTGAAATTTGTCACATGAGAACGGGTCGCTTCTACGATTCGTTCTTAAGTTCAACAGCTCGGCTGTGGAACGAACTGCCGGCCTCTGTGTTTCCTCCCTCCTACAACATGGGACTCTTCAAGACCCATGTTCACTCCTTCCTCTCCACAAAAAGACCCTCCACACAGCATCCCCAAAGATGACATAGGCCCGAGGGAAATTATTTTCTTCAGGGCCTCCTGTGTGGAGTTATTATAAAAAAACAAAAAAAAGGTAGCGAAACGAGTAATGGCAGAGCTGACAACGGTAGATGTTGCTCGGTCCAAGGCTTGTAGCGGAAGGTGCAGGGACCGGATTTTGCGGCGTATTTATAAGATTCATTACGACCGCGTCTCCGACCCTTGTTTGTAGTATCAAATTCCCGTAACGAGCTTGTCCTTTTTTTTGCTATGAAGCTCGCCACGTTGTAGGATTAAATCTGTTTATCTCAGAAATAATAAAATTAGACCTTGTCTACCGCTGTCGTTTTGCCTAAACCACGTCATCGCAATATTTTTTATTTGGTTATAATAAGAGATATTCTACAAGATAAGTGGTCAAATATCTGTAACATTTTCAGAGTTTCGCTGAGTACATAATTATCTTACGTTTAACATATTTTATTTCTATTCGAGCTTATTTAATTAACATGTAAGTATCTTTGTACAAAACTATTTAGTTAACATTGTCTCCTATTATTACAGGAAAAGCTTGCAAATTCTAGTATTTTTTCTAAATCTCTCATTGCCTGTTGACGGGAGAGCGGGCTTTTTCGTTCAGCCAATGAGCGTTTGCTTCGCGAGAGCAAGATAGTTACTTCCGTTAAGGCGAGACAACTGCTCTTCCAATTGTTGTGATAAAATTTACCGTTAAACGGCAGGGCAGGTTTTTAAACATGAGTTACCTATATGTAGGGCAGGTTTATCAACATAAGTTTGATGGAAGGTTTTACATAGTTTTCGACAGTGGTAAATATGACGGCATTTTGTTGTGTTTGTTATATTTGATGTAAATCTTATATTGATGATGCTGATGAAGTTCGATACAAATTTTTCAGGCATATTTTTTGTGGTTTGTGCTTTCAGTATATTTTTTTATATCGTATGATATGGTGATTTAATTGAAATTATTTTTTGGTGAAGAATTTGTAAAAATAATCCAATTAAACCACAGTCAAAAGTAACTAAAATGTTAAAAAAAAAAAATTTGCTAACAGTGAAACAGATGCTGATCTTGAACACGATGATATGTGTACAGGCTTGATGGAAACTTGTTAACCATATGAATAAAACTAAATTTAATATTTTTAGCATTTCCTATGTAAATTAACCATCTTTGGACTGTTCATTAAACAAACATTGTTGTATGCAGGAGTGTAACTATCAATCTTTGAAAAGAGTAGACAACATCAAATACCTGGGTTTAATTATTGATACAAATTTAAAATGGAACAATCACATTATCATATTAAGAAACAAAATAAGAAGGCTAGCCTATATTTTCAAAAATCTAAGAAACATATTGGACAAAATTAAACTTAAAACTGTATATTATGCTCTTGTTCTATCAATACTTTCATATAATATTGTCTGTTCGGGTTCTTGTAACAAGACCACCCTAGAGCCTTTTAATGTTGAGCAAAAATTAATTTAAAAAATAATGTATAAGAGAAATTTTATGTATCCATCAAGGTTATTATATAGTGAAAGCAAAATTATTGTACATATCTCAATCGTACATAATACAGGCTCTCTGTAAATTTTTCAACAACAATATTACTGCCAAAAGATCTCAGCAAATGCGCAACACTAGAATGGGTTCTTCTTTAATGTATCAGCCGGTGTATACTAGAACATCCTTCGGACAAAAGCTCCGTTGCTAAATAATATGCTTGGTGAAAATATAATAACTATAAGTACGTTAAATTCATTCAAGAAAAAGGTCAAAATCTTTGTACTAGCTGAGAGTGATGATTTTGGACCACCCATATTGTCGCTTATATCATAATTCCGTGTGGAAGCTCTGTTTCGATACAATCCTTATTACTTACTGCATATGCACTTATTTACTTCTAAAATAACTTTTTGTTATTATTATTTTCTTATTGTTATTTACTTTAATTGTTATCTAGCTAATTTATTTACTAACTTGCTATTTATTATTATAATTAATATTATTTATTTATTATTACCTATCGGTTATTATTTACCTTTTTTATTTTTTATTATAATTTATTATTCATACTATCCATCTTGTAATTGTTAGTATGGTTACCCTATGCTTGTGTCTGATAAGCCAGCACAGGTACCTTATACTTTAGTTTTAACAGAAGAATATTACTGTTGCCAACTTACTATAAACGTACTGCCCAATGCTTCTTTTGTTGACATTATTGTTTTATTTTTCGTACATTTGTTACTAAAATTTTGTTTATTCTTTTTCTACCGCTCTCGAAACAACCGTGTCATCAACTTTTCTTTTTTGGGTTTAAATTAAATGTTATTATTATATTAAGTTTACATATATGTATTTTTTTAAATGATGTAATTGTAAAGCTGCACATAAATGATAAATGAATGCCCTATTGAAATGTGCAGAGTATGTTTTTTTATGTTAAAAACTGTTTTTTGAGTAAATAAATAAATAAAATATAATAATAAATAACCAACCATCAAAATACTTTTCAATGAAAATTATATACAACAAGGACATTCACTAATATAATATAAGAACGTGCAACGAAATTAGGATACCAAAAAAGGACGAAGCCAATACATAAAATAGTTTAATGCATAAAAGAATCCAATTTGCGCTGCCCGAAATCATCTGCCCGGAAACCATCAAGTGCACACCAATCGATAGATTCAGGCTGGCTTGTAGGAGCCATATAAATAAAAATAAAACGCAATACGTAAATAATAAAAAATGTTAAAACGTATGTATGTAATTAATAATAAATTAGACATTTGTAAAGTGAAATGGAAAAATAAAAAATATGTTTGGTAATTTGTTTTATGGTTTTGAGTCTGTTTCTACCAATTATTATAATGGCTGAGTTGACATCGAATTTGGGTCCCACCCAGGCGTACTGTGTTCAATTTCTCGTCTGGCTAAGACCTCCAAGCAACCTTTTCCTATATTTACATATTTTACTGTGGTGGTAGTAAGAGAATTTCAAATATTGTCAAGTTATTCGTCAATGTTTGCCTTTCTTCCAAAAAATATATAAATTTTTGAAAAAAACTTTCGTATAATAAAAAATTCTGGCCTCAGAGTTAATTGATCGAGAGTTTTTGCTGCTGAAAAAAACGGTTTCATGGTTATGTACTGCATATTTGTTAAAAAAACATTTATACTGCCATGAAAGGATCAAATTGATACCCAGGAAAAAGTGGAATTTCCATTAGCATAATAGGCCGTGTTCCATTTTAAAGGTTTAATGTTAAATATCGTGGATACCGTGCCGTAATGGAAAATGGATGTTTCGACTAAAGTTATTTGGCCTTAGTTTTAATATGTTAACGCTTTATGTTGGCAAATGTGTGGTACGTCAAGTAAATACCCTACCCTGTTTGTAGTCCACATTTTAGTAAAAATTCATATCGGCATTGTTCAATGTTTTACCACTACTAAAATATTTTGGACGACAAACCCTTGTCAGTGGGACCCTTTCGAGTAAACGTTGTTTAATAATATTTATGTTAAATACACAAATGCCTACATTACGATTTTTTCCTTTTAAAATGAATTCTACTTGTACTCAATAAACCAACATTCAGAATACACACTCTTAAGGCCGAATTACACCTGCTGAGTGCTCAGCCAAAACCTTCTAGAGGCCGCGATACTGAATCAAATCAGCCTTCTAACTTTTATGGGAATCTTTAAAAATGTATTTTTATTTGTTTGATATTTTGATAAGGAAGAATAAATTGAAAAAAAAAGTAGAACAAAAATTTTAATAACATCCCTTACAAGTTAGGAGGCTGCTTTGAATGAGTGTCTCGGCCTTGTGATCTAGGATGTTTTGGCTCCGCCGACTCACTCACTTTGTTACTCAACCGAGTAACTTATTAGAGTAGAGGTAATTGTATGTATAAGAGACAAACAGTTCGTTGATATTAGTTTAAAGTGATATTATAACAAGGTTTCGCGATGGAGGAAAAAGAGACAACAACAAACGTCATATAATTACGTATTAAAATTTTGAATTGTCCGAGTGAAGGGCGGGTGAAGCGCCGAGATACGAGTTACTCACTTACTAAGCCGATTCATTCACCCTTGTCTTGCCCGAATCTCTCGCCCGCTACTACGCCGAGTATTGACTGTACTGATTACTTAGCCGAGCACTCAGCCAAATGCACTGTTTTGGCCCACCACTCGGCAGTTAAAATTCAGGTATTACTATACACATATACAATTTAACGTTTCTCCCATACCATTATTAGCTTTTTTAGAGTTCATTATTTCACCATTGGAGAAACAATATATTTTTTGCACACCAACGGGATGTAAAAAACATCTGCGACGACTTTTCATACAAAACTTAAATTTAGATTTGAGGCAAAAATACTTAACAAAACTGTTTTTTTTATCAAAAGCTCAGCAGATATTTTGTAGTACAAGTATTTTGCCCACAAATCCTAATTAAAGTTACGTATGAAAAGTGCCGCGCAGCCGATCTTCGATTTTTTTTTCTAAATTATATTTCGTTTTTGAAAGGAAAATTGTTAGGGATTTTTCTTATTGTATAAATGCAAACTTAAGACCAATATTTAATAAATATTATATGAACGACAAAAAATAATGAAAAAGGACAACAATTCTGCCTCTATAAAAATTCTGCGGGAAATGTTCAATGGTTGCATTCCAATGTAGGTACCTTTTAATATAATCGGATGACAAACGTGAAAGATCTCGTTAGACAGAATGTGACCGTTGGAATTTTCCAAACTTGCTCAAAGATGGAAAAAATTGTTGCCACAAACTAAGTACGTACGTAGGGTACTCTTTTGTAAGCTCACAGTTCATGAGCTCAGAAGTCAATTCGGTAAGCTCCGAGTGCCCGAACTAACGTCGTTATTCAAGGATCGAAGTGGAAATTAATTTGACCTGCAGTGGATCTACTAAGGCGGTTATGCTTCCATTTGGAATTACGATCCTGGTTGCCGACCGTTTCCAGATTGATTTAGAATTTACTGAAGTTCCTACCCCTTTCATCTATTGATGTATTAAATATGAAATGAAAATCGTACTTTATCCCTTTGAATTTGCCCTTTGGATGTCATATGATCTCCATTAGCCATTCCAGAGAACGATCCTTATTCACCAAAGATCCAGGTTCAGACAAAAACACACAGAATTTAAACATCAATGCAAACTGCGAAGTCTTGTTTTCTATTTGCGGAATCAGGCAGTCGGGGCACGTAGTACCGTCGAAGCTAGTTCGTGTTCGCAATTAATCATATTAACAAGTTTTCACTTATCAGGCGAGGCTGACACTGAGTCCCCGAGAGGAGATACTAGAACTATAATGCGTACTTAAATATCCGTTAGAAGGTTCTTGAAAATTACCTCAAGATTTTTTAGGGTTCGTTATGATTGCGGAAAAGATTACCGCTTTCATTGCATTGCCAGTGCGTTATTTTCCTCGAGTTTAACAAATATAGCACCTATTTTGTGCGTATTTTTAATCAGAAATTATCTTCTTATTGTTATTTATTGTGAATTCATAAATAAACATATAAAAATGTATTTTTATTCAAAATTAATTGTTTAATTTTAATTAAGAATGTGTTTTGTCAACAGAAGGGACAGTGAAAAATATTCACTTCGATAATAAGTATATAATATCAAACCTTAATTGATCTGGTAGGTCCACGGGAATCCCTTGAACATTTTAGACTGTTGTTGAATCTTGTTTTACTCGCCTATGGTTTGGGGCGTCTTAGCACCTTTTTTAATTGGAAAACAGATATACAGACAGTTTAAAATAGGCAGTAAAAACCATAAATTGGAGAACTAGCCTGCATCCTTACTACTTCTCACAGATTAACATGACAGCTATTAATAATAATAAGCCAAATCAAAATATTTTTTACATAAATTTAAGAGAAAAATGAACATGTATAATTTGAAATATATCTTATGTGAACAAATGTGAGAAAGTAGGCAATATCTATTAATAATTTTTTTCAAATAATTTTTAGAGAATAGAGGGAAAAACCAATTAATTCGAAAATGCTGTTAAACAGAAAAATGAGAAAGTACATTTTGTATTGTAGCAGTTATACTTGCAACCAAAGATATTAGAAGAACGAGATGTGCTATGAGCAGTTCATACTATGTGGAATTGTTTTGCCGAGTGTCGCCGGTTTTGTTCACCAATACTACTGCACACCTTCGCTTACGCTAAGGTATCCGCACTAATACATAGAACAGATTTCTGTGCGTACACGTCCCGATACCGTTCAAAGTACCCTAATTAGGTAGTACTCCGCCTACGGTCCGGCGGCCAACATAGCATATCTCGTTCTTCTAATATCTTTGCTTGCAACCAAGGTAATCTAAATGTTGACTCTAATAGTTACTGATACTGGATATTGACTTCATTGAGCGCCTTGCTTTAGCGAGAGTGTAACCGCTCTCATCAAAGGAAAGAGAGCGGCGACATCGGCCGACAACTGAAGCAAGAGTGCTCAGCGGACCAACCACGGTGAAAGTGAATCCTGGGAAGGATTGATGGGTGAATCTTTGTCATCAACTTACAAGCAACTCTAGGAACCTTTAACACGCCCTGAGGTCGATTCATTTAATAAAAAATAGAGTTTTGGTTATGAAGTGTATCAGTTTATTTTTTAAACCCGAGCATGTTTCACTTGCTAATAAAAGCTTAAATTGTCATCATCTTTTATTTCATTCCCCACAGATGCGTAGTAAAACATGATGGGAATAGGTGAAAACGTTACAGTATTAGGGAAGTATGTCAAGGTTGTTGTCTTTTATGGGGAAAATTTCAATTTTCTACTACTAAGTGCTGAATGGATCAAAAAATATGTCGGAAATCCTTCAGGTTTAGATTTTGATTGAATATTTTACACATTATTTTGATTGGATCCATGACACCAGCATTTGTGCGTGACCAGCTAATGTGGAATAAGTCGTTAAACCTTGTTTTTCTGGGTGACAATTTAAAGTTTATTATTTTGAGTAAGTCAGGAGAGTCGATAATGTTATTGCAGACTTTATACATGATCATGATATACACCTTCCTCATGCGACGTAATTTAATGTAGAACAGTGAGGACGTGTGCTTTTGTATACGGTATAATTGAAACCATTTACCTTTTTTCAATTTAAATCGCCATTGAAAAAAAACTTACACCTAACCATAGCACGAAAAATGAAATAAGCATGTACCTAGCTAAATTTTAGCTACTGCTAACAACTTGTCGATAAAAGAAAAAATATATAGATATAATATTGTGTAAGATACCACTGTCAAAAATAAATTAGTTCCCACGGCTAAGCCTTTTCACATGAGTTACACTTAAGCACAATACTGCGTAGCAAAATGGCTAAACCCAACCTCAGCAAACTTTCAGGAAATATTCCGATATTTGCTAGAATGTTTAAAGTTTCAGGGAAAAATAAATAATTTAACCGCTTTGCACACGATGTAGACCGAAATAATGCTAATTAGGGATTTGAGCAAAATGCCTCAGATATATTCATGATTTATTCATCTAAATATTTAAAGTGGATACCTTGGATAATTATAATGGACAGCGAATTACCAAATAGATTAAAACTTAATTCTAAATAAATAGGTACGTACAACAATTTTATAATCCTCATCAATTTTAAATTTCGATGAGAGAATCAAAATGTTGTTGCGAATTAAATTATAAATAAGTTAAGATTTACATAATATGTATTACATAATGTAACATCAAAATAATGCAACATTATAATAATGAAACATTAAAGTTATTTGTTTTGCTTACTCCTTTGATACGCTCATAAAATAATTATTATTATTAACATAAATTATCAGTAGTAATATCGTGACACAAAATTTTTTTAAGAATGTTTTAAACATCAAATTTGTTACATTAAAAATTTCATTGTCATTGGTATATTCATTTGCTAAACTATGTTGGCGAGAAAGTAGTGAGTTTGCCTCATAATTTGTTTGTGAATGGTGATATTAAAATACCAAATAATATTTTCGTTACAAGGAATATATTTTTGGTTTAACTAACATAAAAATATCATGAAGCCTGGATAGCCCACGATCTTTGTAGTCGAGGGGTAAAGCTCTTGAATATGATTTTGGAGGTTGAGCGATGGTTCAAATCCCCTCAATTTAATTTTATTTGATTAATTTGTTTTGTTTCACAATTTAATACATAGTAAAATAATATAATGCTTCACAGAGAAAAAAATTCTCAATATCTCCTTTGTAAAAGATCATATTTCAGAATTGAAATGGCATTAGCCGTGTTTGGTGACTAGATCTGAATAGGCACTTCACCACTTTCTTCTACCATATCTCTTTCCTTTCTCCTACCTTTAGCCTCACAACATACCCCAATATAAATTGGGGATGCCATAGTCTCACTGGATACCGAAGGTTGGTAGCAGTTGGTAACCAGTTGGTTGGTTTAGCAACCCATTTAACATTGTTTACAAAGTTAAATGGGTTGCTATTACAAAGGTGTTTTTTTAAATGAATATTCAGAAGTAAGTAGGCAGATTATATTGCGGATTATTAGAAATATAAAAAAACAATAGCAATAATAAAAAAAAAATACTGACTATGCCATCTCACCCAGCTAATTAAAAGTATTTTTGAAGGGGGGAAGGAGTGAACATGGGTCTTGAAGAGATCTGATGTCGTAGGCGCGAGGAAACACAGAGGCCTGAAACCCCGAGCTGTTGAACTCTAGAACGAGTCGTAGGAACGATCCTTTTTCGTGTGACAAATGTGAACCGTGCACAATTATTGTACAAATACTAGTATACAAATTTATTATAAATTTTGGGCGCGCATTTGCCGTGTTTCCCTACTATGCACCGGTACCTTGGTCATAGGAGCATCTATCATTGTTAAGTTTAAATAAAGTATTTTAGGCTCCACACAATGTGCATACTTGCGATGTGTACAGGGTCAGTAGTTTAACGTACGCCCAGCTTCTGAGAGGCTAACTTGACTCTGGCTTCAATGGAGCTCTTGTGCCTGAGCTGAAGGTTGTACCATAATCTTTTAATTAGTCTTCAACAATATTTCAAAAGCACCCATCAAATATTGGATTTATGGAAAACAAAACTATACAAAACGCTCTGGATAAGTCATTATAATGTGTTAGTATTTTTGTTGATCTTCAAAAAGCTTTCAACAGCATATCTCATGTCAAATTAATAAAAAAATTAAAAATTGTGGGATTTAATGATAGAGCACTAAATTGGCTAAAAGGTTACTTTCACAAAAGAATACAAGTTGTCAAAATAAATCGCACATCAAGTCTTCCACTCACAAGTGATTTCGGGATACCGCAAGGTACTGTATTGGGTCCATTACTTTTTTATTATGTATGTAAACGATATTTTTAAACAAAACCTCAGTGGAAACGTTATTTCTTATGCGGACAATACAATAATCATAGTTAAAGGTAATGACTAGAAAATTGTAAAGGAAAATGCAAACTATGACATCCAAAAATATTGATGTCAATGACAGCTAAAAAACTGGTTTGATACAAACCTACTTACAATCAATGCAAAAAAACTGTTAATATTCCTTTCTCAATAAATAAATTCAGAACTCACCCTAACATTGACATAATTATACATAACGAAATATGTAAAAAAGATGGCTGTAATAACTCACCACCATATTAAACCATACAACTGAAATAAAGTACCTCGGTGTAATTGTAGATCAACATATGAAATGGAACAGACACATATGTGAACTTGTTAAGCGCATAAGGAAATGTATTTATATATTTATTAGATTAAGAAATATTCTCAAGTTAAATAATCTAAAAAAAGTCTATTATGCGCTAGTCCAATCATTAATTCAGTATGTAATCATTGGATGGGGAGGTGCAAATGAAAAAATTGTAAGTCCTGTAAAGGCGGTACAAAAAATAATTATTAAAGTAATTTTGAAAAAACAACCAACATTTCCTTCAGCAACATTGTTCAATATTACCAAAAATTGAGGACCTTTATAAAAAAGATTCAATATTACAAATTTTCAAAGAAAATGTAATAAAAAAATTTAAACTTAACTTAAGACATAAGCATAATATCCAAATTCCTCTATTTTAAACACGACAAATGCACAATAATTATTTTTACAAAGGCATATAATATTTCAATAGTCTTCCAGAAGAAATTATAAAAAATAACATATTTGGGATCATTTAAAAAAAAAGATCAAATTATATTTAAAAAAATTAACAACCAAAACATTTCACGCCATATTATAAATTTTTAACGTTACAACATCCTAGTATTTAAGATTATATTTACTGTACACTATTTTATAGTATCATTGTACACTAAAATGTAGTAAAATTATGAAACAACTCCAAAAACACCAAGCTCAAGAGCTAGCTCTCTTAATTGGCGTAGAATACTTGTAAATGTATTTCACTATTTTGTTTTTGCCATATATTATGTTTATTACTGTAACAATGTTATAATTTAAACAATAAAAAATAAATAAAAAAATCTACCTACCATAAATATTGACGTAGTCGTATATAATGCTTTTAACAGTCTAACGAGAAGGAAAATAAGCGTAAATGTCAGTTAATGAGCGAATTTTATGCCGCAAGTAATCAGAGATACGTGGAAAATATTAAAAACACAGTAATTTACGCCGATACCCCACCTTTGCACGTGCGACGTGTTGACGAGTGGCTTTCAACATTCCTGTTCTATTTACTGAGTCAGGTTGGGTTTATTTTGAGAGGTATATTTTTCTGTTTAAATAAGTATATTGTTGAATATGAAACGTCCTCGAGTTTGTAAAAACTATTTGTTCTTTGCTGAGGTTTGCCGTTTGGTTCCAGTGGTTTTCGTGTGTCGGGTCATCTGAGTTTAGGTACGTTTCTATTCCTCTTCCCTGTATCAAATATGGAATATGATTTTTTAGGTGAATATACTTTTCTTACATCTATCTACCAGATCATTCCATAAAAAAACTATTAGTTCGTTGTTTTCGCACGAATTATTAGCATTGTTGAAATTTTAGCTTGATTAACATGTGGGATTAAGGAAAAGGGTGATGTTAGCATGACTAAAGACTGAATCGTCAAAATATTTTTGTGTGGAAAAAAAAGTCGTGTTATTTCAAGATTTGGTACCTGCTACAGAAGAGTGGCTATACATAAGATAGTGCATGAATATTTATTACTTTTTTAACGCCCTTTTTATGGGCTTTTACAAATGATTAATAAAAAATATATTACAGTTCATACATACTATTCACAACTTAACTGCCTCAGTTACAATTTTCCGTATTGGTTAAGTAATAAATTTAAGATATCCACTGATATTATTTCCCTCCACAAGTATTCTGGTAAATGAGGAGTACATCTAGTAATTATTACCAGAATTTCTGAACTGAAATAATTCCTGACTTCTATTATTACGTAGTGAAATCCGAAAGCTTAACAATGCAAGCAATTCTTCACTATCAAATGCATCACATAGAATATTATACAAAAATGCTATGTCAGTGCAAATACTCCTGTCATAAAATTAAAGCATATTCATTTAATTTAAAATATTGTTGTAGTTTAACAAAATTGCTGGAATATGAATGAGGTAAGGCATGTGTTCCAATAATAAAGGATCTATGTGCCAACCCCCGCAATGAAATAGCATGGTTGTTTGTCAGTTATCATTTTTTTTTTAATTCCTGGAAGTACTACATTTTTTCAATAGTGTCGATCTAATAAAAAAAATGTTTTTACTCTTCGATGATTTGGGACAATCTGCTACCAAATTATTATTAGTTCAGCGCCAATAGACAATTTGATAACCTTCACTTCAACTCTACTAAAAGATAGCCATGTTTTGTCAAAAAATCATTTAAATCGTATTGTAACAACAGGGAAATGGGGTAAGCTGTTACAATTTGAATATAACAGAATCCAATATCTCCCGAACTAAAAAGCTTATACTACTGGTATGATAAATTTAAACGAAGCATATCGCGAATACCACAAAAAATGTTTTTAGTAAATTTATTTATTTTACTTTAGGTAAATCGACAACTTACGATGTGGTTGGTGCAATTTACTTATCTGAGAAACCGATTCTAAATTTCCTCATCATTCTAATTAAAACATATATGTATTAAGATATTCACTTTATTCAAAAGATTATAATTCCAAACCAAACATAACAAAAATATAATAAGTAAAATTAAATATTATACACGTTCTTCAAGAATTATCCAAAAATACATACACTCACATATAAATGTGTGTTTTCATGCTTCAATATATGTCTGTGAATAAAAAAATAATAAATTTCTACCACAACACATAAATACCTGTCACCCTTAATCACAAACACGTTAACACCTCAGCACAGGTTCTCCTAGTGAGGTGTTCACGTAACATGCAATATCACCCACACACAGTTTTACCTATATCAACCTATGTTCTTTATATTTATACCTTTTTTCTCTCTACTACAATATAAACCACTGTAATCATTTGTAAAATGTGTATTCAAGAATAGACATAAATAAATTTAAAAATTGAACATTATATTATTTATAAAAATTTACATGTACCTATTACACATATATAATTATAACAAGAGATACTTTATAATATATGTAATTTTATGTAGTTTGATTCACTTGGATATGAATACATTTTTAATGGAGATTTTATATTTTTGTCATTACAATTGAAGATATCTAGTCATTAATCAGAAAGAATGATATTGAATTCAAGGCAAGGCAAGCATTTGAATTTGAATTAGTTTTACAGTGTTTTTAATTAAAAAGATTGCACGACCATGTGGGTACTTTTAAATCAATTCAGTTTAATAATTCGAGACAGTTACTAATATTGTTAACAATGTTATACTTCAATATCACATCTGTAAATTATATACGTAAACTAAATGTGTAACGTAGATTGTTACCGCATGTATTAATCTTACCATATTCCGGTGAAGTGATCCACCATAGCTTGCAGCAATCATGGGAATTGAAATGAACACTCGGAATATCAATTGAGATATAATAATAGGTTGTATATTAAATTTAAAACTTTAAATACAAGAGCAAGGACTCACATTTAGAAAACAGGGGTGGTTGGCTACTTGAAAGCACAAACGTAATATGAACTTGGCAACGACATTTACTTGTAAAATTTTATTAACTAAAACATCTTAAAATAAGACATCACCAAATGAGCGCCAGTCTAGAATCTATTCTAAACAAATTTATAACATGGTGATATCTATAAATTATGTGTCTATTTCATAAGGATTATTAAAATGTCTCACGTGTGTGAATAATCTCCCGACAATCAAGCAGCTCGTCCTCAACGTGTGTTCTCCACCGGCCTCGAAAACCAACTGCCAACTTCTCTGGAACTCAACGCGCAGAACAAATTTTTGAAACCTCCGAGTGACAGCCGTAATCCACTGCCAACGCGTGTCTAGAAGTCATACTATGTAAGCGGACGGTTCCTACCGCTACAAATGAATCAATTCAGAAAAAAATCAGTTGCATCCAGTAATTATTAAATCGATTGTGCGTTTTGTAAGAAATGTATTTTATGATTTTTTTTCTGAAACGAACCAATTTTGTTTAAATGTAGTGCATAAAATTGAGAACACACAATGGAGGAAAACTCAAGATGGCTTCGTACGTGTGCAAAGTTTAGTTGTTTGATAGTGACAATTTTTGTTAATTCTTATTATGATAGCAAACATTTTAGCTGCTTCGTTTGTGATTTGATTAATATGACGTTTATATTGGTTACAATATGTTAATACTAACGAGAATCCTACCAAAATCGCGTATACAGGAGCTGGTTAAAATTATATGTTAATTAAATGATCTCCACCTCACAGCCTTCTCTCGACTAGCAAGCAGGAGTTCGCGAGTTCAAAGCCCGTGCGCAAGTAAATATTATTTGATCAATTTGTGTTGTTTCACAATTTATTTATTTAAAATAATGCCTACAATTCGGAAGGCAAGTTTGGGTACAGCCGCCCCGAGACCCATTTATTGAATAACCAAACACCCTAGTGATTTCCTACGTTTGGTGACTTAGCAGAGGTGTCCGGGTTCGTGAGGTGAGGTTTGTCTAGGTCTTGGCGGCAAATGCGTTTTACCAACTGCTTCGTGGTTGGCCAAATCCAGAGAGACTGGTTAAGGGAGACCCTTTTACCACTCCAGCTGGACTCTCTCGACCCATCGCGTTGCACCGTAATGGGAGGAATGGATTTGTACGACCGTCACTCCTGGACACATTCATCCCAGATCCCTACTCATCCCTCATACCTTTTTCCTTCACAGAACTTCCTCTCCTCCCTTTCCCTAAAAATACCCTTCACACAGCATCCCCAAAGTAGACATAGGCACGGAGGGATTTTTTTTCTTCAGGGTCTGCTGTTTGGAGCAAATGTAAAAAATACTTTGCTCCACATTCCAGACTATAAGATACTCTCAGTATTTCAGTATGTTGTAAGAAAACCACTAAGAATTGAAACGTTGCTTAAATGGCTCAGTCCATCTTTCGTGACCAGATCTGAATAACTATGCACTAGGTACCTCACGTTCCTATTCCCATATCATTCCTCTCCCCACATCCCTTCATCCTGACAACGTATCCCAATTGGGGATGCTATAGTCTCACTGGCTCCTGACGGTTGGGAGGAGGTGTGACTCTTTGTGTGTGGTTTCAAATAAAAAATAACATGTACGTACATGTGGTGACACTTTCCACCAATTGAAACCATTTAAACGATCGCCGTAAAAATATTCTATTTCAATAAAACAAAAAAATTACCAGACTTATAATATGGTTATTTTGTTTTTTTTTTTTTTATAAAAAATGTGTGTTGTGACGGAGTATTATAAAAAAGTGCGTTTATTTTTAAGGTTGCATGTCACTTGACCTTACAATACAACAATAAATTCAAAATATGTAAAGAATTTTTTTGGAAATTAACATACATGAAGATACGGAAATTATGATGTAATACCCGTACGACAACCTACAATCCGCCTAGGAAGAAGAATACCTGGTGTCGATTACTGTGAAGAAACTGCTTTACATTGTATTTTTAAAATAATCATTACTAAAAATTAAAATAAATAAAAACCTGTTCGTGGAAAGCAATCATTGACACATTAATATTAAATAAAACAAACAATTAGTTATTAACCACTAATTTAATAGAATTTATTCATAAACCGGTTAAGCTTTTCATAAATTTCAAAAGGGTAACAGTTCAAACTGATTATATTATTATTACCCCAATTAAGGTTTAGCCAAGCGAAACCGGCTGGTGAATAAATTTTTAATAAATTAGTGGTTAAAAATAAAGCGTTGGTTTAATTTAAATACCGTTGTTCTGGGGTAAAATACGCTTTCGGATGAATTTCTATATTGCAGAATAATTAAAAAGATAAACAATACACTTTGGAATACCAACGTTAGTAGTTTTAGTTTTCAGATAAAAAGATGATTTTTTTGTATGGAAAAGAATTCTTCTATGGAAAAATATTTTTGTATAAAAGAAATGGAATTATGAAAATTATATTTATCTTTTTTTTACTTCTACCATCGTGTAGAATCTCTTCCCTATTTCAGAACACCATCATAATTTTTATTGTCTCTATCGCCCTGAAAGAATCGAGTGTAAATTGTGCTGGATGGTGTTTAAATCCATCAATGAAATGGCCCCACCCTACATCTCTTAACTACTACCGGAAAACACTGGTCTGAGGCAGTCAACTCTTAGATCAGCAACATCATCAGCTATAGGCATACTGATGGAACCTTAGCGCAAGCCAAATTCTAAGCTGGAAGATCGCTCTTTTGAAGTAACCATGATGCATAACAAGCCCAACAGAATTCAAGTCTAAACAACAACAAAAAACCCTTTTAGGCTCTAACAACCTTAAATTAAATATACCTACCTGAGAGTAGCATTCTTGTTTTGTCTATAATATATCATCACATTTTTCTAATTGGATTTACATTATTCGAAGCCTTACTCATCAATCTGTCTCATGCCGAGGGACAAATCACATTTTGGAAGATAAAGCCTAATTAATTCTTCGTATTGTTGTACCGCTCAACATAACATTTGAATTTTCTCTCCTTAACACGCCCAATAAGAACAAATGTATAATCATTAAAATAAAAACCGGAATGAATAATGTCTTCATTTCTCTAATGAGCAAAAAACAGTGTTAATCTAAAGTAAACTCCTAGGTAATTATGGTCCTGTTTATTATCTGCCCATATAGGCTAAAAATTAATGATTAGATTATATTTATTTTGGAGTATTTAGTGAGTAAAACCTCGAATTGTAATATGCAGTTATTGAAGACAATATTAGCGATTTTTAAACGAACCTTGAAATAGAAAAATAGAGAAAAATTTACGGTCGTATCTAGACTTGCAAATTTCGCACATTAAACTAAAAATATGATATATTAATCCAAGACACTATCTAGATTGCATTTAGTTTGAGATGAATCTTGCGATCATACATAAAGATAGCAGCTAATAAAAATGTGCGGTGAGAAAAAAAATACAATGTTGGTGGTTCTTATTCCAAGTATAATACAGTTAAGACCAAAGGAAATAGAGTCCCGTTGGCTCAGTTGGTAGAGCAGCACCCCGGCAAGGCGATGGTCATAGATTCTTGTCTTAGATTTTTTCTAATTTTCATGTTTCAATGTTGCGATTAAAAATCGCTAATATTGTCTGCAGTAATTAAATAATATCTACATTCTAATGCAGCATCACGTTCATTAGTCAAATGCATTGTATAATTATAGTTTTGTAAAGTGATTGACGAACCGGAGGATGAAATCTGTTGATTAGCCATATGGTGATTAATTAGTTTGTGTTTGTTTAGTAATAATCAGTTTAGAAATATATTGCATTTTTGTTCAGCGCCTGGTGTGTATTTACTACACATTGCTTCTAATAACTTTAATAACTCCATAAATATAATAGATTCTGGGTTCAGATTTTAGGTATTCCTCCATTATACATTAATGCACTGAATTAAAAAATAATATTTTACATAGTTTTCAAATTCAATTAAAAATCAGAGATTTTTGTTAAAAATCGGGAACAAATACACCAATACAATCAACCATGTGACACTGCTATGCGGGAACATGAGGAATCCACACGTCCGCAGTTGTATCTAGAGTTTTAGACTATCGATACCAACGATCGCATAGCTGTGTGTGTGAGTCCAGCGCCCTTCCAGCACCTGCAGCCAGTAAGTCGCGAGCCGTCGTTGGATAAGGACTCCCCGCACGTTTTTATATACGTTTTTTGTACGGTTTTTTCATGTTTTCAGCAATTAAATTACAATTATTATCACTTTTGATTTAAAATTTAATAAACATAAGCGATTAGCTATGAATATTCATATTTTTCCGATATTAAATCGCTTATTTTGAGATGCGTAATGACTACACATCACCGGAACGCGTGGATTTTTTTAGCACAGTAAGGGAAAGGTTAAGGGGTTTTTTGTACAAAACGGCGCTATACAAAGAAACCAATATATTATTATTATTGGAGGCCTTGTATAATTGTTTTTTTATTATTTTAAAATGGTTGTTACAATAACTAGTTGATTAAGCTCAAATGAATAAAGTGATGCATTAAGGACACACATATTTATATATTTTAACTATTATAATGAAATGCTGGTTTTAAATCAACTCACTCCGGTAGATTTGGCCATAGTTATTCGATAGTTCCATTGACTTTGTCAACTTGGCTGTAGATTGCAAGCCTTAGTCAACATCTACAAGATGCCCGGCACCTTTATTAGTGACTGCGGAATACGTAATGTGTGATTGTCGCCGCCGAAGCCAAAAGTCTGGATAAGGGACGACTTTGTTGACTCGCAGGCCGAATTAGTAAACAAGGGAAACCCTCGGCAAACACTCAACTTCCAAATAGTCAGACGAAAACTCGAGGACCTAGCAGAAGCAACTTGGGCCAACCGTTTAACTTGCCACCCAGTCTACCTTATAGCAGTGTAAGTTGTCCCAGCCGAGATAAACACGCCAATATTGCAAACATTCTATTAATTGGTGTACTTTGAAACTTCTCGGCGATATTATGCAAATAGTTTTGTCGCTGTTTATATTATGTTTTATGGTTTGCAGGTAGCTTATGAGTCGTTCTTGCAAATCACGTATTAATATGCTACACATATGTTTCGTTATCGAGGAATCTTCTAAAAATATTTTCAGGAGAACGAACTCTTAGCTTCTAAAGGCCTCGAGTACTTGGTCGAAACATAATACAGTACTGTGACAATTAAAAATCGAACCTGTTCGTGTAACGAATTTTCGGAATCTTGAAATCTTTAAGAATTAAGAAGTTGTCGGGACATTTGAGAGTTTAACGTTTTCCGTTACCTTTTAACCTTGGAACCTTCTTATAAGAGAATTTTTTATTATTTTTGCCGTCCAATGCTGGGAATGTTTTGGTACATCAATGTTATATACAATACTATATGCAAGCATAGAAATCAGCAAATTGAGTGTTTTATCTACGATTTTAAAAGAAGTACAGTTTTTACGAGTTGATTTATGATAAATTTTATATAAAAGCATAGAAATCACCATTATTTATAATTAAATTGATAATACCAAAAGCATTATCGTGATAAATGTTTGGATTTTATGACGTGTTGCGCTTCCTTCTTATTTAACTAACGTTTTCGATAGCTTTATAGTGTCCACCATCAGGGCATATGAATTGGTTCTATCTGTGTTGAAAATAAACAACTTGTTTGTATTTCTAGTTTCTTCCCAACTTTTAACTCCAATTTTGACAACGCAAGTTTCTATTTTCGTAACGCGTGTGCTTGTTTTTGGATCTTTGGATCATAGAAATAGACGGAAAAATGTTAGTTATGTGAACGATACAGTCTTACTATTCAAATACAAAGATTGGACTAAGGTGCACAAACGACAAACATCTTAAAACACACACGAATGCACAGACACCAATATCTGCGATTTCTCTACTCTGAAAAACTGACCAAATAAAATATCTTGAAATCATAATAGATCATAACCTCAAATAAAGACATCATATCAAACACAAATAAACTCCTCGAAACAATACACATTTTCGTAAACATAAAAAAATATTTAATTTTAATAAAAATAAAAACTCGGTCTATAAGCACAAGATTTTGGACAAAGACACCACAAATACCAGGCAATAAAAGCATTCAACAATCTTACACTCGACACAAAAAATTAGGGAAGCCAAAAAAATTTCACAAATAAAATTAAGAAATAGATTTAAGAACAAAAAAAAAATTAAAATGGTTAAAAAATATACCTACATAGTACACGTATATTATACCCAACCCGATCAATAATTACATGTATATTGCTTTGTTTTCTTAACTGTCTTAAATATTTTGTTTTTACTGCTTCATTTTATTTTATTTCTAAATATTTCATTTAAATTCGTTCAATTTAACATAATTTTATTTAAATATATATTACGATGTCAACTCGGCCACCGGTCGGTGGCCGAGTTGCCATCGCGCTTGGGTCTCACTCGGGCGTAGTGTGTTCAATTCCTCGGCTGGCTAAGTCCTCCATCACAACACAAGCAACATTTTCAGCTTACTGTGGTGGTAGTAGGAGATTTTCAAATATTGTCAGTTTATTCGTAACCCGGGAATTTTGTCTTTCTTTTAAAAAAAGAAAAAAAAATTGTCACATACGTTTTAAATAGGGGGCTCATTACGGATAAGCAACCAGTGAGGCCTACATTACCATGAAATATTTTATAAAAATATTAATATTTCAATAAAAAAACCGATCGCTCAAAACGATTTTACATACTTGCCATTATATGCCAGAAATCACTCAAAAGATACAGTATAATATGGTGTATCGAACGTCCAAACGGAACAGCATCATCATCAATATAACATGCACATCAAATATAACAAACATAACAAAATGCCATAATATCTACCGCTCGAAAACTGAGTAAAACCTTCCATAAAAACTAATGTTTATATACCTACCCTACAGATAGAAAACTAATTATAGTTTAAAAACCTGCACTGCCGGTTAACGGGACCTTTTATCACCCCGGCCCAAAGAACAGTTGTCTCGCCTTAACGCAAGCAACCATCTTGCTCTCGCTAAACAACCGCTGATTGGCTGAGCAAAAAAGGGCTGCTCCTGCGGCCAACAGACATCCAATATATTTGAAAAATATCAGAATTTGCAAGCCTTTTCTGCAATAATAAGAGAAAATGTTAACTAAATCATTTTATACAAAGATACTTACATGTTAATTAGTTTAAAAAATAAATTAATTCGGTGCTAGAAATTGCGCCCGCAATAAAGAAACCAACCGTCTTTATAGAGGCGTTCTTATTTTATGCAAATCACAAATATCGAATAAATCGTCTTTCTTAAGACGTATACATACATAAAACACTACAAAATTCGAAAATCCTTTTATTTTCATTGTGGTTTAAATAATTTTGTGACTATTCAAATGAAATACCACGAGTGTTTTATTTGAATCATTACAAAGGACAAACGTGAATGTGTACGGGTTCTTATATTTACAGTTTTTTTCTTGTGTAAGCAATCACGTCCAGTACATATAGGATGGAATAGATAGATGACTTACCAATTTTCCTTCAGAACTGTAGGTCAGCCAATCTATCCACGTGCCAATTTTTGGCAGAACAACAGGAAAGGAATTTGTTAGTAAGGATATGATCAGATAAGGAAAGGAATAGATGTGGTGTTTTGAAAATTTGGTTTTGAAATATGAGAATTATTATAGCGGATTGATTTAACTTTGCGTTGTAGGCAGGAGGTGATGTAAAAGGAACTGAAGGTATAAAAGTACTGTTCTGAAATGTGACAAAAATTAAGTAACATTACTCGCAAAACCATATTGTTTAAATGGATTGCTTTTTTAAAACGATAAATTTGTTCACAGGAGGCCTGCTTGCACAGGCGGGTGTGCACAGTAAAGGATCAGCCAACCATAACTCGCTATCTGGCGGAGGAACAGTGAGTCCTTCCCTTCCGATGCTGAACCAACCACATTTCCATGCAGTACCGAGAAACGTCACGGCGCTGGTAGGAAAGTCGGCCTATCTCACTTGCAAAGTGAGGAACCTAGGAAATAAAAGTGTAAGTTCTACATTCAAATTCTACATTCAAATCCCGGCGGTCGCAAGGAAATTTTATTTGATTAATTTCTGTATTTTCATGATAAAAAAAAACAAAACAATTTATGTTTTTTTATTTTTTCGGAGAATACTTTACGATATTTTTTCTATCGAGGGAATTGTGTTAGTGTTATTATATTAGTCTTAGATGTATTACATTACCAACATGTTACGGGCATTCGCCTAGTTTTATGTATTTTTAATAATCAAATAATTCAAATGTTTCAAACCACTTTATTTTTACAAATGCATTATATTCTCTTGCAAATTAAAATTTATATTTAATTGTATCAAATTTAGACCATATTAATAAAATGTGCTCAAAATAACAAGATGTTGATTCCAATGGATTCCTAGGAGGTGTTATAGCGGATTCCATAGATGGAATGGTTAGGGTCAAGATTGCACGATAGACGTGCATAATAGGTACATTTTTATTATGTTAAATAATAATATTGTTCCCATAACTGGTGTTCTATATAGGCTTCAAGGATTACTACCCATTCATTTTCTAACTTTGGTGTACTATGCCATGGTACATGGACAAACATGTCAAGGACATCTATTCAATTTCCGGTATCCTTCTAATCACGACCACCATCCTACAAATTACCCATCAATCAACCCACACTAACATCAAGCTACTTTACAATCAAGACATCAACAACCACAATACTAGAAATATCAATAAAAATTTCTAACACACACTACGAAATTTGGAATAAAATCTTTTAACTATATTGCCTACACACTCTATAACAATCTTCCAGATTTGATTCAAAGCAAGGCTTTAAAAGAATATTTTTTAAAAACATAAAAACGAACATACGTAATTCTTGTCGTGTTGTACTTTGTTTTGTTTATTTTTCTCTCTTTTCTATTCCCTGTATTTGTAATCAAGCATAATCTCTTTTTACCAATGTATTAGTGGGTACCTTCTTTTAAATTCCTTCCTTGGCTCTGTGCTTATCTGAATATCCCTGTCTGTTTTCTTTTTTGTTTCTTCTACTTAACCTCCCTTTTTCTATTTGTGTACTGTTTTGTATGTGAAACTTATAATTATGATATTTTTAATTGTTGTAATGTTTTTATTTGTGAGTACAGCGGAACACGTGTTAATTCATTATTTTATATTGACTTACTGATATTGTCGCATTCTGCTATGATATTATTAAGAACACGTGTTCTCGACAAATTTTGAATAACTTATATTTTATCAGGAAATGTACATACTGTTACTTTTTTAACAGAATCATTTTCTCGATGCATGAACGAAGATTGCCATAGGTATCCAAGTTGACGTCTTGTCAATTGCCATTGGACTGAAGTTCTTCTTTTTTGTACAGGTGTCCTGGATAAGGCATCGAGACCTGCACATTTTGACGGTGGGCAGTTACACGTACACGTCGGATCAGCGGTTCCAGGCCACGCACCACAAGGAGACGGCTGAGTGGACGCTGCAGATCAAATGGGCTCAGGAGAGAGATGCCGGCATGTATGAATGTCAAATCTCCACGCAGCCCGTCAAGAGCTACTTCATCAACCTTAATGTTGTTGGTGAGTCTTCTGTACTATATTTTCAGCTATTCGAAAGGAAGATTGAAATTCTTTATAACGATGGCCCATAACTTTTTTTGAACTGTGAGGATTTCACCCTGTTACGGGCAACTAGCTCAGTCTAATTGTACCCAAATAAAAATCAGTCTTCCTCTATCGATTCATGATACGGAAAGGCTACCTGACTCAGAGCTGCACTCTGGAATTGTTCGAAATAACACATCCGTGGTCGAAATATTCATCAGCACGCGGCATTGTTTCAATTGTAGGTAACATAATACGTTCCAAGTAACCATTGGAAAGTTTGTCAAATATTTACAAACGTTAATATGATTTCTTCTACGCGAGTTATAACAAAACTATTTTTACATTATCTTTGTACATATTAGCGCATATCGCACCTGGAGCCGCTCTAAACTATCAAATAAATAATTAAGCAGACAAAAGGGCAAAATGAAATGTATAAAATTAATTTATTGGGTTTAGTAATGTATTCGTATTCTCCCATCAAAGCATAACTATTACCTGTAGTATTGTTTTTTGAATAAAACAACTGACTACTGGAGCTGCAATATTGATAGGATGTAATCTCTGGGCAGAGAAATTATTATTTGCTTTGAAGAAGCAAAGCAAGTTTGTTTCTTTAGTAGCTACACGCATTTGCAACGAGAATTATAGGAATGTATGAGGTGATTCATGACCGATGATGTATTATTTTTTTCTTTTTTTATGAATGCACAGGTGATTGCTTGGCGTGGAAAATATATTGTGTTAGTGACATAGCACGATTGACTGGATGCAACTCGTAGTTATTAGAATTTTGATATAATAGTATCATTAGAGGAAAGATGCGTTTCTGTTTGCTTTTCATCAAAAGTTTTGCAAACAATGTTTTTTTTCTCACCTTGTTGCAGTCCCAACGGCGACCATTCTTGGGGGTCCGGACCTACACGTGGACCTCGGCAGCACCATAAACCTGACTTGTAGCATAAGGTTCAGCCCGGAGCCGCCTGCGTACATCTTTTGGTACCACCAGGACGAGGTTTGTGCAATTTGAAAATAAATAAAACATTTTTCTATAATTTACAAAATAAAACTCTTTAATAATGTTTAATCATTGATGAAGATAATATGAATATACACAAAAATAACGGTGATCCAGTACTGCCTGTTTCATATTTTCATTGCGAGGTTTTGATCAATTATTAATATTACGGTGAGGTTTATAAGCTTCAATATGTTATCCATAATAAAATTTAATATTTGATAACGTTACTGATTTAATTTTTAAAAAATTGGCATTATTTTAATTGAGTGGCAATACATTGATAGATAAATGTTAATAATTATATTTGGATGATTTTTATAGCATCGTTTTTGTGAAATATCACCTGAAGGGTGCAGCGCCATTAAAATTTCTCGTTGCTTATTATTTGTTATTTATTATAAATTTTTGTTATAGTAAATTAACCTTAATTTTAATGAGCCATTGTACATAGATAATAACGCTAGTAATTAACAAATGAAGCATAAATAATATAATTGCAAAAATATAACAGTCCGAAGATATGACTGTCTGAAACCTTTGCGGTTGGAAAGGATTAAATTTAGGATTTAGTTAATTAATTTAAGTTTAAAAATAAGTAACATTATAGGTACTAATTTAATTAATATGATGAAATATTGAGCAATTATAAAAATAGATTGGAAATTGTAACAAAATCTCAAACAAAGAATCAGTATTTCCGTCGAAATACTGATTACGAAAATTGCTTTATTGACAGTTTTACCAAACATACAAAATGAGCACTTTGACAGTTTCACAGGTAATTAAATTATTTTCAGTCACAGCACGTTATTCGACACTCTCGTCTAAAATTTAAGGCCTTCTGTTTTATTTGACGTAAATTTACTGATCATGGCAAATTTATATAACTCTTTGACAATCTCTGACATATTTTAAACAAAGCTTTATGCATTTAATTTACAGTGACTATAGGCACCTAAAGTGGGTTGCCATATTAATAGGGACAGTTCCAATACTTCCTGATTTTTATGTTTACGTTGTCTCTACTTCTAAACAACTTGTATATGATGGCCACTCCTTCGTTATTTTTGATGCTGGTATCGCCATTGACACTTTTAAGAAGTGGCAACACTCGTAAAGTGCCACATCCCTCGAAAATTTAAGGTTTTTTCCACATGGCCAGCATTTTTGTGAAAATGCGTGATTGAAGTTCTGGTACTTAAATAAATATACATAATAATTATAATTATCAGTTTTAACAGTTAAGCTGTACAAAAATGTAAGTAATTATAAATTATCTATTAATTTTGTAATTTTTTTTTCATATTTTATTTCAGTGAATAGTTTTTCCATATTGAGTCCAATGTTCTGTTTTTTCAGTATGGCTAGGTCTTCGTACACGTCCCCAAGAAAATGTCTGGAAGTGAAGACACTATTATTAAACACTCAACATTCCCGAAGGGAAATAGCAGCCATTACAGGTATTTTAAAGTCTGTGGTTAACAGGATAAATTAGAAAATCAATCAAAACCTGCCCCTTGAATTGGATCACAATTGAAAATGCGGCAGAAAACGAATCACTACACCTTGTACTGACCGCAAAATCAAAGACGTCTGTATCCAAAACCGCAAAAAGAGTGTGGTGCGTATGACCTTGATGATCAACAAAAAAGATATAGAATTCTCCCAAAGGAGAGTCCAGAGGAGATTGGCGGAGGAGAACCTCATTGGTCATCGGCACAGCTAAAAAACCTCGCCTCACGGTAATATGAGGAAAAAAACTACTGGAGTGGGCTAACGCACACCAAAACATGACTACAGAGAACTGGAATATGGTAATTAACATTTTTGTGGTTTTTAAGCTTTCAAAAAATTCCATTAGTTTTATTATGGCCTTTTTTTAGGTGTGCTTCTCTGACGAGTCCATATTCCAAATTAGGTTGGACAAATCATCGTTCGTCCGACGACGCCCAGGAGAGAAATTTCATCCGGACTGCCTTGTAGAGACGATCAAACACCCTACCAGTATCATGGTGTGGTCAGTCATCCCTTCCAAAGGGATGGGGCTCCTCCACATTGTGCAAGGAAGTATGAGACAGAATCAGTACAGACAAATACTGGAAAACGATTACTGCTTCGAGTCGGAGAATGGTTTCCTGGTGACCAGTGTAACGGACGTAGTTGACCATATTATTTAATTTCATAAAAATTGTTTACTTTTATAAAATGTCCCTACTCCACGCCACTGGCAAAATCATCACTCCCCGCCACTGGCCATTTTGTTCCCGGCCGCTTGAAAAACTTTGTCTACGAACGGCATCGATACCGCATCGCCGGCTTACCTGCCGCGTGGATCGATGTCCAGCATTTTTCCTATGTAAAATTTACATAGAAAAATCAATTTTTAAACATTGCAAATATGTATATTTTACTTGTTCATCCCCTCGGCGGTAGTCAAATAAACACTATTTTCGATATACTACCGCTGAGGAGATATTAAAAAAGCTGTTTTTAACCCATATGTAAACCCATTTTTGAACAATATTTTTTACCTTTTTTGCGTGTACAAAAATCCAGGAACCTCGTAGCATAGTGAATCTTATCTCTTTCTGAGCGCTATGTTACGGGGGACCTCGGAAAAATACTAACTTAACATGTTTTACAAATTTGATCGCTTGAGATCATTTTTACACATTTATTTTACAAACATTTCTTATTTTTTGTCGTATCTTGACAAACAAAAAATCTAGTTGTCAAGATACACATTCCTATAACTACTATGCATTTAAACTATGTAATTATCATTCATGTAAGCGCTCAAAATCTTTTCTAACTCTCAAATTTAAGCGACTACTATCACCAGTACTACCAGCAAAATGAATATGCAACATCTTGTCGGAGGCTATAAACACATATCTGGCGCGGGTACAATCCCCCACCACTTTTTGACTCAAAACCCAATGTCGGGTGCGAGTCATGCTTATTGAATATAAGCAGCCAAATAATAAAATAAAATTATTTCATCTTTACCACCGAAACCAAGCGTTTTATTATCTACAAGTGACTCCTGCCCAACATCTGCCTCACCTCGCCGAGTCTTCTGCTCCAAGATCTTCTGGTGTTACCTCTTCAAGACAAGCCGGCCCTCCTCTGGAAAACCGCCAACACCAGAAGCGAGCAGAGACGACAGCACACCCAGTACCCAACATTCACCAAGCACTGGGTGCGGGAGGCAGATTCATCATCAATATTACTACTATCATCATCATCGGCCGTAAAGGAGCATTTTCAACGGTTGAAGACACGGTTTGGACCCGGCGCCTAAATCTACAGTCTTGTGCGGACTCCCGTCCAGTACAACCAGTAATACGTCTTTATGCACAACTCTGCACCCTGTCATAAAGCCAGGACTGTGATTGCATTTCTGGCTGAAAAAAATGTGCAGTTTTTACCTTGGCCGGGGAGTTCCCCTAACATGAACCCTATTGAAAACCTGTAGGAGCTCACCAAGAGGGAGATTGCCAAGGAGGTGATCACAACGAAGCAGCAGCTCATCTAAACCCTCATCCGGGTGTGGCATCATTCTCCTGACCTAAATATTACTGCAAAATTGTGCATTGAGAGTATACCACGGCGTGTACAAGCCGTTATTGCGGCTAAAGCGAAATTACGAAGTATTGAATTTCTGTTCGATAATGTTTAAAAATAATAAAATAATCGCAGGTTAAGGACAAATACGGTGTAAAATTTTTCAAAATTCAATGTTCTTGTTGATAAATAATAATAACCGCACCTAAAATCATAAACATCTGTGTTTTATGAACACAAACGAAACGTTTATTTGTTAAACGAACGCGAAACCTCTGTGTGGTATTATAGTATTTGTATATAAAAAAGTGTAGTTAATTAAATTAATACAGTAGGTACCAGTACACGAGAAAACTGAAATATTGTTTATTTTTAAATATCTGATCAAATTCTGCGTTTTCGTGATAAAAATGGGACTGGAGGCCCATAACGAATTTTTTGACATATTTCATAAAAAGTTAAGCACGAATATGTTATGAGGAAGTCGGAACAGGTGTTCTTCAAAATAATAATAATTTCAGACAAGGGCGCCTGCGAGAACATGTGTTCAGATATATTCTGAATAACTAATATTGGTAATTATTTACCTACACCTACCGTTTTAATACGCATTTTAAAAAAAATAATCATTTGATCAACTCAATGACAATAAACAACAACTTTTTTGCATTTACGATGTTAAAAAAATATTGATATTCAATATTATTTACGTAAATAATAATTTACGAGAAAATTGGCCCTACGACACACCATTTTGACAGAACACCGATATGAACATCGCGCATAATTCGCGTTTGTTTGTAGGCAGTGTAGAAAACATGAAAGACATAATCGGCATAATAGACAATTATTCGAGATCGCTGGCCACGTACCCATTAATTATTAGGGATTTAGAATTTAGTTTCTTAATATTTATAGGTTTACTACGATTTTTTTTTTAAATAAAACGATTTGATTTTAGGTTAATTTGGGTTATTATAGGTTAGGTAGGGTGAGGATTATTTGGGTTATTATAGGTTATTACAGGTTAAGTTAGGTTAGGTTGGTTTATTATAGGTTAGATTAGGATAGGTTAAGTTGGGTTATTATAGGTTAGATTAGGTTATGTTAGGTTAGGTTGGATTATTATAGGTTAGATTAGGATAGGTTAGGTTAGGTTAGGTTGTGTTATTACAGGTTAGATTGGGTTATTATAGGTTAAGTTAGGATAAGTTAGGTAAGGTTAGGTTAGGTTGGATTATTATAGGTTAGGTTGGGTTATTATAAGTTAGGATAAGTTGGATTATTATTGGTTAGGTTAGGTAAGGTTGAATTATTATAGGTTAGGTTAGGTTCGGTTGGGTTATTATAGGTGAGTTTAGGATAACAAAGAATTTCATCCTAATAATTAACGGGTGCGTGGCTAGCGATCTCGAATAATTGTCTATTACGCCGATTATGTCTTTCATGTTTTCTACACTGCCTCCAAACAAACGTGAATTATGCGCGATGTTCATATCGGTGTTCTGTCAAAATGGTGTGTCGTATTGAAAATTTTTGCGTAGATTATTATTTTTTATACGTAAATAATATTAAATATCAATATTTTTCAAAATCGTAAATGCAAAAAGGTGTTGTTTATTGTCATTAAGTTGAATCAAATTATTGTTTTTTTTTTAAATGCATATTAAAACGGTAGTCGTAGGGAAAAAATTTAACATAATATTTTATTGGGAAATGAACATGCAGTCACATTTTTAACAGCGTATTGATAAAAAAGCCGTACTCATTTTGGTAATTATTCGGAATCGCTGGACACGGATAATACGAAATATTTTTAAATAAAACCTTCTGATTTACCTTAGTTACTATAAAAGGAATCTGACTGCATTTGTGAAATTTTTAATTTTAGCATCTTAATTTTTATTTACGTAAAATGAAAATTCGCTTTCGTTGTATGGGATGACAGGTGGAATGGTTTCTGTTGATTACATTTTCTTTTGTTGGTATTCCCGATACGAGTGGCAAGATTTTTTACCACGTGCAAATACTAGGTAGGTACTGTTTTAGCCAAACTCAAAAAATTAAAATAAAGATATTTAGGTATGTTTTATAAAATAGAAAAATTTAAAAAAAGTGAGGTTATTATAGGTTAGGTTAGGTTAGGTTGGATTATTATAGGTTAGGTTGGTTTATTATTAGGATTTAGGTTAGGTTAGGTTGGATATTATAGGTTAGGTAAGGTTGGATTATTATAGGTTAGGTTAGGTTAGGTTGGATTATTATAGGTTAGGTTAGGTTGGATTATTATAGGTTAGGTTAGGTTAGGTTGGATTATTGTAGGTTAGGTTCGATTATAATAGGTTAGGTTGAATTATTATAAGGATATAGGTTAGGTTAGGTTAGGTTGGATTATTATAGGTTAGGTTCGATTATTATAGGTTAGGTTGGATTATTATAAGGATATAGGTTAGGTTAGGTTAGGTTTGATTATTATAGGTTAGGTTAGGTTAGGTTGGATTATTATAGGTTAGGTTAGGTTGGATTATTATAGGTTAGGTTAGATTGGATTATTGTAGGTTAGGTTAGGTTGGATTATTATAGGTTAGGTTAGGTTAGGTTGGATTATTGTAGGTTAGGTTCGATTATAATAGGTTAGGTTGAATTATTATAAGGATGTAGGTTAGGTTAGGTTAGGTTGGATTATTATAGGTTAGGTTCGATTATTATAGGTTAGGTTGGATTATTATAAGGATATAGGTTAGGTTAGGTTAGGTTGGATTATTATAGGTTAGGTTAGGTTGGATTATTATAGGTTAGGTTAGATTGGATTATTGTAGGTTAAGTTTCGATTATTATAGGTTAGGTTGGATTATTATTAGGATATAGGTTAGGTTAGGTTAGGTTAGGTTAGGATAAAGGTTAGGTTAGGATTTAGGTTAGGTTAGTTTAGGTTTGATTATTATAGGTTATGTTACTATAGTTTAGGTTAAATAAATCAATAATTATAATAATACCTAACTATAAATAATTTAAGTTTTTTAAGTAACATAAAAATATTTTATTTTTCGAGTTTGGCCAAAACAGTACCTAACTAGAATTTGCATTCAGAAATGACTCAAATTCTAGCCACTAGTATCAGGAATACCAACAGGAGAAAATGTCATCAACAGAAATCATTCCAGCTGTCATCCCATACAACGAAAGCGAATTTTCAATTCACGTAATTAAAAATAAAATGCTAAAATTAAAAATTTCCCAAATGCAGTCAGATTCCTTTTATAGTAATTGAGGTAAATCAGAAGGTTTTATTTAAAAATATTTCGTATTATCCGTGTCCAGCGATTCCGGATATTTACCCTCATTTTTCACAGCGTAGACAGCTTAATGTGTCATAATGATTTTAGTAGAGTTTCTATTTTGTTTTGTTTTTATTTTTTTTTACAAATAACCTACGTTACGTATTCAATAATGAAGACCGAGAGTAAACATACTAATTACCATAGCAAAATTTATACCAATTGAAGATATTTTCAATTACAGACATTAGTAGTTTTCCAATATTTAAAAGTGTTATTGATGGGACATATTTTCAAATAATATATCAATGTCAAATATTGGGCAAGGAACTCAAAACTCTTTTTTTAAAATACGTATTTTGACATGGGTTCACATTCACAACTTCCGTATTCATTCAAGCTTGTATGTTAAACGAAATGAAACCAACGTGTCACATATAAATAAGGCATCCAAAACGTAAGTAAATAATTCCTACGCATTGCGGCCTGTTCCAACTGACACACAAGGGCGTAGAATTGGAAAGCCCGAAATACCCCCTGAGATGGGTACAATACAAATCAACTTTAAACTTTGATTGAGTTATGGACACAATCATAAACTTTTAATTAGTACCCGGCCTAAAGTGAGCATTACTCAAAAATTCATTTTTGAACGTAATAATTCACTCTTGATACTTGCCGAATATTTCTACGTATCAAATGAAAAACTACAATCGGTTTGATAATTGGTGTAAGTTTTTCTTTGGTTGAAACAGCGAAAGAAGTTTTGCTGAAAATTTCTTCACAAGTTTGAATATATTATATTATATGAGTTCATTATGATAAAACAAAGTTAATATGAACAAATATGCATAATGTATACGCAGAAAAGAAAATTTTAAGTAACATTTAGAATTTTTTTATATTTAAAAAGAACTTTATTTAGAACGGAATCATTACATTGAACATTTATTGAGGAAATTTGAATATAGACAGCAAAATTTTATGAAACCCTAGTTTGACATTTTCCAGTTTTAGAAGAGTTTAATTTAATTACTAGCTTTTTGCCCGTTGCAGGCAACTAATGGGTAAAAATTAATTGCGTGGTGTAGTATTTGAATGAAGATGAGGCGAGGGTGTGGGTCTACAAATAGTTTAAAAAAGAAATGTATATTTGAAGAAAAAAAAGAGCCAAGGAGCTTACTGATCATTTTTCCACCGAGCCATTCGTGTTGTGTAGGTCGAGACGCGTAATTTGATACCCATATCGTATGTACGGTTTTTTGTCACCGACATTCTCCAAAAGTTGTTATTTTGGAAAAAGAATCGCTCAATTAACACGCAAAATTTAAAAACTTTTAATAATGTAATATGTATGTTTGCATGTGAATGAAGCAATGAATGTGTGACCACAAATGAATTAAAATATATGTATGTTTAGAAAGAAATGGATATTTTGAGAAAAAAAAGTGCCAAGGAGCTTTCTGATCACTTTTTCACCGAGCCATTCGGATTCTGTAAGTCAAGACGCGTAATTTGATACCCATATCGTATGTACGGTTTTTGTCACCGACATTCTTCAAAAGTCCCAGCGAGTTTTATTTTGGAAAAAAACATTGCTCTATAAACAAACGCAAAATGTAAAAACTCTTATTGGAAATTTTTTATTTTTAATTTTAAAATCTACCACTACCACTACCACTACCACTACCACTACCACTACCACTACCACTACCACTACCACTACCACTACCACTACCACTACCACTACCACTACCACTACCACTACCACTACCACTACCACTACCCCTACCCCTACCCCTTCCCCTACCCCTACCCCTACCACTACCCCTACCACTACCCCTACCACTACCACTACCCCTACTCCTACCCCTACCCCTACCCCTACCCCTACCCCTACCCCTACCCCTACCACTACCACTACCCCTACCCCTACCCCTACCCCTACCACTACCCCTACCCCTACCACTACTACTACTACTTGGTACAATTTATCAATTTGCGTGACGCTATTGATGTTGTTTTTCACCACGGGGCGACGGTACCCGTGCCAAATTATTGATCGGTTTTTTTTAATTTTAAATCCATACGTTATATAACAACACTACGGACCTAACCTAGAAAACGGGCTAAAACACGCTGTCAGTACCTGCCTACCTAGGACGTCTACCCGGTACCATCTGTGTAGGTACCTGCACCTACTATTAAAAATTTACCGAAAAAATATTTACATAACGCATTTAGGTACCTACTCGTTAAAAAATAAAGAGATAAAAACTTAAAATATGAATGGCTCCCGGGGCGACGGTACCCACGCCCGCCTCTCAAATTTATTACAAACACTCAAACTGGAAAAATTTTTGATTAAAAAATGTTTATTTTACAAAACAATTAACACCGCTTCACCCTATATAATTTCTGCGCTCCTGGTAGAAATTATAAAATTGCGGGACGCTATTGATGTAGTTTTTCACTACGGGGCGACGGTACCCGTGCTAAATTATTTTCCCCAACTTTATTTCGTTAATAAAAGTTTAAATTTTTGATTAAAAAAAATTTATTTTACAAAACAATTAACACCGCTTCACCCTATATAATTTCTGCGTTCCTGGTACAAATTTTAAATTTGCGTGACGTTATTGATGTAGTTTTTCACTACGGGGCGACGGTACCCGTGCCAAATTATTTTTCCCAACTTTATTTCGTTAATAATTAATAAATTTTATTTCGTTCAAAAGCATTATCTATTTTCAAAAGATTAGTCGTCAAAGTAAGTACCTACACAGATTTTATCGTTTCTTTGAAGTAACATCACTATGTAATAAAACATCTCTTCGGTGCTTGTCTATCATTGCTATTATTTCTAATTGGCCAAAGGCCAGACTGATTAAAAATGGCATTTTTCGGTTCAAATTGTAAATGTCAAAACTTTAGCCGCTTATTGTGACACATTTTGAACCGAGCGCCATTTGTAGGACGGCCGAAAAACGTTCCTTAACCTTCGGAGGATGAATTTTTTCGATAATTCTAACCGTAGACTGTGCCTTTTTGACGGAATTGAATCATCAGGTAGACCGTGTTGATTTTATAAAAAATCGTTCCACGTGGTTTCGTGTTGACCACGTGACTAATTTTTGTCCAATGATACCATTATGCAAAGAAAAACAATTCCACTTAAATTAAATCAATTTGCCTAAAAGTGAGGAAATTTCGTAATATTTATCGTGAAATTAAAATTTATTTTTCGTGAAATTTAAAAAAAAAATCAACGATACCTGATTAAATCAGACACGACGCTCGATCAAAATCAATCGTCTTTTTAATTTGCGTTAGAGTAATGCTTAAAACGAAACATTTTCGAGCAAAAAGGCGCAGGAATTTTTTTTAATGATTTTGCGTTCGGCGTGCGTTCGAAATTGAATAAAAATATAAACGGTGAAGGAGAAAAAGTTTTACAGATCGGTGGCGATCGATGAAAACGAAACATTGAGAAAATGCACCAAAATTTGGCCGTTTCGAAACCGTGCGTGTTGCAACACTCGCGGGGAAAAGTTGATTTGTCGCCGGGAAGCTCTGCCGATTGACCGGCCGCGAATTGACTTATTGGAGTGTTGCCGTCCCGGCCGCCGAAGAGCGAGAAAATCAGCGCTCTCGTATGGCGCGCCTCGAGCGCTTCCAGTTTCCGCCGCCAGAGTTCCCGGACGATTTTGACGACATTGATGACCGAACGAATCCTCTCGAGTTTCCGGGAATTATTTCGATACAAACTCTGGTTGAATTTCGCCCAAAACGCGTCCCGCCATACTGAACCTCGAGTCGAAGCGGCTCCGTGAGAGCAGCGGTCGATTTTCGCTCGCCAGGAAATCGGCAAAAAAACAATTGAATGGGACTTTTTTTCAAGCACGCCAAAACGAACCTAGTGTCCTATGTGACTAAGGGGTCAAGTGGTCGATTTTCGCCTAATTTTAAGCGACCAAATAAAACAAAGAAACTGTGTATTAATATATGCATTATTTTTTTAATCCGAAACCATTAAATATTTAAAAAAACGAAACTTACGCTTTGACAATCTGAATACACAAATAATAATAAGTAACTAACTAACCATCACGCCGTTATGGCAGAGAAGACGGACCGCCAAACAACTCAGTCTTAGCACACACTTCTTGCCTCATTCACATTCGTACATCGTCTCATACATACTCTTCTATTATTCTGACTCTTGACATGGCCCGACTCGAGTACCTATCTGATTTACTTGAGCGTGCCATTTCTTCCTCGAGCGTCCCAGACTTCTTGTACCATTCGCATTCGCATCATATATTCTCCTTACACTCCTTTCTTCGCTCATTCGCTCTACATGCCCAAACCATCTAAGCGTCCCTTTCTTAATCTTACTCATTAGGCTTACATCTGCCTTGCACTCTTTGCGGATCTCCACATTTCTCACACGATCACACATGGTTTTACCATACATACGCCTCAGGGAAAATAATAATAACCAGTTCAAAATGTCCCGGTAAGTTTTTTCATTTACGTTTTCGATATTAAAATTTTTTTTTTAAATAAATCAAAGTTTATTTCAAGTACAAACATTTCAAAGATAATTTTATCTAGTTTGTAAAACTTTATTTCTTTTCAAAATTTCAAAAATAAGAGATATGCAGCACATTTAAGATACCTCGGAGGCAAACGAACACTTCCAGTTTTGGAAATTAAAGTTAAATTTAAAGCAAAAGTTCTAGAGTTCCTTGAACCGCAGTTACAGACAGAGTCACTACCAAAATTAGTATTTTTAATTATTTTTTTTACAAAAACACCCACTTTTCTTTTTGTAAATAATCACATACCGAAGTTTTACGACGTATGGTGAAATAGGTGTATATTTACCATAATATCAATGAATAAATTTATCGGAATCGATTTTACTAACAAAATAAGTTAACGACATCTTAGTAAACCTATTAAACCGCTACAAAGTAACCATTGAAAATGAACTGAAAGTTTTTGGAATTCAATTACTGAATTTGTAAAGATTTCTCTTTCTCGAAGAAGAAACTCCAGTTCCCAGTTGGTTCACGTGAGCGAGCGATAGATACGTTGAACTCAGAAAAGTCCAAGAGTCAGAGGTGGTCGGTGTCTGAATTTGACAGCAGTGTATTTAACTTAAAAATGGCTTCATGCAATACAGATTAATTGAATATTAAATGATAACGAGAGCTGCATACCTATAACCACTTTTTCAGTGTCAGGACCAATATTCATTACTCATAAAGATACACAAAATTTTGAACGGAAAACAAACGATCAAAACCATTTTTTTAAATACCCTATTCACAATTTTTGCCTTATAAACCCACATATATTATTTTCAACAAAGGTGTTTGCGGGTCATCATTTTTCAAAGTTTAATCGCTTGATTCTGATTACTACTTATTTTTAAACAAGGTTTTTACAGAGCATGAGCTCGCTAAAACCGAGCCCAGTGGTAATAATGTATAGTAGGGTGTATCGATTTTTAACTTTTTTTTTGTTTTCAAATTCCAAGTTGAAAAAAAGTTGCTACTAGGTACCACAACTTACCACAAAAAATTTTGGATTTTTAAAAAAATGTTTAGGTCTCCCGCACAAGGCCTAAAGTTTTAATTTTTTTCAAAAAATATCAAATTTTGTTAAAATTTAAAAAAATAAAATCGTAATTTTTGCGTTTATTCCAAGTTAAAAAAACAGTAATATTAGGGCATAAAAATAAGTAAGAAACGATTTTTTTATAAAAAATGGATTTTAGGTCTCCCGCACAAGCCCTAAAGTTTGTTAATTTTGATGAAATTTTGTAATTTTGTGTATATATATGAACCATGTTTTTTTTAAGTTTAAGCCACCGGAATTAATTGTACTTTTCTTATAGAAGGCATAAAATGAGACAATATATATATATTTTTTTTTTTTTTTTTTTTTTTTTTATATTTACTCCACACAGGAGGCCCTGAAGAAAATAATTTCCCTCAGGGCCTATGTCATCTTTGGGGATGCTGTGTGGAGGGTCTTTTTGTGGAGAGGAAGGAGTGAACATGGGTCTTGAAGAGTCCCATGTTGTAGGAGGGAGGAAACACAGAGGCCGGCAGTTCGTTCCACAGCCGAGCTGTTGAACTTAAGAACGAATCGTAGAAGCGACCCGTTCTCATGTGACAAGTGTCAACTGTGTACAAATGTTGGGCGCGCGTTTGGCGTGTATCCCGACTACGCACCGGTGCCGAAGGGATCAATGACGCTAGTTCCTCAGAGCATCTTCCATTGTAATACCGATAGAACAAGGACAGCATACCTACCTGACGCCTGTGCTCTAAAGATTGCAGTCCGTTTGTTAAGATTGGGGAATCTATCAAACGGACCGCCCGTTTCTGCACAGAGTCAAGGGTTTTTTTCAGGTATTTTGGGGCTCCAGACCAGAGATGGCTGCCAAATTCGACAGTAGGGCGCACTTGCGATTTGTACAGGGTGAGCAGTTGTGTACTATTAAAGTATCTGCGGGCCCTGTACAGTACGCCCAGCTTCTGAGAGGCCAACTTTACTCTGGCTTCGATGGAGCCCCCGTACCTGAGCTGGTCACTAATAGTTACACCAAGCATATCAATGGAAGGCCTGTTCGGAAGATTGCTTCCGTTAAAGGAGACTAGATTATCATTTGGATCCCTTTTAGACGTAATCAGACAGGATTGGGTCTTTGAAACATTAAATTCGACGAGATTATTTTTACCCCAGGAGGAAATACTCTCGAGATAACCGTCCATTCTCTGCTTCAAAGCCCTCCGAGCCGTTGGAGTTTGTGTGCCCTTTGGGGGCTTGTCAAACAAAAAGCTATCATGAACTGTACTGTCATCCGCGTAACAATGAATCGGTGCACATGTCAAAAGGTCATTGATGTGCAACAAAAACAAAGTCGGAGACAGAACCGATCCCTGTGGGACGCCAGCATTTATGGAGTGCGAGGAAGAGGTGAAACCGTCAGCAACCGCCTGAATCGACCTATCCCTTAAAAAGTCAGCAATCCACGTACACAGGGATGCGGGAAGTCCGTAAGAATGCAATTTGTTGACAAGTCCTCGGTGCCAGACCCGGTCAAAGGCCTTGGATATGTCTAGTGCGACCGTTTGGGTCTCACCGTGACGTTCCAGGCACCGCCCCCAAACATGCGTCACATACGCGAGAAGATCACCGCACGAGCGGTTCCGCCGGAATCCGTATTGACGGTCGTTGATAATTTTGTTCTTCTCGAGGTATGTGAGCAGTTTGTCGTTGATCACACGTTCCATCACTTTGGACAGAACTGATGTGATCGCTATGGGGCGGTAGTTGGCCGGGTTGGAGCGGTCACCTTTCTTGGGAATAGGGTGAATTACCGCTTTTTTCCAACCAGAGGGCACAGTGCCACACTTCAGGGACATTTTGAAGAGCTTTGTCAAAACTGGAACTATTTCCGCAGCACACCTCTGCAATACCAGGGCAGGTATTCCATCAGGTCCACTAGCTTTGTTAACATCGAGCCCCCGTATGACGTGGAGTACATCCCGATGCCGGATCCTCAGCTTTTTCATAAAGAAGCCGCAGTGAGGAACCGACGGCGGAACAGCACCCCCGTCGTCGAGGGTCGAGTTTTCCGCAAACATTTTCCCTAAAAGGTTTGCCTTTTCGGTGGCGGTGTTTGCTAGTGAGCCGTCAGGTCTGGTAAGAGGTGGCAAACTGGGTTTGCAAAAATTTCGACCTATTGAGCCCGCAAGCGACCAGAATGCTCTGCTGCCATGCGGGCAGGCAGCCAGCTTTTTGCTGATCTGCAGGTCGTGTTCGAATTTTGATCTATTGATGATTCTCTTGCATTCCTTTGCCGATTTGTTGTATGCTGATCTGCTTTCGGGCGTTCGAGATGTGTTGTAGGCTCGGTAAGCCGCGTTTTTTCGTCGAACTGCTTCGGAGCATTGTCGACTGAACCACGGCTTTGAGCCCACGCCAGTTTCTTTAGTAGTCGATTGTATGAAGCCATCCATCGCCGATTTGATGACTTCACCAATCTCCTGGGCACATCTTGAAGGGTCCGAAGTCCGAAAACAAACAGCTGACCACGGAAAAGCATTGAAATGGGCCCGCATACCGAACCAATCTGCTGACCTATAGTGCCACACTTTTCTCCTCAGCCTCTCATTGGTTGGTCTGAGGCTAACGGGGATTGATGTCGTCACTAGGCAGTGGTCAGATGATCCCAGAGGCGCTGTGACGTCAATCTTATAACCGTGTGGCACAGTAGTTAAGAATAGGTCTAACAGATTGGAGCGGTGAGTCTGGACATCAGGAACCCTTGTAGGCTCCTGAACCAATTGCTCTAATCCGTAGCAAATGGCAAAGGATTCCGCCTGTCGGCCAGCCGAGTCCGTTGGGCCTGAGAACTTCAACCATGGTTCGTTATGAACGTTGAAGTCCCCCAGAACAACAAACTCGGCCGAAGGGTAGCGGGGCAAGAGATCATCAATAGTATCGCTCAAATGTTTGAAGAGCTCGGAGGTGTCTGATTCGCTATGGTTCGGTGAGCGGTATAGACATGCGTAGAATCTTGCCGTACTGGCAAGATTGACGCGCACCCACATTACGTCGAATCTGGAGTTTTCCAGACTCAATAGTCGCACACAGTTGACGTCAGCTCGACTATAGAGGCAGACTCCTCCTTTTAGTCGGAATTTGCTTGCGAGGGTAAAGCCCGGGCAGTCCAGATAGGAGGAGTCTGGCGGCTCGGCTATCTGAGTTTCGGATAGGAAAAGAAGGTTGGGACGTTGGGACAAAAGATGGTGATGGACGGAATTTAAGTTAGTGTGCAGGCCGCGAATGTTGGCAAAATTTACCAACAGATTTGGCCCGCACCGGGGACGCCTGCTACTCGCCGCTGTAATGATGTTAAAATTTTTGTGTTGTATATTCATGAATTTATTTTTTTTTTTTTTGTAAGGGTAGGAGGTGAAAGGAAAGGTCTGGAAAGGAAAGGTATGAGGGGTGGGTAGGAATCTGGGGTTCAGGCTGTCCAGGAGTGATGAGCGTTTGGTTCCAGCCCACCCACCGCGGTGCTAGGCGATAGGCTGGGAGAGTCCGGCTGGAGAGGGCATCCAATGCGCCCCAAACGCTGCTGCTGGGTCCCCTCCGGTCACGAACCGGCACAACAGCAGTGGCGGGGTTTTTTCACTCGCTGATGGGGCAGCCCACCCTTAGTCGTGAGCCTGAGGGTCGGGCCCCTGTACTATCGAGCGGCCCGGACAGCGGTAACCGGTTGTAAAGGGTCTCCCTCAACCAGCATCTCCCAACCGGCCCGCCACGCAGAAGGTGGGCCGACGCACCCGCCACCAAGACCCGGGCAAACCTTAACCCATGAACCCGGGCACCCCTGCTAAGTCACCAAACGTAGCGAACCACTTGGGGTGACCTGTGGCAGAGGTGTTGGTCATCCAATAAATGGTTCCCAGGGCGGCGGTACCCATTCCCGCCTACCAAATTGATATATACATAATTCATATATACATATATTAAAAATATATACCACATGTATACTATATATATATAATATGTTTTTTACCTGAAAAAAGATAGTTGGACGGTGTAAATTGTATGAGAAAGGTGTTGAAAGAAACTAATGTTATTTGCTATTACTGTTGTTTATTACAATAGTATAAAAGATTATAACATGTCATAAAATGTAGTAGGTATAATAACTAAGTACAAAATGTTGCTGATTACTTTCCATACGACATGAGAGGGAGTTTTCTTTTTCTACTGCAAAATTACTTACTTGTTTAAGTATTCGTCCTTTCATCTTGGCTTCAAAACCTTAAATCAAAGTTATGTATAGTATTTACATAGGCCTAGTGAAAATTTTATAAATGTTATTACAGTTCCCAAATGAAATTTCAATTTAATATGTAAGACGTTATTTAGAAACATTATAAATACAAAATAGTCGAAAGAAAACTTACTTAAATTCTAATCCTTTGCAGAGGTTTTGTACTGGCTCTTGGTCTCGAACGTATTTAGAACTTTACGGTCTACCAGTCTGGCACGGATAAAATCATCTCTTTCGATCAGCCCACATACTCGCTTCGAAGCTTCTGTGACTTCGTTGACAATTCGTTCCACCGCTTGAGTGTGAGAAGGAATTTTAAATTCAACCCTTCTACTTTTGCCAGTTTCCGCAATTGACTCCAACTCTTCTAGGCTCATATCAGTAACAAGAGTGGGTTCGGTTACTGAAGTGGATTGCCAGTCAATCATATCTTTAAAGTCTTCGGCATCAAAATTGATCTGAGGGGGTTTAAATACCCTTACCCCTTTCCTTTCGGTTGCGCAAGCTTTCTGGATTCTCTTATAAGCCAAGGCTCTGATATGTTTTCGTTCATCGAACAGCATAGCTATCAAACATGCTCTGGGTGAGTCATGAAAGCATTTCTCTGTAACGTTGCATGGACGACTTTTTTTAGCTCATCTTCCAAGTAATTGCTGAAAAGAAACATTAAAAAAAATGAATGGAAGCTTGCGGGATTTAGGGATTGCACTTAATTGAGAACCATGATGGTATGTAGACCTTCATTATGAACTCTGCAAGCTTTGTTAGCTGAGGGGTCGGATCATCGGTGGCAACATACAAACGAAGGACTCGATTTGCCAGAGTAAGCCACCCTGGCGTGCGAGATGTTGCTGGGGTTTCGTTTGGCCAACTCTTCTTTATGGAAAGTAATCAGCAACATTTTATACTTAGTTATTATACTACATTTTATGACATATTAAAACCTTTTATACTTTTGTAATAAACAACAGTAATAGCAAATAACATTAGTTTCTTTCAACACCTTTCTCATACAATTTACACCGTCCAACTATCTTTTTTCAAGTAAAAAACATATTATATATTATATAGTATATATGTGGTATATATTTTTAATATATGTATATATGAATTATGTATATATATATTGTCTCATTTTATGCCTTCTTTAAGAAAAGTACAATTAATTCCGGTGGCTTAAACTTAAAAAAAACATGGTTCATATATGTACACAAAATTACAAAATTTCATCAAAATTAACAAACTTTAGGGCTTGTGCGGGAGACCTAAAATCCATTTTTTATTTAAAAAAATCGTTCCTTACTTATTTTTATGCCCTAATATTACTGTTTTTTAACTTGGAATAAACACAAAAGAGACGATTTTATTTTTTTAAATTTTAAAAAAATTTGATATTTTTTGAAAAAAATTAAAACTTTAGGCCTTGTGCGGGAGACCTAAACATTTTTTAAAAAATCCAAAATTTTTTGTGGTAAGTTGTAGTATCTAGTAGCAACTTTTTTTCAACTTGGAATTTGAAAACAAAAAAAAAGTTAAAAATCGATACACCCTAATGTATAGGTACATACTATGTATGAAGTTTGTATGTAGATTTTGTAGCGAAAAAACATCGAACATTGTTAATTAGTTCCAAATCGATTACTGCTGACTAATTCATTCAAAATGTTTGGTGTTACCAATTTGTAACGTATTGTCAACGATTATGCATGAACGGGCATGCGCCGCAAATGGACGCGAGATCCGTAGTTCTTCACAGCTTTGACAAATGAATTGCCGTTATAAAAGAAGTCTGTCTTTCTCATTTCACGGTTTCAGCCACTTGAGACAGTGCCCACGCACAATGGGGCCGATGACCCCGAAAGTTGGCATCAAATCAGTGGTTGCAATGACATCAAATCTTTTTCGATTTTTAGTTCAGTGTAGACATGTTGATAAAAATAAGTGAAAAAAAATGTTCGAATAGTCACGCATACTTAGTACAAAAATATAAAATTGAATAATATAAGATAAATTAAATCAGTCAAAATGCTCACTTTATTTCTCGTGCTATTTATTGACAGTTACACACATAATAAATCGTCTTCATCATCTTGTGACAATATGCTATCGTCATCACTACTTGATTCAACTATTGAATCATTCCTGGTAGTCGTATTAGGGTCTGGTGTCTTTAGCATTTTCAGTAGTTCTTTTGAAATTGTCTTCATTGTCCGGCTGCTGAACTTGTATTAAACGCTCAGCAGTGTGATCCAGCAATTGTTGCAATTTCACTTCCGCTGAAGATTCCGTGACCGTTATGAATTCACTTAATGGGTAACATTTTTTCTCAGCTCCTTGTACAATTTTGTATGAAGAAAATACCTCTTTATCCTTTTCTCTTATTAAATTGTATTGGTAGCGACTAAGTTTGGCATCTACAATCAAAGCGACTGCTTCATCACCACTCAATACCTTTTTGTTTTGGGTTTTATCGGTAAAAGCTTTTCTGTACTTATTTGCTCTGGTCGGCGTACTTAACGTGACATCTTTGACTACAGTCGATGCTGCCGCTTTACCTGCCAACCGTAAACTCATGTAGGCAGCAAAGGTTAATTCAGTACTAGATGTTTTAGATCGCAATAGTATAGTTTTATGACGTTTCGTACGCTCAGACGACATATCAAATGACAGTGTGGGTCGACCTCTTTTCGTTTTTAATATTTCTGGTAAAGGTTTATAATTCTTAAACATAACGAGGCTTTTGAGCCATTTTTTTATTATTTAATAAAAAGAAGTCATGGATTCTGTAACACTTTAACAATTTGGTTTTCAATTTAGAACAGAATGCAGCTATTTCATTAAAAAGTTCTTTTTGATTAAAGAGTTAACAATGAGTAAGTTCTAAGAGGTGTTTTTTCAGGAATTTTACTTTTTCGTCAAATTTCTTAACGCCAGAATTCTTCAAAATCATGTATAATTCGAATCTCGTAAGAACCACGTCAGAAATTGTATCTAAAACAAAACACATTGATTATTAGACTACAACTGTTTTTTTTATGAAAACTGATAGTCCTCACTTTCAAGTACTATAATTAAAAAAAATTGTGCATACTTGCAACTACTTATAATTAAATCTTGTAGTTAAGATACTAAATTATATAAAAACAATTAAAATATGACGGGATCTCGTGGGACTCTAAACTATATACCTCTATGTTTAATATATTTACAAGAAAATATTTCATTCAAATAGGTGTTTGTTTTAATTTAAATTTATGACATACAGTATGAGGATATCAATAACTACTATAATATAATTTAAGTATATATCATAAGACATCGTATCCATATCGAATTTAATCTGTACACTTGATAGATTTTGCTTTTTATAAACTTGAAAAGTATTGAAATTTACGCGCTTTCGAAAACTGACACAGTCACCCGTACAAAGGTCAAGTTCAAACTGATCTCTTCCCGTCAGTATCACGATTAGGGCGACACGCTTTGGGGTAATTATGCAACACTTAATGAACTTCAAAACTAGCATACTTGCTTCATTGTAAAGAACATTTGATTTTCTGAATTTCAGCCAACGCGTTACATGAAGTCACCCCAATGTGCCACGGTGACGTTACGTCTTAGGCATTTCGAATTATGCACGACTCTTTCGCGCATGTGTGAGAGTCTAATACGGAGTTGCTAAGGTTTAAATGATATGGCAGGAATCCTTCATGAGTGGAGCGTATGTTAATATTTGTCACCCGCATTCTCTCCTTATTACTGTGCTATTACACATTTTCCTCTTACTGTTTTTATACAGGAATCTTTCTTCTTATCAGGAATTGACAAGCTACCCAGAATTTTCGTATTCAACTATCGTTCCCAACATTCTTAAAAACAAAATTCTTCAAAAAATTGTCTTTGAACAATATGATACTTGGCTATTTCCATAACCATTACAACGATTCAACGCGGATTAAGGAGAGGTTGCTACTAAATCCAATCTGACCCCTTTCATTTACTTTTTGCTTAGAAAGATGGATGACAAGGAATAGGTTGATATTATTTATACCGACTTTGATCGCGTAATATACTCAATTCTTTTGAAAAACTCGTCTTTATCGGTATACATGGTGCCCTGTTTAGTGTTTAGATGGATTGAATCCTACATCGGGTACACCGTTATCGGGTAATTTTAATCAATGGTGTCTTTTCAAAGTCCATTGCGGTAGTATCTATTGTTCCCCAAGGATCGCACCTAGGTCCGCCAATGTTCAACTTATATATAAATGTCATTGGATCACGTTTTCAAAATTCCGAATATTAACTTTACACTGACGACATGAAAATATTCAAAATTGTTCGTTCTCTCTGTGGCTGTGAAGCGTTACAAATAAAAATAATTGTAAAACTTGTATAGCGCCGTGTTTTTATAAAAAGCACCTCGAGAGCGCTGTACAATTTATAACGAATTTCTGGTTTCCATCGTTTTTTTACAAGAGCGCCCTTGTCTGTACAGTGTAAAGGCAGGGGAGCTATGTTGTTACCTGGTTGTGCAGTGTTGTGAGGCGGGTTAAGATATCTAATTTAATAATCTTTTTGTAAAAAATAAATCTAATTTTATCATTTACAAAGAACTTTATAAAAACATACTTATTTTGTACAAAAAGTAACAAAAAAATACTAAATGGTCATTTCATACAAACACGCTTTTATTAAAAAGTTTACGAATTTTTAAGCAGGGCACACTATATTAAATACACTGGACGTTGATTTAAAATTTGCTCTTTTACCCTCCATTGCTATTGATATTACATTTATTAGAATATTAGTGGAAAGAGTATAGTTGATATATCTTCTAAAAGACTAGAGTGTTTAGGTCTCTTTAGCATTAGAAAATTTGTTTTGAAATGATCTTAAAAAGCTTACCACAAACATTAACATTTTTTATACATTTACTTACTTACAATTTCGCGGTCTGTGAAGGTTAAAAGTTTCTGACTTTATTGATATAACTGTGTAAAACGGTGAGTTATCTCTGAACTCCGTCAAGTCTGTAATTATTCTTAAAGCATGTGAAGACATGATTTAAGAATGACTTTAGGTGATTTTCCATGACTTTGGGTCCTGGCACGTCGAAAAAACGCTCGAAGAACGAAAGAACTCGGTTTTTGATTCCTTCCGATAGCTGACGACGACGCTGACCTAAAGGTTGACTATCGTTATATTCCATAATACTAAATACACATTTCCGATACATTAGCCGGAGCCATTCCGATAGGTGATTTATATACCATCTACCATAGCTTGAACTGTATTTTTTCAGAACATTTGACAGTGAAGATTTTTGAGATGCTTGAAATTTGGGAAGATTTAGAAATACCGGTGATAAGTCTTGACGCTGCGTTGAAAACGGATTGCAATTTATTAATTGTCTGGGGAGACTTGCATATATTTCATTATAAATATTCTAGACGTGTAACAACATAAGACTCGACTAACAACTAAGTAGCCTTTGTTGGCAGGTTTATCATCACTGCTTTAATTTACCTTAATTGAAAGAACTCTGTGCTTACAATTCTGTTCAAATGAGTTATAGTGGAAAAATTAACATCCAGATTGACACTTAGTAGTTTGATACATGTTTTTTAGTGATGGCACTTCCTGGAATAGTTATTTGGAGTTATCAATGCTATGCAGACGTCTGTTTGTGGCTGTCCAGAGAAACTTAGCCTTTGACGGATTCAGCTTCAATCTGTTTTAGGTCATCCAGCGAGTAAACACTCAGTTATATGAGTTTTCTGAGAGTCTATATATTTTAGTAAAGAATAAAAATTAACTTGCTGTTCATCAGCGTAGCAGTGGAATAAAATACCAAATGATTTAATTATTTTACCGACATTATTTGTGAAAAGAATGAAGAGCAGTGTGCTCAGAACGGATCTCTGGAGTACTACAAAAAAAATGGTTGCATAATTTGCTTATTTTTTGACCAACCTTCACAGATTGTAAATTGTTGCTTAAATACTATGCCACTTTTTAACGCTACCGAGGGATTTTTCTAGACGTTTAATAAAAACATCGTGATCAAACGTGTCAAAAGCGGTACTAACGTCACTTGAATCTATTCACTAAATACGTGACCTGGTAATTAATGAACACACATACCACATACAAGACATTACAAGGAAACAAATAGGTACCCAACAATATTTAATATTTGTAATTTGTTTCATCACTGTAACCAATGTACGGTTTGTCTATATAATATCAAATAAATTGTTATTATGAATGTGTGGCAGTGCATCGAACAAATGCACTTAGGCAGGGACCGCCTCTGCAAAGACTTTTTTCAACCTATTTTTTCTTCAAACCTAGGTTATAAGCTACGACTCTACTCGGGGCGGGGTCTCCGTTGTGACAGAGAAGGGGGAAACTACAACATCACGGCTTCTGGTCCAGCACGCTGACCTCCCGGACTCTGGAAAGTACTCTTGTAGTCCTTCAAATGCAGACGTGGCCAGCGTCAGGGTGCATGTTCTTAACGGTAAGGTTATAAAATTATTACCCAAACATATTATGTAACGAGGTTGGTTGAACACTTGAGGTGCCTAAATAGTGTAGGTTTTTCAGAATCCGCAATACACCTACTAGATAAAGATCACTCTTTTGATAAATCGTCGTGTATAGATATACTGCATACAAATAGGATAGGTTTACGTTTGAACAATCTAGAAACCCTAGAAATAAAATACAAAAATCCCCAAAAATAAATAAAATCAATTAACTAAATAAACAATCAGACATTTTTAACATATTCCCTTCGCCTTCACCCACTTATACCACTTTCTCTTCCCTACTTCCCCCTTAGCCCCCCCCCCCCCCCCACCAAAGTTGATTTTCTCTTTCACTGTTCTATCTTACCTATAAATACACTCTAATTCTGTTATCGATTTAATGTATTTTATATAACCCCGTTAAAGGTTCAGGGTGAACCGAAACCGGTTGCTTTTGTATAATAAAAATATATACAATAAAGTGTTTTTAAATCAAAGTTATTTTTTCCAATTATTATAATTATGTATATCCACTAAATTATTGATACATTTGAAAAAAAAGTTTTATTTTCCGTTCATGTTTCAAACACACAATATACTTTTTATCAATAAACTAGCTGAAGTCCCCGACGTTGCCTGAGCTTTATGCAGAGTTTTTTGAGCAGATGTAGACAGTTACTTTCCTCTTATTTTAATAATAATAATAATAATTGGATAACTTGTAGAGCGCCGTTTTTGTGAAAAATCACCTACGTACGTACGTCAAGTATGCAAAATTTCATCAAGAAGTATCAAAGTTCTGCTTTGAGGATGGATTAGTTTTTTAAACATTTGAAGGTCAAGTGTGAGAATATTTCACCAATCGGAAAAAAAACTATTATGTTTATAGATAGAAGATGGAATAATTTCTAAGCTAGTGCTGTAATTTAAAAACGAGGTGATCCACATATAAAAAATATAAAAAACTTGGCCCAGCTCTTAAATCGAATTTGAACAATAGGTATAATTTGGGAGTTAAACTAAAACTTTTGATTCAAGTTCTAATATTATCCAAGTACTGTGAAGCAACTGGCCTATGATAGAATAAAAACAGAACTTGATTAGAACTCTCACGGAACTTGAATTTGGACTTTGAAATTTGATGAAATTTCAAATTCTGTGAAACAACCGGGCTGAGTTGAATATCAACAGGATTGATAAAAATAATAATTACCTTTGTTGAATTTCTATTAAATACTGAACACTTTATGTCTAAATTTGAATTCAGATTGACACTTTAACCTTACAAAGCCCATCACATTAATAATGATCTATTTCAGACAGAGTTAGTTAAAGCCGAGGAGATTATTTAATTTAGTGTTAAATGTTGGTATAATAAATATAGTGCTTATACCTGACGTAAAGACGAAAAACATTGAAAATGTTTGAAATTGTTACGATGATTTTTTTTTGTAATTGCAACATACTATATGTTGTCATATAACAGATTTTAGCCGCAAAAGATCCTACAGTTGCCAGCCTGAGAGCGGGAATTATTCAAATTAGTTGCTAGACCAAACGTAGTGAAGAACGCGCAATACATCCGCTACAGTTCCCCCACCCCCGGCGACCCTACGCCCCGTTCTCCCCGCTCGCGCGCCGACCTCTGACCAGGCTGGACGTGTGTTCGTTTCGGCTCCCGCGTTCCCAATTTGCACCGCTCCGTCGAAAGCAATAACGTACGGAAATGGCGCTTTGAACATCGACAGGCTGGCACCGTTTGTTTGAGACACGGCGCTCAGTCCTGCAAATCAACAGGATACCCGACAACACCATGCTGTGAGTCTCTTACATTTCCTATTACCCTTGAATGTGTCCGCTAATAACCTAAATTCATCCACGCTGCCTGCCGATCTAGAGAGAGTGAGCTGTTAATTATTTCCCAGAGAGAGATTAGGGAACCCTTGTTGATAATTCCAGTTTAGGATGTAATAACCTGTGTACTGTTGTTATTCACCCATGTAATGTCCTTTAGCCGCTCAAATACAATGCTAATTCATAAAAACCTAACCTCTTTCATTTGGGCATAACAATCGTATGGGAGTGTTTTGTATAGACGGTGGGATATGGATTCTCGAGCCACGCGCTGACCCCGAACCCTGACTATGAGAGAGACGTCTCATGCCCCGCTTCTGAGCTGGCCGAGGGTAAGTCAGGACCCCCCCAGGTCCGACGCGCGACACTGGCGACCAACTTAGGGGCAGAATTTTTTTTTTTAAACATATCCTTCCCGACTGCACAGAATTACCTTTACGATTGTCCCCAATTTGAAAACATGTACTATGCAATTTTGTGCCAAGAGCATTTTTGCCGCAAAAACTACGGTGGAAGTTTCTCGAATAAATAAGAAATGCACGCAATCCTGTCGTGACTTTGTTTGTTGCTAAGCGCATTTTGCCGCGAAAAATAACGGTAAGAATCTTCTCGAACGAATAAAAGAGACGCGCGAAATTCCCGCCAAAATGCTGTGATAACGAAAGTTCGAACATAATGTTTTTGTTTTTTTCAATAACCTAGATTCTGTATTCTTTGTTTAACAAAACAAACCCACTGTTTTAATTTCGGCATAAATTGCACCGTAATAATAACAGTCAGGATTTAGAACTGTGAAGCCAATTTTTACACCGGAAGTGATTTTTTTTTTTAAAAAAAGCACAATACACCCAACGGCCCATCGAAGCTGATTTCTAAAAAGTATATCAGCTACAACCTGTAAAACACAAGTAATTCTTTATCCCGATTAATTATATAGGTACGGTGTTTGTCCATATTCTTTTTTCAGCATTGACTGTTATAAAAGTGATTTTAAGTGAATTGTTTGAAATTAACTTCAGAAGTGCAGTGTTTTTTTGCAAAGAAGTGCTTTCTCGACGCAATAATAAGAACGTGTGTTCAATCTCACGATTCAGTGCCAGTAAATGAAGCAAATATAAAATCTTTCCATCAAAAGTGTTTTTTCGCTTCTAAAGTGCTGTTTTTTGTGCCTTTTTCGTGCCTTTCCTCGAGTGCAGTGAATATAAGTGCGAATAGTGCCCACAAAAATTAAATAATGCAAATCCTAAAGTGTCCCCCTGGCCAAATTTTCTTCAAAAAGACTTAGAAGAATTTCGGAGTTTTTTTTTTTTCCTTTTTTTAAACCATTTTTAACAATGAATTCCAATCAAATGGCTACATCTTCGGACATGGGTGTCATTCCCAATGTACACAACTTATCCAAAGTGCACCTACAAGCCGTCTTAAAAGACAGAGGAATATCACCACTAAACAAATCAAAGTCAGCATTGAAAGCATACGCTTTGTTATTTAACAAGAAGTTCATCAGGAAAATAAACCTATCCGTTGCAAATGAAGTCAAGGCACCCAATACCCCAGCTTTGGAAATCCCCGTTTCTAACAAAGAAACCAGGACACATGTTACAGTAAAACAAGACAATGCACCCATCACGGCACAAGAAAAAACATACGATCTCACTCCTTGGAAGATCAAATATAACGGTGTTTCCGATGTACTGGATTTCATTGACCGAATCGAAGAAACGGCCTCAATTAAAAATGTTCCATTTGACGTGCTGCAGAAAAACTTTATAGAACTAATATCTCCAGAATTAATCCCGTGGCACCGAATACAAAAATCAAAATGCAAGGACTGGAATAAACTCAGATCAGCCCTGATCACTAGCTTCGGCAAATCAGAGGCCCAACACAGAATTAAATTATCGTTACTATCCATTAAACAATTAGTAAACGAAACTGTGGCAACATTCATAGAGAGGGCCGAATCCATCAACATCAAACTTTCCCACCCTGTCTCGGAAGCCGAATTATTACCAGTTATAACTGATGGCCTCCTACAAAGATATGAAAACATTATCACCTCACAGAAAATTGTGTCGTTGGCCCATTTAAACGAAGTTTGCCTCATTTTGGAATCCCACCAAGACAGGAAAAACAACAAAACCACCACGGACAATATCACTGTACCAAGCCGTCCTTCTGGATTAAAACCAGAATTTGACAACAAAAAAGTTTGCTCCTTTTGCAAAAAAGTAGGTCACCTAGCTACCACTTGTTTCAAGCAGGCCAAATTTCTGGAAGCTAAAGAACCCAGAACCTTAAAGAGACATCGCTCCAGGGATCGTTCTCCTCCACGCGACGAACTGCGTGAAATTTTCAAAAAAACAAGAAATAACATGGAAAGGTTGCAAGACCCTCACTTTGTTAAACCTCAAGTGGATTTCTCTAAACCCCCACCGAATTTTCATGCGAGAAAACCAAAAAACTAAATAATAACCTCTCAGGTATTCATTCTGTACCAAGGTCTAAGGAATGGACTGATTGGTTATCACACATTAAATATTTTAACCAGACCTTAAATGTTTCTTCGGTTTGTTGCAAACAAGCTAAAGATGGAAGACCTTATGCCCTTTTCTCCGTTAACAATGTCCCCTTCTCTGGACTACTAGATAGTGGTGCATCTGTTAGTTGCCTTGGCAACAATGCCCACCTGCCTTTTGTTAACAACGGTTTTAAAGTTTTTTCCAAACCTACACTCGTGACAACTGCGGACAATGCTCCCCAGACAGTCATCGGTACTCTGTCATTACCAATTAAATGTAACAATAACACAGTTACAATTAACTTTCTAATAGTACCCTCTATATCCCAGAATTTCATCCTTGGCGTTGACTTCTGGAAGGCTTTTAACGTTGCTCCACAAGTATTTAATACTCTTGGCCAAAAACCTCCGGTCGCTCAAGTTGGTGAGATTCGAACAATAATACCTCACGAAAACCTAAGCACTGACCAGGCTCTCCAATTAAAGGAAATGATCAACAAATTTGAATCAATATCTTTCGAAAAATGCGGACTGGGTTTAACTAATTTGGTAAAACACCACATTAAAACCAACGGCCCACCAATCAAGCAACGCTACTACAATTTAGCCCCCCAAAAATTGAAACTTTTAGAAAATGAACTTGATGAAATGTTGAAAATGGGAGTGGTAGTTCCCAGCAGAAGTGCTTGGACCAACCCAACCCTTTTGGTTTCAAAAAAAGACGGCTCTGCACGCTTTTGCCTCGACAGCAGACGATTGAACTCTTGCACTGAAGCCGACGCGTACCCACTGCCTTTCGTGCACGCAACTTTAGACAAATTACGCAACGCCAAATTCATTTCTTCCATTGATCTAAGCAAAGCTTTCTGGCAAATACCTTTAGATGCGGAATCCTGCGAAAAAACTGCTTTTGTTGTACCTGGTAGGGGAATGTTCCACTTTAAAAGGCTACCTTTTGGTCTAAAAAATAGCCCCGCCGAACTACAGAGGCTGATGGACAAACTATTCGGCCCTGAAGTTGACAACAACCTATTCTGCTACCTTGATGATCTCATCATCGTTAGTGACACCTTCGAAAAACACCTGTTAATGCTGGAAAAAGTTTTTCAACAACTTAAATTTGCTGGTTTAACCATCAATTTAAAGAAGTCTGAATTATGTAAGTCTCGCCTGCGTTATTTGGGATTCATTGTCGACGAAAAAGGTCTGAGAACAGATCCTACTAAGGTGGAAGCAATGGCAAATTTCCCCCGACCCAAAAACGCGAAAGAAGTCAAAGGTTTCCTTGGACTTACAGGTTACTATAGGAGATTCATTAAAGACTTTTCCACTATTTCGGCCCCATTAAACAAAATTACTGGTATCCGTAAAGGTATCAGCAACTTTCGTTGGTCTACTGAAGCCGAAGAAGCTTTTACGACTTTTAAAAATGCTCTTCAAACAGCCCCTGTCCTGAATTGTCCTAATTTTGAACTACCTTTTACCCTCCACACGGATGCTTCTAACGTAGGGATCGGTGGAGTCCTAACTCAGGAATTCCCCGATGGCGAACACCCTGTAGCCTATTTTTCCCGCACCTTGAATAAACACGAGAAAAATTACGGAATCACCGAAAAAGAGTTACTGGCAGTATTGGATTCTGTTCACCATTTCCGCGGTTACATAGACGGTAGCAAATTTACTGTAGTCACAGACCATAGTAGTTTGAAATGGTTGATCTCTCTAAGTAATCCCTCCGGCAGACTCGCTCGCTGGGCTTCTCGTTTGTCCCAATACACTTTCGATGTCATCCACCGTAAAGGTGCGGACAATATTGTCCCGGATGCCCTGTCAAGAATTGAACTTGCCGCATTAAACATCGACACAATTGCCTCTACCCCATCCACAAAAGATGAATGGTATCTCAAAATCTATGAAGGGTGCAAAAACAATCAACAAAAGTTTCCCAATTTTATTATAAAAGAAGGACAACTATATCGCAATTGTAAGGCCCCACTGTCCATCCTCGAAGATTACTCTTGGAAACCCGTTGTGCCCCTCGAAAAGAGAAAACAAGTAATCATCAACAATCATAGTGCCCCCGACTCTATACACCCAGGAACCTTCAAGACGTATAAAAAGATTTCCTTGAAGTATTACTGGCCTGGTCTTTTCAAGCAAGTTCGCAACTACATCTCCAAATGTGAAACATGTAAAGCTTACAAACATAGTACGGCACCCCCTGCCGGCCTAATGGGAAAACCCAAACGTGCTGATAGACCCCTCCAATCGTTATCTATGGACCTCGTCGGACCTTTTCCCAGGAGTTATTCTGGACACATGCATATACTCAGCATTGTGGATATCTTTACCAAATTTTGTTGGATCTTCCCCTTAAAAAGAGCCAACGCTGCCGCCATTGTCAAACTTGTGGAAAAACACATTTTCATACCCTACGGAACACCCAAAACCGTAATAGTTGACAACGGAAAACAGTTTATAGCACAGGAATTTAAAGATTTCCTTGCTAAATACGGGATTAAAGATATTTATTATAATACCTTGTACATTCCCCAAAATAACACTGTCGAAAGGTATAACCAGACTATTAACACAGCTCTGGCCATTTTGGTTGACAAAGACCAACGTAATTGGTGTAAGAATTTAGATAAAATTCAAGCTGCCATGAATAACACTGTTAACCTAACCACTGGTTACACCCCCTTCTTTTTAAAACACGGTATGGAACAGGTGGTACACGGTTCATTGCACTGGAACACGAATTTCCCCACGTCAACCACCTCCACAAGCAATCCTGCCGTTGATTACGCCCATCGTTTGGAAGAACTTACTGCCATTTATAGTGAAGTTACTGATGCCCTATTGCTGGCCCACCAAAAAAGTGCGGACAGATATAACCTACGTAGGAAACACATCACTTTTAATGTAGGCGATGTTGTCTGGAGAAGGAATAACACCCTCTCTCAAGGAGCCCTGTACTTCTCTGCCAAGCTGGCACCCCGTTTTGTCAAGGCCAAGGTTGTAAGAAAAATATCGGACTTAGTTTACTACCTGTCCGACTCCTCTGGCAAACATACTGGTAATTACCATATTAAGGACATTGTAAAGTCTGGAAGTGAGGAGACAGTTGAAACTGCCCCACCACCCCAGCAATTTTAAACTAACCCATTGTGTATTATCACAAACTATTGTAAGCTATGAAGTCTTACCATAATTAGGCGTGTAAAGTGTCAACTACATGTCAACCTATTCGTCAAAAACGAGTTTAACCCACCTTTGTAAATGAATGTATATTAACATATTATGACCATGAAATATTATTCCTGTAATAACGTTCTTTCCCTCACGACAATCGTTTTCTCCCTTTTTACGTTTTATTTTCTCACCTGTTCTGAAACTGATCATTTTAGAATAGAGACACGTCTTCGAGTTACAACCGCCGGGAAGTCGCGAACCCGCTTTTGCTCCTCAACTTCTACACTATGCAATGTTTATGTCATGTCACCCCATTTTCGTTTCATTTTTGTTCCCTTAGTCGTGTTAGAAAGAACCACCCCACTTTTGTTTTTGTTCCTTGTAAAATAACGATTGGTAATCACTCATAAGAGTGCCATCCAAAAGAGTTCGGATTTTGTAAATTCCAAAGTGTTAAATACCGACCCTTTTTTTTTAAAAAAAAAAAGAAAACCTGTCAAGTACAGCCATTAATTCTTTCTTGTCCAATTCAACGTTACCTTGAGTATGTAAAACCCTATAGTGGTCTCAAAGGCAAGAACCAAGTAGCAATTAATCACATAATTGTCTTCTTTGTATGTATATAATTTTTTTTTTTCATTTTTTTTCAATTTTTTCCTTTCAAAAATTGATGGCGTCCTACCCAAGCTCACATTTACCAAAAATAGGATTTTGACACATCCATTTTGGGAAATTGTATTTATAAAAGAAAACCAAATGTCGGTCCTATAAAACCACATACAAATAACTGGACTCGCTTCAACTAAAAGTATGTAAAACCCATTAAGGTCTTTTATTGTATGACGAGATCTCGATTTTCTTTTCTCTACTGTTACGTCACGTATGTCTCGTACCTCACGTTTCAACCCTACGGGACAGGTTAGTAAAACCTTACGGTTATCCTGATCTTCAAACGCAAATAATTATATCACAACGTAAATCAACAGGACTTTGTTCGATCATCGTTGCATAATATAAACACCCAACCTTTGTCTCACCATTTAACCAAGTGTTTGCAACCCAATTGCACGCTACAACGAACAGTATGTAAAGCCATTATGGGCCTGTTCCCACCCATCGCTCGATGTAAGTAGAAATACCTTCTACCATCATCTTGCACCTTGTAACACAATGAAGTAACATTAAAATTGTTTATCTTCTCTATTGTTCCATCGTACGCCCCTCCAGGCTACGGAGTTAGTCAATCTAACAAATCTTTGCAAACAGTATCAAATGATACTGCTAGCTTTTGTTGAATTATATTTAAATGTAAAAAATTGTCACGCGATAGGAGAGATCCTTACAAAATCCACCACTACACGAGAAGTTCGTTACAATTACTTAATACTTATAACCATGTGTTATAATTTGGTCGTGTGACATTAATTTGCCATGAGTACCGCCTTTGTGTATAATCTGGTCGTGTGACATTAATTTGCCATGAGTACCGCCTTTGTGTATAATTTGGTCGTGTGACATTAATTTGCCATGAGTACCGCCCTTGTGTATAATTTGGTCGTGTGTCATTAACATGTCATGAGAACCGCTTTTGTGTATAATTGTGTACAACCCTGTACACGAGACGTGGAGACGTAATAATAATACTTACCGTGATTCGTGTGAACGACATAATATCGACATCGTCATCTCCTTTAAGGAACTGTTTTTACACTCCTTGACTTCTGTCTATAATTGAGTTGTACCTTGCATATACTGCATACTTGTACACTATACGTGAAGACGTTACAATACTCACCATGAATCGTGCGAACGAAATAATATCAAACCTTTATATGTGAACTACGTAAGTATTTCACAGAAGCCTCTTTGTTCAACACCAATGCCCGTGGACTTCCTGTTTTTGCTGCTTTCCAAAAAGAAAAGAAGCCCAGGAATATCTACTATCCCAAAAGGACTAGTTTTCAGCTTCACTGTCAATTATGGGGCATAGTGCCGCAGGAGTTAATCGATGGGCACAAAACCACTAAACTCGTCGTCTGGGAAACGAATAAGAAGAATCCCAGGTTTGTGAAATTGGAACTAGGGTCTGTCTTTTCTCACAATCATGTAGAAGTTTAAAACGACCCCTAATCTTTTGCCAAATACACGCAAAAGATTAGCCTCTTTAGTACAATGTGTATTCTAATGCGTTTTAAAAATTAATCCACTTTATTAAAATGTAAAGAGTCAGGAAATCTGCTGGTTGAATATGTTTCACTCTCACATAGAGGTTGAATTGGAAATTAGTCCAGTCTCTAGCAATTTCGTAACTCAATTCCCGTCCTTTTTCCCCCCTCCCCACCCCATGCCCTCAGGCAATATGTATAAAGTGGAAAATCTGTTGTCGACCATATTTCGCCCTCACTTCGAGTTCGAATCGGTAATTGTTCCGGTCACCAACAGGCTTCCTACCTCACCTTTCACGTATGTTGTCATTTTTTTCTCTCCTCAACGAAACACATTCATGAATTTTGAATATGTATGATACGCACTTGGCGTATCGTCTGTCTTTTCTGACAACCTTTATTCATGAATTAGTTTCCCTGCTGTTGCCGTGACTCGTTCACGAATTTTTTGTCTTGTTCTTTGAAATCCTACGAAAATGTTACCACCTGTATGTTAACATAGGCCAAAGAAGGCCAGTTGTTTTTTCAACCAAGACAGTTTGTCATTCGGCAAACACCAAGTCATCCTAATAAAGGATAATGTTTATGTAATCAAAACTAGTTAGGAACCTCTCTCTACCTCTCTCTCACACTCTTCGTCACTCTCCGGACCGGCAGCTAAACCTCGTTTGTTTATTTTTTCTGGACACATTTTGTTTCTCTCCAAACTTTTCTTCATTGGTCCCTAGGCAGGTAAACTTCAAGAAATTTGCTTTAATAATAATTCCCCCCGGATTTAAAAAGAAGCCCAGGCGGATGTCATCTCCGGCAGCCAAGCTGAGCCTCACCTCCTAGCAGCCTGCGCTGTGGTTACAAAGGTCCCTCGACTACTACTCGCTACACACTTGTTCCATCTTGTTCCTGAAAGCTCAGACAATACTAATCATATGTATGACGTTTGTCTCACCACTGCAAGCCGAGTTGTCCCACTATACTTTATGACACTCTGAACTACCTTTCGGACACGCTAGTCCCGGAGTTCAAATTTCTTGCCCTCAATGCCAATGCCAGTTATACCGTCTCTTGCTCTGTCATGCAGTGACACATACCAGGTCATGGGTGAAACATAATTACCCTTTGCCCCTCCAGTAAACACAAACTGCGCATCTCTAAAAAGTTATCCTGAGCTACATTATGCTCCGATAACCAACACATACGATCCGTGCCCACCATAATAGCACATAGGACTCGTACTGGCATAACTACGGAACCTGGACTACTCTCTCCAATGACCACTGTAACCATAGCCGCAGCCCCGCAAACCACAGCCCCACTTCGCAAACATCAACGCCCACAACGAAGCAAAGTGTTTTTTTTTCCAAGACCTAAGTGTACTCCTGAGTGTTATCTCAATGGGTCAGATTACAGTGATAATGTAATCTTTTAGAGTCAGTGAAATCTCGTTTCCTTCGCAACTCTTCGAAACCAAAAAACCAACGCAACGCAAACTTAGCTTCCAGACCAATGAAACCCTAGAATCACACCTTAACATTCCGTCTTTTGTTTTGTTTTTTCAATTGTATAATGTTGTCTATTGTTTTTTCAATTGCATAACCATGCCCTTTTGTTTTTCAATTGTATAATGTTGTCTATTGTTTTTTCAATTGCATAACCATGCCCTTTTGTTTTTCAATTGTATAATGTTGTCTATTGTTTTTTCAATTGCATAACCATGCCCTTTTGTTTTTCAATTGTATAATGTTGTCTATTGTTTTTTCAATTGCATAACCATGCCCTTTTGTTTTTCAATTGTATAATGTTGTCTATTGTTTTTTCAATTGCATAACCATGCCCTTTTGTTTTTCAATTGCATAACCATGCCCTTTTGTCTTTCAATTGCATAATTTTGTCTTTTGTCTTTCAATTGCATAACCATGTCTATTGTTTTCAAATTGCATAATTTTACTTGTTGTTTCCACACCTGCTCTCTCCCCAAAATTTATTTGCTCCAAACATGCTATGTACCCTTCCTCATTTCTCCCCACAAATATTGTTACCTAGCCTATGGCATAAGCTAGTCATTATGTTTTAGCTAGGCATCTCTCTGGCCATCCAAGTCTCTCAAACTAAGGGCAACTCTTGTTTTGTCAAAAAAACCCCAAGGGAGGCACATAGAGGATCTTTTAACCCTGATGCTCCATTACCACGTCGCCTTTTTTACGAGCGCGGGGGGAGGTGTCATATAACAGATTTTAGCCGCAAAAGATCCTACAGTTGCCAGCCTGAGAGCGGGAATTATTCAAATTAGTTGCTAGACCAAACGTAGTGAAGAACGCGCAATACATCCGCTACAGTTCCCCCACCCCCGGCGACCCTACGCCCCGTTCTCCCCGCTCGCGCGCCGACCTCTGACCAGGCTGGACGTGTGTTCGTTTCGGCTCCCGCGTTCCCAATTTGCACCGCTCCGTCGAAAGCAATAACGTACGGAAATGGCGCTTTGAACATCGACAGGCTGGCACCGTTTGTTTGAGACACGGCGCTCAGTCCTGCAAATCAACAGGATACCCGACAACACCATGCTGTGAGTCTCTTACATTTCCTATTACCCTTGAATGTGTCCGCTAATAACCTAAATTCATCCACGCTGCCTGCCGATCTAGAGAGAGTGAGCTGTTAATTATTTCCCAGAGAGAGATTAGGGAACCCTTGTTGATAATTCCAGTTTAGGATGTAATAACCTGTGTACTGTTGTTATTCACCCATGTAATGTCCTTTAGCCGCTCAAATACAATGCTAATTCATAAAAACCTAACCTCTTTCATTTGGGCATAACAATCGTATGGGAGTGTTTTGTATAGACGGTGGGATATGGATTCTCGAGCCACGCGCTGACCCCGAACCCTGACTATGAGAGAGACGTCTCATGCCCCGCTTCTGAGCTGGCCGAGGGTAAGTCAGGACCCCCCCAGGTCCGACGCGCGACAATGTGTAATTATTTCTTTTTGGTGAACAGAGAAAATTGTTTCATGTAATAATAAAATATAGAATCAGGTTATTGGAAAAACCCAACTTCTAAGAAGTAACTGTTGAAGTAGTCGATTGACTTTATTTCGTTGACAAACGAAACGTTTGAAATTAAAACAACATTATTTCCTTGTACGTATCAATGTAAAGATACATAGAAATATGTTTTGTATATTTTCATTATATTTTTCCCTGGCGGAGTGGACAGCTATAAAGAAAAGGTTCCAGGAAAATGTTGTTTTGAGAATTTTTACGTTGGGTCGAGTGGAAAATTTATGTCACGTTTCAAAGACAATGCTTGAAAGTTATTTGAGAAAAAAAGTTTCGAGTGACAGAAAATAAACAAAGAATTGAAATAAAATTCTGTTTTCAAGCTCGTTTTTCTTTTCGAAGGCAAACAAACAAAAAATCAGAAAATTGTGAAATTTCATATGAAAACGTATTTTTTTATTAAGGTTTTGATATTTTGAACCTTGTTGAACCTTGACACTTAGATATTGTCATTTCTGAAATAACCTGCTAAGTTCTTATTTAAAGGACGTTTAAATAAACAATGTATTTAGCAGTTTTATTTATTTTATTGTGCGTGTGTAGTAACTTTTAAAATATATTTTTATTATTTGATTAGTGAAAATTATTTGTCAGAATCAATTATGAACCCTCTTATTATAAATTAATGGCGCAGTCGTAAAATTAATCAATTACACAGTCAAATTAATTAACAAACAGCTAATAATAATTGGTCATCAGCAGAAAATCAAATTTACTTTAGTGTAATTATCAATAGGTTGTATTAAATAATTGTAAGTATTGTAATTGGTGAAGTTTTTCTAGTGGTTTTTATTGAAAATTTATCGCTACGGTAAGTAGCTCCAAGAGTTTCATCCACTTTATGCATTTCATACTTTTCTAATGAGATTATCATTTTCTTAGGAGAGCGTCCAGCTGCCATGCAAACTGGCTCTGCAGGACTCTCCAGCAGCGCTCGCCACATCCTTCCGCTTCTTCTCCTCCCCTTAGTACACCAGAAGCTGAGAGACATTGAAAGGTGACAGAGTTTATTGTGGTGCTAAGTAGACATTATTCATATAAAACCTGTTTTTATACAATATTATATAAATGTAACTACTATGGTACTACTTGGTATACGGTGGAAACATGAAAATATGGTAATTTGTTGTTTCAGTGATATTTTGGACGAAGAAAGTGATTTTAAAATACATAAAAAAGTGGAAAAAGTGAAAAAAGTATTGACATTCAAATGATATAATTTAAGTTAAAAAATCAATTTGTTGAAATACTGGTTTATTGCTGTGGCCTCTCAGTATTGCTTAATTCTTAACATATGTATGATCAAATAGATGACGTTAAACTATAAAGTGATGGTTTTCAATGAAACGTTTTCTTGATATTAATAATGTAATTTTTTCGTTTGAAAAAATAATCCTCAAAATGAATGTGAATCAAGGCAATTTTTAATTTGCTGGTATTATTATGTTATCATGTTTTCGACGACTACGTGACATAAATTTAAAAAGTCATATTGTAACATAAGTCTTGATAAAACAATAAAAGGACACAATTTCGTCAAAGTCATCCTGATTCCCTTAAATTTCTGAGATTAAATGGGAAAATGAAATTTCCTCTTTCCTGACAGACAATTTGGCTGTTGATAAGGGTCTCTTTTGGTAATGAAGGACGCCAGTATTTCGGTTAGATGTGTCATTGTCCTTATAATATGTTTGAAAAGCTATTTCTTTGCTTTGTACCTTTTGGGTAAGGATAAGTTTCAAAAATGTTCACCTAGATTCTGAATTGAAAAAAGAGCTTAAATTCAAACAAAATTCTAAAAACACTATAAATTTAAATGGATTGAGTAGGTATTATCTAATCATGCATATTATACTATGGGTAATTTTAAAATAGATATTTAATATACCTATTGTTATGTTTTAATCAACTTTTAGTTAAAACATATTTATTAAGTCCGTATAAGTACCTTTTTTCGGGATCGTTTTATAAAGTAGATAATATAATATGTAAAATATAAAGAATGTTTTATAATTATGTAAAAATGTATAGTTATATGTTTTTGGAAAGTAAAGAGAAACAGAAATTTCAATGGAGCAAACCTTTTTATTTTTAGATTTAACAGTGCAAGGATAAATAAGAATGACCAAGTTACCGAAAACAAAATTCCGAAAGACTGAGATTTTGATATTAAATTTTTTTCTCATTATCAGCGAATACTAGTAGGCACCTGATAATCATTAAACCATGACGATAGAATAGAAATGAAATTTAAAATACATGGTTCCGTTAGGTTAGGTTAGTCAATATTTTCAAAAAGATTGATATACCCTCTGTACTGGAAAATATTTTTGGATTAATTAAATTAATACAATCAATCTAATCAAAAATTTTAAAAAATCTCCAATATTTATCCTTGCTCGTAAGTTCGACTATATTTTACAAACAAATGGACAAAGAGCGTTTATTCTTCCAACACAAAAATTTTCTTTGGATACCCATTTGAACAATAAATAATCGTTGTTTTATCGAATTTTATTGTTAATAAACAACCGACATATCAAATATTTTTTTCGTGAGCAATGCTCACTTTATGAGTATAGGCGTACCCCAAGGCCCAGTAGAGATACTCTTCTTGAATCCACAGTTTGATCTAACTAACTGGACTATTTTTTAATTACTCTTACTGAATTCTGTTACACATTCATCGGTTGTTTATTTTGCTTGGTTTTCTTAAAGCTTTTAGGTAAACACTGAAGAAGTGAGCATTGTTTGCGAAAGACGTCAAAACCAAGTATTGAATATTTTAAAAATGTTTTATTTTTATATTAATATGAATAGAATTTTAGTATCTTAATCAATTGGATTTTTGGCATTCGAGAATAATATGTATTGTTCGAAAGTAAGTGTCGTGAAACTGCGACTTCACTTTAGACGTTTGGCGTTTACAGGTGCTGCTGGGATAAACTCTTTACAACATACTCAAAGGACTGGTTCCTAAAATTATTTTAATTATTATATTAATAGATGGGATAAATAAATTCTACACATCCGCTAAACTCGATGAACAGTATTCCTCAAAATATTAAATTAGGGCTTCTGATAAATGAGAAAAGCCCAGATTAGAAAAAGAGTATAAAAATGACCCGTTGCAGTTGTGACCACCGAGAATATGACAGTTTCAATCTGCTTCACTGGTAAATACGTAGTTAAAGCATAATAAATTCATTATATTCCGCGGTTCCCAGTATGATATCGATCAATCAATTTACACTTAAAATAATAATCCGCGGTATCCTGAATATCACACATCAATCTATTCCGGTCGAGAAATCAATTTACATTGATTTGGAATATGGCAGATTATGACATTCAAGTATGGTTACATTGGGAAGACAATTACAGGATTTAATATTGAGATTTCCTATACAGTATATCAAGTCTATGCAAATACCTACATATGTCCATATTTACTGCGCGAACAAAGTCTTTCAGGAATAAATTATACTTTCAGGTTACACTTTTAACAGCGCTGGGATCATGACCCGCACAAGTTAATTTCTGATAGAAATCTGTTTTCCAAGACGAGAACCTAATGTGAGCCAACCTAACTTATGATTGCTTTATCCTCTCCCTCTATACTCCAGATAATACGAAGTTCAACGTTATAATTCATGTCAAGAAGATGGAGTGTTTACTCTGCCGTGCACCGTACACCGTTCCCCGTACACCGTACCCGTACCCCTTCAGCGCAGTTCCTTATCCGCGGCTTACACAACATAATCCCTCACTGTTTGTCACACACTGTCTTCCGTGTATTATTGTTTGAAGTTCGTGCTCGTACACAGGGTGATACGCTGCATTTGTGTAACTTGCGAGGATGGGGTCAGTGTTATGCTCAGCGGGGATTCTCGGTAAACACTACCAGATACAGTTTTGGCTTCCCGTAGTTCTCCGGACAAAATACAGGACTTTCGAAATGGAAATTAGAGGGAGTGTAGTAAACCACATATCACGTTACACTTCAGAACCACCAGAGTCAAACTACCATTAATGTAATGTTCCAGATTTTTTTTACTCAAGTATTCCAGCCACATTGAATCCGACGACGCCTACTGCTTAGTAATTTTGTTTTTCAATAAATATTTTTTGTAATATATATTTATTATTAAGTATAGCAAGCAAAGAGAACACGTGCCTACTGGTTATTAATTTGTATCCCAACTCTAAATAAAGCTGAAGCGTAATATTTGCATACTGTTTGGAGTAAATACACTCTAAATGTAGGTACTTACGTAAATATAGAATATTTACGGTTGGTGTTCAGATTTAACAGAACACGCAAATGAACGCTTGCCAAAAATGGTTGTTTCTGTTTTGAAATGGGCGTACCTACTGTGAATTTTTGTAGGTGCGTTCAACTATTTTAGACAATATTTTATGTAGCAAAAAATCTGAATTTCATCTCCTGTAACACTTAGACACGGTGATGTATGCATTAAATTAATTGGTAAGAACCTTCAGAATAAAATAATTTATTGCAATATTTACTAACACACATTTGAAAAAAATTAAAGGTTTTCGAAAATATCAACTGTTACACGGATACAAATTAGTTTCACAAAATTTTTAAAATTATTGGTAATTCTGTCAAAAATTAATTCTTAATATAGCGTTACACATGTTTGCCTTAGTTACGTTAAAACTATTTTTTTTTTTGTATTTATTTATGTTTTTATATAAAAGAAATATATTTTTAAATAAAAATAAAAATATGCAATGATGAAATGCGAATATATTAGGATTTTCATAAACACTTGTTCCGACATCGTGATTATTTATATCTTGTCATTTACTACAAGTTAGGAAAGGAAACCCGTGAGTTCATTAGGTAAGGCCTGCAATCATAATTTTTAAGCGGATTTCCAATAATTTGAAGAGATTCTTAATATTCAGGAACAATTTTTTTTTTTTTTTTTTTTTTTCGTAGAAAGCAATCACTTTGTGGTTTAACATTTTAATGAAATAAAAACAATATTTTTTGTTTAAAACCACGAATTTGTATTAATTTTAAGACCGACCGGTTTCGCTACACTCGAGCATCGTCACCCTGACGATGTTTTTGACCACGATAGTTTTATTTTCACTCTACCGGTTTCGGAAGATCCCTTCCTTCGTCAGGAGAATATTTAAAACTGATCTACTACACAAAATATTGACACATAAATACAAAAATGTTAAGTGTTTGAGGGAGATGTGGACAAAGTGGAAGGGGTAATTACGGGAATTCCAGGAAGAACAGAGCGGTAAACTGGAAATATGTCAAGAATAGGACTATAAGACAGATTAATTTGGTTATTTATTATACTGGAGTTATTATTGAGGGATTTTCTGATTTCAAGCGCTTCTAAATTAACTTATTTTTTGCCTTTATTACTACGGTGAAGAATTTTAACCCCTGTATCTTTACTAAAAGTATGATCGGTGGAAATGAGATGATTGGCAAACTCCGAAAAATTATTAATAGTAACCATTATTTACATAAATAATGGTTACTCGACACATTTAATTGATAAAATCCTGAATAAGAAACTTAAACTCATTTCGACGAATATATTTTTATTTGGTTCACCTGAAACTAATAATAAAATCATAAATCCCCTTCAATGGCGTAAAATCTTATACATATCCAATTTTTCTTCACTTAGTACAAAAAATTTGCCTACCCACATTAAGCCCGCGTTCTATACTGATAACAACTTGGGAAAATTACTTAAAAATACTAAAGATAAAGATCACAAATTTAGCCACTCAGGCATTTACCAACTATGTTGCAATGATTGTCCATCGTTCTACATAGATAAGACAACTAGAAATATAAATATTAGAATCACGGAACATTTAAGATGTTTAAATAACAATAATTTTTCATTTCATTTAAGAGTTTGCCAATCATCTCATTTCCACCGATCATACTTTTAGTAAAGATACAGGGGTTAAAATTCTTCACCGTAGTAATAAAGGCAAAAAATTAGATAATTTAGAAGCACTTGAAATCAGAAAAACCCTCAATAATAACTCCAGTATAATAAATAACCAAATTAATTTGTCTTATAGTCCTATTCTTGACATATTTCCAGTTAACCGCTCTGTTCTTCCTGGAATTCCCGTAATTACCCCTTCCATTTTGTCCACATCTCCCTCAAACACTTAACATTTTTGTATTTATGTGTCAATATTTTGTGTAGTAGATCAGTTTTAAATATTCTCCTGACGAAGGAAGGGATCTTCCGAAACCGGTAGAGTGAAAATAAACTATCGTGGTCAAAAACAAATTTATGTGTTTTTATTATAAATTATGATGAGCCACAAAGTGAATGCTTTTTACAATTAAAAAATATTGTTTTTATTTCATTAACTTTTTTTTTAACTAATGTTGTACCCATAAATGTAATATATCATTGAAGAAGAAGATAACACTAATAAATATAAACAGAACAAGGCACAAAAAATTTAAAAAAATATGTCAAGTTGGTTAAGACACCTGTCCCGGTAAGACAAAAGATCCCGTGTTCGATTCCTAGTTGACACCCTTTTTATTTTTCTGTGTGTTTCACTTTTCGTTTAGATTAATTAGTATTATCTTCTTCATCAATGATAGATTCTTAATACATAACCTTACTCATTTTCTATGTTTTTAATATTCCGCTTTACTGGTTTATGTTTCACTTTAGAAATTATATTTTAGAGTTGAATTAAAAAAAACAATACGATCTCCGTATTTGTGGGATAAGTAAAGCTCTCGTCTGTGAGTGCCCAGGTTTCTGGTTCAAATCCCAACGTGCGCAAGTAAATTTTATTAATCAATTTGTTTTGCTTAACTATTAATTAATTTTATTTATTCATATTAGAGAAACAATCCGTTACATAATAAAAAAAATTACATTTTAAAACCTAGAGTAGTCACGACTCTCCGTACAACATGAGTAGTCGCGTGTGGAACATTTTGCAGTCTATAATAAAATGCATTTTTCGCACATTTGTAGTGGAAAAAACTTATAAATGTTTGTACAAGCATCAGCATGAAACATAAACCTACAAAAAAAGTTATATTTATTTAAGTAACAAAATTAGTCACCGACAAATTTGGTTTGGTAATCTTTTGAAAAATTACTTACTTCTCGGATCATTTTTACCTTAACCTACGTAAAATAAAAAAGGCAAAAATGAACACAAATTTATATTTTTTCACTATCATATGTTTCAGAGAAACAGTTTTGACACATGCACGTGCAGAGTTCGTTGCACAGTAACTTTGTGCATGGATTGCTTTTTTTGTTCATAAAAGGGTGCAATGTATAGGTAGTTTGTCTTTTTTGTCAAAAAAAATAAAGAAATAAATTATAACAAACCAAATAACCGTTACAAAATTATCTTAACATCAAAACAAACGCAATTGCAATTCAAAATCAAAAAATTTCAACATTCTTAAGTATGTGTACCGTGAGTGGGCACGTAATAAACTTATGTGAATTGGTAGTGAGACAATAAAATATGATGTTGTGGTTTTCACAGCGTTTATTGTGAGTCAGTATGACACATCAGTTGAGTTGCGCAGTTGGGAGATGGCTCTGGATCGATGATGATGATGACACCAGGCGCAGACGGCGATGACTGCGGTAGAATGGTCGAGATGCGGGTCAGTGGGTCGACACCGCGTTGATGGAGATCGGACTCGTGGACTTGTTCAGCACTGATGAAGGCGAGGAGTCTTCAAGGGTACTTTAGCGTAAACGAGGTAGCTGAAGGTGCGATGGACCTGGTCGGCAGATGAGCGGGAGGTACAGGCTAGCGTTGGTCGCGGAGCCGAGGCGCAGACGGCGATGAGCTAGTCGCAGGGTTTAGGCGCGTGAGGTTTGCGCTGGCCAGGAATAATAGCCAGGGCCAGGGCGTTGAGGTAAAGAAGGATCGAAGCGTGACGAGGGGGGAACCGGCCATAATGGCCGATTCCTCGAGTCGGACTTCTCGAGTGGGATGATGTCGCGTCGAACTTGTTGAGTGGAACGATGTGGAATGATCATGTACTTCGGTCCTCCACCGCTTATATACCTGCTGATTCCTTTGTTCTTGTCTGCCACGGGTTGGAGTAGCGTTTGGACGTTGAACCCGCAGGACCGCTGACTCAGTTCATTGTATGAGCATTTGCATCACCCTGTATGCAAACATTCTCATATCAGCAGTTTACGTATTGCGGTACCGATATTTTAATTGAAGTTTAGTAAGACTGATTGCTGTCTCAGCTTTTTAACTCTTGCAGTCTGGTTATGATATGATGACCCTAGGAGCGGTGACGTAACCGCTACAAACTATTTGCCGCCGTGCGCCATGTATAGGTAACCCCCCACTAGATTGATAACTCCATGCTTTTTGTTCCCAGCAAGTTGGTCCACTATTTAACCATATATATATATATATATATAGCATTTGTTTTTCGTCTTAAACTTCTACGTCACGCGCACCATCGACAAGAATAATAATTAAAAGTGGACAATATCATTCTCATTTGGAGCCTGCCCCACTCATTAGCAAAAATATTTTAAAAAAAGTAAAATATTTTGAATATTGAAGACAATATTAGTGATTTCTAAACGAAAATCTGAAACAGAAAAATCAGAAAAGGAAACGGTCACATCTGGGACTCGAACCCAGGACCCCTGTCTTTCCGGGACAGTGCTCTACCAACTGCGCTAATGGGACCCTATTCTCCTCGGTCACTTTTAACTGTATCATACTTCGAATAAGAACTACTAACATTGTCTTCATTTTTTCACCGCACAATTTTACTGGCAACTATCTTTATGTATGATCGCAAGATTCAACCCGAACTAAATGCAATCCAGACAGCGTCTTTTAGATAAACCTATCTTATTGATGTGACCGTTTCCTTTTCTGATTTTTCTGTTTCAGATTTTCGTTTAGAAATCACTAATATTGTCTTCAATATTTAAATATTACAATTTGAGGTTTTACTCAATAAAGTTATTCCGAAAAATAAATATTCATTCTAGACTTGCAGAAAAGTCAACAGATGTCGCACATTAAATAAAAAATAAGATAGGTTTATCTAAAAGACGCTGTCTGGATTGCATTTAGTTCGGGTTGAATCTTGCGATCATACATAAAGATAGTTGCCAGTAAAAATGTGCGGTGAAAAAATGAAGACAATGTTAGTAGTTCTTATTCGAAGTATGATACAGTTAAAAGTGACCGAGGAGAATAGGGTTCCATTAGCGCAGTTGGTAGAGCACTGTCCCGGAAAGACAGGGGTCCTGGGTTCGAGTCCCAGATGTGACCGTTTCCTTTTCTGATTTTTCTGTTTCAGATTTTCGTTTAGAAATCACTAATATTGTCTTCAATATTTAAATATTACAATTTGAGGTTTTACTCAATAAAGTTATTCCGAAAAATAAATAAAATATTTTGAAGCAACGAATTTTGATATTTCTCTGCCAGTAACAGAAAAATAAAAAACTCAGTTACATGTTAAGTATTTTTATTTCAGCAAGACAGAAAATTATAGCTACACAATAGGATAAATCATTAATGTATATATTATTGTAATAATAATATAATAATTTGGTTCCAATAGAGTATGACAACACGCAAATTCCTGGCAAGAAAAAGTATTCGTAATGAGCTGGAGTAGTGGTTTAGTCCGAAGAATTCGTATGTCTCCTTGACGTACTCGACTTCCTCATGAGTGAAGGCGGGTAGAGGAGAGAAGCTGAAGCCCTGTTGCGCACTGCGCTGTGCTATTTTGCTTGAATACTGCGGGGTAGTCGCTTTTCTCAGAGAAAATTGGATGACCGTACCACCCTGCATAGAAATTATTTATTAAGCATGAAACACTAAAATTCTTTTAACAAAAATATATTATATGGTTATGAAATGAAATCAACGACAAATTAAAAACGTTTTCTTACATTGTTGATTGTAATGTTGTGTCTATAAGTCACTTACTGTGAACTGAAAACCTCGCTCGCCTCGAGATTGGCAGCAAAATTAAGATATTCAGGTTCATTCCAATCAACGTTAATACTCATTCCCACTCTTCCTAAAAGCATCACAGCAGTGGATTCATATATTTGTTTCAATTGATGTAAAATAACAAGTCTTCTGTTCTACTAACCAATTTGCTTTGCCCTAAATACATCTTCATACAAGTGGTAGATCCTGACATGGGATTTATTTGATCAGAGTGTGCGCACACACGTAGTCAGAAATACCTAGGAAATTACCAGAAATTATCAATACATCATAACTTTACAAGGATTTGAATATTTATGTTGATTTTTTACCCGAGATATTCGATGCAGAAGCCTTTCCGGTACCTCCACCGCCATATCCTTGCTGGCATACTACGTGAGATTCATTTAATAGTCAAACACTTTTGACATTATCTCCAAATGCACTGACAGCAATTCTATCTTGTAGAGGTGGTGGAAGATCACATTGGTACAAAGTAACCAATCTGTTTTTTGGTTTTTTTTTTTTTTTTTTTTTTTTTTTTTTTTATTTAATATTTTTTTTGTTACATACATGGTTTTAAAATACAAATTATGTTTTTTTACATACATATTAAAAAAAGAAAGAAACAATTCGAATTACAGAAAAGTATATGTACACATGCACATATGTATACATATATAGTGTATTACACATCATACATAACATACACACACAATACACGTACACACACACGAGTTCATAAACAGCATATACATAAAAATAATAATATGCATAAATGTATGATAGCAAAAAAATCCCACATAGGCATCGCCAGTTCGTGGGTATACTTGTGTTTCTTTAAGGCAGTTCAGTTAAAATTACTCTAAATATACATATTTTATCTTTGTAGAAAATTGAAAAGAAAAGAATGAAAATATTTATAGTAAAATCATTATTTACTGTATTTACGGAATTAAATATGAAAAATAAAAGTTAATAAGGATTTGTTAAAAGTTAATAGAGATTAATATCAGATGTTACAGCAGGTAAATATTAATATCTATGGTATTTATCCAAGATTTTATTACATTTTTATGTTTCCTGTAGGATGATATATTTTCACATTTGATTTCTGTATTGGTATAGAGTGCATTATAAATTTTTGGTGTAATAAAGTAAGCATGTCTTTGCGCAAGCCTTGTTTTGCACAGTGGAACTTTAAATACATTATTTACCCTATTACTAGACCGATTTTCATTTTTTATAAAAAGAAAATTTCGAGCAAATATATATTTTAAACATTGTGTACAGTAAATTTTTCTTATCTCTAACAATTCAGCCTCTTCGAATAATTGCAAGGAGGGGTAGGTCATATCTTTATGCAACATTATTTTTAGTATTAGTTTTTGTGTTATTTCTAGTGGCTTAATATGGGTGTTATAAATCCCCCCCCATGCAATTATTCCATAAGATACTGATGATTGCACCAATGCATGATACACCAATTTGATTCTTTTGATATCTACTATGTTATTTAAACGTTTAAAAATATAAGTTAAATATCTAAGTTTATTTACAAGCTTTTCTATGTGATTTGTCCATTTGAGTTGGCTGTCTATTATAATTCCTAAATATTTAACTGTATTCCCCGATTTCATTTCTGTACAGTTAGTGCATAAGACAGGATTGCAAGTAGTTTTGTGAAACCTTATACTTAGATGAGTTAAGGGTGCCGCTTTTTTGGTATTATAAAAAGGAATATATATAGTTTTTTCACAGTTCAGAGTTAGAAGGTTTTGATTGAGCCATTCTTTGACAATAATTGTGCACTTATTTGCATTTTTAGAGACCTCGTCCCAGGATTTACCATGAACTGTGATTGCAGTATCGTCAGCATACGAGAAAAGTTTTCCCGGAATACTAATATTACATAGGTCATTAATATAAATTAGAAACAAAAGCGGACCTATAACTGTTCCTTGTGGAACCCCATGTCTCATAGATGCTGGTTTACTAATATTTACGCCAATTTTTGTGGATTGTCTGCGATCAAGTAAATAATTTGTTAAAAGTGACAGACAATTATTTTTGATTCCCATATTATTAAGTTTTCCAAGCAGTTTATTATGATTGACGGTATCAAAAGCCTTTTTTAGGTCTAAGAATATTGTTAAACTTTTCATATTCGAATCTAGATTGGTGTATAATTTTTTTGTTAGATTAAATAAAGCATCATCAGTACTAAGACCTGATCTGAAACCATATTGGTTTGGTGACAAGAGTGCATTAGATTCTAGAAACTCTAGTACTTGTATCTTTATGATTTTTTCTAATATCTTTGCAAGTTGGGATATCAGCGATATTGGTCTGTAGTTGTCAAGTTTAGAGATCGATCCAGATTTATGTATGGGTACAATAATTGAGAGTTTAAATGCATTTGGGAAAATGTTTTTTTCAAGGCAGGAATTAAAAATGTGTTGTAAGGGCATAGAAATGTGTTGTTTAATAGACTTGATTGTGATACAGCTTAATTCATCTGGACCATTGGCTGTATTTGTTTTAAGATTGTCAATGTGTTTTATAATTTCAGATTCAGTTATCCGTTTAAATTGAGATAAATTAGGAGTATATTCGGGGGTGGGTATGTCTATTTGGGTTGATTTATGTATACTGTTTTGAAATGAGGGATTATTATTTATTAAATCTGCGGCAACGTTTGTAAAGAAATCATTGAATTTATTTGCGATTTTTCCTACATCCGTTATGACTATTTTATCGTCTGTTACAATTTTTTCGGGAAATCTTTTTATTTTGTGTGTTCTATTTGTTATTTCATTTATGACTTGCCATGTTTTTTTAGAATCATTATCAGCTTTTTGCAATTGGTTTGCATAGTATTCTTGTTTACATTTCTTCATAAGAATATTAAAAAATTTTCTATAGATTATGTATTGCTGACGTAAATTTCCATTAGATGGTACACCTTTTACCATACAGTAATTCTCATGGTTTTTGTAAATTTTGTACAGTTTGTTCCTGTGTTGACTTGCAATTATCAGTCCACGCGTGATCCATGGTTTAATTTTTTTATGTTTTCTTTTAGGTGTTCGTGTTAATTCTAGACTATTTTTGATATTATTATTTAATATCGAATAGAATGTATTCAGTGATTGATTTGGGTCATCATTGGATAAAACTTGGTTCCAAGTTTCTTTTTTTAGAGAATTGTTTAGTGTTTGGTAGTTAATTTTATTTTTTTCCACTTGTTGTTCTTTAGTTGTATGATGAAAATTTAATTTACTGTGACCGAAAAAGGTTGGGTAGTGGTCAGTGATATCGAATTTTAGGACAGCTGATCTGGGTATAAAATTTTTATTAGTTTTGAGTAATATATGATCGAGGCAAGAGTCAGCGTGATGGCCGTATCTAGTGGGTTTATTTATGTAAGACAGATAACCCTCGCTATATATAACATTTAGATATTCGTTTGCAATAGGGTTTAGGATCGAATTATCAATGTTGATGTTTATATCACCTACAATAAATGAGAAATCGGATTGATTGCAATTATTTTCATTTATAAAATATTTAAGTTCTGTAATAAAGGATTTAGAGTCTAAGGAAGGGGAGCGATATATAGCAAGTATAGAGTATGTTTTACTGTTATGTGTGAAGGATAAATGTATGGCATTAGAAAACTTAAATTTGGGGATATTAATTATTACGTTAGTTATTTAATTTGAACTGTAAAATATTGAGAGACCATCGTGAGAGGTATGTTTACAGGGTAGTGAGTAAGTCTCATAATCGGAGATGTGGTAGGGTATTGAGTCACGCATTTGCGTTTCGGTAAGTATGATTACATTTGGACGAAAGTCTAGAGAATTGAGGAAAATACAGAAATCATCAAAATGTTTGCGTATGCTTCTTATATTTAAATTTATTAAATTGAAATCTGTATTTCCCTCAATTATGTAGTTATTTAGCTCTGTCATATTTTCATAAACCTTAGTGTCTGGGACCGAAAAATCGTCATAGTAATCCAACAATAGGTTTGAACCAACGGATCCTATTTTGTGTTCCACATATCGATTATACAAGATTTTGATAAGATTTCAAGATTAAATTTCTTATTAAACTTATCTGCCTTTTGCTTCCGATTGAAAACTGAGAGCCACAAACTGACGGACATCTCGCTAATATCGGACAAACAATATATTCAAATATGCCAAATCTTTAAATTGCAACGACGTGCTCATAGCGTACTTCAAGTTCAAGATGTAAAAAGAAACCAACACAGATATCCACTCAGCCAGTACTCAGCTGTCAAAATTCAGCGTTTTTCCTTGTTTCACTTTTCGATCGGAGTTATACCCCCGTGTTCCCGCGGTCACCCGCGCACCGACTGTCCTTACAATGAAGGGAGGTGAGGAACAAAGGGGCACCTACTAGGACGCTTGACTTCGACGAGTGCAAAGTTTTATAATGACATTTATTTGCAGAGGGTGGTACAATGTTCATAGCGCGAGGGCTAGGGTTAAATAACACAATATTTACCCACAATTAAGTAGGTTCTCATTAGTATAGTATAGTACATTGCAAACAAAAACAAAATAAAAAGTAATCAATTGATATAAGATGAAAATAAACGATGGCACAATAGAAGAAAAATAATATTTTTAAATAGTATAAGACATACTCCAACATCATTTAAAATACTTTTTTTAAATAAGTAACAAAGCAAAGTTTTGGAAGAGCTCAGAAAGTCATTATCTGCCATAAAAAAATTTATACAATATTATAGACAGACCGAAACTTGACTTAAAAATATAGTATATTTGCGGCGCGTTCCAGAGTAGAAGATACTCTCCGTATCACCGGTGAAAGACTATCATTCAGCATTGAAACGTTGCTTGAAATGGTTTAGGTTGCCTTTGGTGATAAGATCAGAATAACTCGATACGTTCCTAACTTCCTCCTCTCCATCTCCTTCCCCTTTCCACTACCTTCAGCCTCACAACATATCCCATTTGGGAATGCAATAGTCTCACTGGCTCTAGGCTGTAGGTAGAAGCTGGGAGGTGTTCATATAAAAAACTAATTTTAGGAAGATTATCACCAATGTATTCTTAGGCATCGTACATTTCAAGGTTTCAGAGCCACGTTCCTCATATTTAACTAAACTTGTAAGGCGAAAGGTAAGTGGGTTAACTTTGATGACGAAAAACGGCGATTTATCACTTCGCCCGGAGCAAACTTGCAGTTTTCAACTCCGTGCTCCAACCAAGTTTCAGTAATGCTCAATTTCTGTCTACAGCCGCTACAGCCAGTTTGGAATTACAGGATATCGATGTCATAGCGATGAAATTGATTTTGCCTGAGGATTTATGATGTACTCAAAGATTACAGGCGAACGGTAAGCTTCACGATGAAAAGGTTTAGAGATAGAGTTGTTCTATTGATTTTATCAGGTGTACGAGTGGATTTATTTTTAAAGCTTTGATTCCTGTTATAAGATTTAAATGTAGGATTTATGACGAGAAAAAAGTTGATCACGTTCCAGCAAAATGAGAAAAAATATGATTAACAATTTTTATGGATTCCTCGTAAAAACGAACATCTAAAATGAGTTATTTTGGATTTGGTATATCAATGACAGATTACTCAAAACATTTAATACCTGTTTACCAAATTCGAGTTCTACTGCCTCATAACCCTGAAAAATCACGGGTTAGTCCAAATTCTTGACAAATCAGTTCCAATTTTAAAAATAAAACTCAATTAATAAAAATTGAATTCATTCATCATAACGCCAAGGCAACGAAAATTGGTGTTTTATTTTAAATCTATGAAAGCATTGTCAGTGGCGACACTGTATTGAAGGATTAGCTCTGCCGTTCTGATGATCTAAAAAATCGTGTTTTGAAACTCGAATTCATATCTCTAAATAGAATAAAAAAAGTGCGCTTAGCTCTGCTAAAATGCGCAACGGATTTTGATCATCATCATTTAAACAATTTCTTCCTGAAGGTTTACATATATTTATATATAATACATACACATGGGATTTATAGAAAGTAGAGAAGAGTTGATATTTTGTAATCAAGTTATGAAAAATATTTTCGGGCGCTTATTGCTAACGCTGGCAACATTTTATGAGATGCATCAAAATAATGTACTACGGAATTGTATATCTTTAAAACGCCTACAGAAAAATCCACGGCAGTATATGTCTTTATAATCGAAAATTACGTTTGTCCGCAAAAGCACATTTAAACGCTTTATTGATTTGCGGTGCTGCGATCCTCCTCAGTTGAATGCTACTCCAGCCACTACAAGTTTCATTGAGGTACAAGATCCGGAACGGATAAAAAAATATTGATTTCAGATATATAAAAACCGATATATGTATTATCTTTTAATTGCGGAGAAATTTTCACATGGCATAAATTACTTAACAATTTTTATAGAATAAATAATAAAGGATGTCCATTTAACAAAATCCAACTATTTAACATAAGTACAAATATTATAAGAGATGATATCTCATAGTTTTTTCATACAAATTTATCACATTCTTCGCTCATTATAACCGTTTGCTGTTGTCTAAAAACGAATTCAGTAAAAAAATATTATTTGTCGTAGGTACGAACATAGTTTTCTTTGATGTGCTAATCAAGAACAATTGCCTTCATTTAAAGGTGGATTATAATAAAAAAATATCCCTTGTAATGCTTTTTACAAAGTTCCTTAAAATAATTTGCATAAAATATTATTCTACATTGTTATTTTAACAATTGTTATAATGCCGAGTAAACTACAAAGCAAGCATCTAAAATATTATTTAAATGGAGGAGAAACAAAAAAATAACTGGCGCTTCTAGGTACTTCTCATAGAAAACTTGGTGGCCTGTATTCTGTAACAACCCTTAAAATATTTGAGCTCACACACAATGTCTTTGTCATGAAATTGTTAGTCTTCTCTCATACTGATCTCATTTCATAATACTACGAAACAGCGAGATCGTTGATATGGAAAATACAAGATTGGCCCCGTTGTTACCAAAATAACTAAATTATGACGTAAGTATGTAACTGATAAATTCTGCCTTAAGAAGTTGTTTTCCACCATTTTAAGAGCAATAAACAGTAACAGTTGATATTTGTGTACAGGTGACAGGAAAAATAATATGAAAAATCATGATCATTTTAATTTTTCTTTTTTCATAAAAAATATATATTTCAGGAAAATGAAACAATTTATAAATAGTGGCAATTTTTTTTCTAGAATATATATGAAATGTAGTCAAATCAAAAATTTAACCCATCAGGCTAATTTCTTCGCTTTTGGGAACAGCTCATAGAGGTGTCATAGAAATTGTTATATCTCCCTTATTGTCATGGTGCGAAATATGATCTAAACGGTGTTAACCTCACAAAATTAAAATATGCACACATGAAACCAAAATTTCCGACCGCAATTGGAGAAAAAATAAATTAACTTTTATTTAAATAATTTTAATTATAATATATATTTATATAACAAAACAAAAAAAGTTAATTTTTCGAAGAAAATTTCTTCTGAAAGCTTATCACTTTGTGATGTCATTATTTATTAGAATAACATTGTGTAACAACAAAGTGAGATGAGAAAAACATATATAATTTTCTATTAAGGTGTGTGTGTTTTTTTTTTTTTTGTAAATCAGTATTTTTAGTTAGAGAAAACGTACTACGAGCCAATTTTAAATTTGCATCCAAAATTTTAATATTTCAAAAATATTTATTTTTAATTACAGCATTTGAGAGAACCTTTAAAATTAGTTTTTAGTTAATAAATACGTTCAGAAGTTTTACATTTATTTGGATTTATGCACCTTTACCTACATTTATTTGATGTGAATGTTTAAAAGATTATGAAACATTGTGAAAATGAAATCATATTTGAAATAACAGCTGCCCATCTCGTGCCTGCTAAACCCACTTCCATAAGCCAGACTAAGCCAGCATCTATTCATAACTCTATGAATATGTAAATCTGGATTCTTAATGAATTACTCGGATGGTGCGCACTTTCGCCTAATCCCGGGTGACTCGTAGGAGTTCTGTGCAATTTATATTCATGTTAATTTCATGCATTATTCCTGGCACACATAACTTCAGAAGCTGAGCACGGAAAGTATACAGTCGTAACATGAAATCACCGTATTAGTATTGAACTACCTAGTATTATTATTCCAACGATAATTAAAGGTCGCTGGTCCAGAAGAGGCAATCACAAAATCTCGGTCTATAGGTATAACGGTGTTCTAACCAGCCATCGTTAGAATCAAATCACTTTTACATATATATTTAAGCCTCTGCATACCCAATTTCCACCTATTTATAACAAGTTTTTCGTTAACCCCTTCAGTTTTTAAGTTCCAAAACAAACATATGTTATCTATATAAAATCTATACATTTGTTATGGCGAAATAATTATATGATATTCCCTTGATCCGAGATGACGAGAATTTCTCCTATTGATGGTAAATTTTTAGGTCTTATAAACCATTATAAACATCGAAATAATATCAGATAAAGCTTAGTGCAATTTGTTTTATTCCTCTCATGTTAACTTCACTTTAATAAATGGTGGAAGAGAAATTTAATCGATGGTGGAAGAGAAATATATATTTTTTAACATTTTGCCTTTTAATCATAATACGGCGTATATTTTCTTCGATAAGCATTTCAAAAGGTAAAATTTTAATCAAATGATTAAAAAATATCTTATTCCTTGAACAATAATCTTCATATAACCTTTTCCATGCTGTAAGTAGAAATATAAAAACCTTTCATGTTAATCGATTTTCCTGGAAATAATTGCTTTGTCCCAAAAAAATGCTGAAATTGGATGAAAAGCAAAGGAACACCTCTGTTTTTAGTCAAGTAAGCCAGTGGCTATCAAAGGTACCTAGACGTATTTAGAAATCGTTCTGTTACAAACTGTTCATATATATGTCAGTTTAGTCAAGTGCTATATAATAGCCGACCTCCGAAAAGAATACGATACGAACTAAGACGAATATAAAATCATCATAATATGGGGCCGAAGATAATAAAAAACGAATTGACTTCACGGAGTGAAGTTAATGTTCAAGGCTTGGTGACGAAACCTTAATTGCTGTGTGCTTGTCAAACTTTCCCTTTCGCTTTGCCTTTCTAATTCTTACATCCTTCCGCCTCAAAACAATCAAACTCATTCGAATTTACATCTCGCATCTCGTGTGTTATTTCGTATAAAAAAAAATGATAGAATATCACATATTCCAGAATGGCAGATACCGCAAGTGTTGCCCCGGTGAAAGATCACCATTCAGAATCAAAACGCTCCTCGACATGATTAGCTAGATTTGAATATCCAGGTATGTACTTAAAAACCTTTCCTTCCTTATTTCTTTCCCCTCCCCTCTCCATTCAGTCTCACAGCACACCCAAAAAATTGGGGAAGCAACAGTGCTGTGACTCTTGCGAGGCATTCACTAAAAAATGTAATTTTTATTTAGTATCACATAAAAAATATTTTAATAAGTCTTTTATGAAATATTTTAGTTAAATTTACTCACGTTTTAGTGTAAATCTTTTTTACTGTAATTTAGTTTAATTTGGGTTCGATTCCCATTTGAGTTCATTATCTTTTTTTTATTTTCTTGTTTTTTTTGTTCCCCCTTATGTTTCGTTTGGATTTTTTAGCACTATTTTCTACTTCAATAATATATTACATTGACGAGTATACCAAGCAATACCTTCAAAAGTTTTTCCAGTAAGAATTGAAAATTTAATAATGTCTGCATTCAACGTTTCTTGTGTTCAAAGCGATCCCAGCTATAATAAAGCCATATGAGAAATACCAGAAAGCAGTTCGCACATATCCAGTGCATGTGGCGCGGATTTCTTTCATTTACTGACTCTTATTTTATGCAGAAGTCAAAGGGTATTATAAATTCACGATTTCATATCGAAATAAAAAAACTTTATTCAACACTTACATTCTTCTGAGAATAGGTTTAGTAAAAATACGTTGAAATATTTTTAATAACGAGTATAAATATATAATAAAATTAATGACGCGATGAATTAAAAGCCGAGAAATGGGGTACATATTTTCAACATTTTAAGGCTCTTTTATTTTATTTAAATGTTAGCGAATACATTTCTACGATGATTTAACCATTCGAGTGATCGGTCAATAACCGATATATGGGTCCAGCACTCGGCACTTTCAAGCATTCGTTTTGAAAATTTTCCGCCCTGATTAAAAAAATCAAATATCTGAATTTTAATATTAAACTATGTTAATTTTATTGTAGTGCTATAAATCCAATAAATTTACCTACATTTTGCCGTCTATTTCATGTCTTTACAATTTATAAAAAAAATATTTTCAATAGTACTTGCAAAAGCACTTGTTTGTGTTTAACATTGAATATTTACTATATCTGTATATTATTTATGGCTTACTTGATAATCCACAGTTACAAATATTTAATACAAGATTTAATTTTTAATCGTTAACAGTTATGCTAAAAGTTTTGTATGAACAAAATATTTTATCGAATTTGCGTCACCGTGGGTTCGCGAAGGGTCATAATTGAATTCACTCAATTAAATACTTTCACCACAAAAAAACTGGTATTTATTTAGAAATATACATTCACTGTATTCGATTTTCAGTAAAAATAGTCTCGATTCTTGTTTCGTTTACTTTGATAAAACGTTGTATACAGACAGCCATTCTATACAGACAGCCAGCTACATGACATTTGATATTGTAAAAGACACGTGGCAGAAAATTCACACTTTGATTAGATAAATATTTAATAAAAACCGCTTCTCATGAGTTAAAAACGCGTTAGATAGATGGTTTATCTAATTAAAAATACATGTAAGTGTAAATATAGGATTTTGACAGCTCAAGTTCGAAAACAAACTAGAGTTCAGAAAGAAATAAAAATCTATGAAATCTAAAACAGTACACGTCAGGCTTTAAATGGCGGAATTTAGACAACTATTGATAAAATAGGAAAGCATAATATCAGCTTTTTACCTACAATAACTGTAAATTGTGGGAATGTTTGAAAAAAATCAAATAATTGTTTTACGAAAAGTAAAGAAAAATGACATTTTATGAGGTGCGATCATTCAAAATGTTATCTAAAACTTTTGAATATTTTTTTCGTCATATTTACGTTGTGTTTTTGTTAACGTTGAGTTTTTGGAGGTGATAAGGTGAGACGAATGAGAGATGAGGTGTGGTATCACAGTATTTATTAAATTCATTGAGATCGTAGTAAAGACTACGAGCAAACGCTCAATGCAGTTGGTAGACGTAATCAGTTGCGAATTTCCCTGGAAGAAGATTGACAACACGTTGGTGGACATATTCGATGGCAAATCCTTCTGCCCGATGGTCAAAGAGATTGCGTAGAATTGCAGTGTTTAGCGAAGTCAGTACCTACAGTTGATGCGATGACACCGAACCGATGCTCGACGCAGTTGGTGGGCGTGATCAGTGGCAAATACCCAATTGCAAAGATCGACCCCGCTTCGGTGGATAAAGTCAACGGCGAATCCTCCCGGCCGATAATTAACACCAGATGAAGCGGAGATGAACGGTGGTGGAGAGGTTGCAGCTTAAAAAATCGGTGGCTCTACGTCATTGCGGGCTGAGACCGGAATTTGTAGATGATGTAAAACACTAGTGAAGACCATGAGTCTTCCTGAAGCTCCAGTAACAAGTAAGCCAAAGGTACGGTAGTAGAGAGGTTGCAGCGATAAAGTTGGTGACCCTACGTCATGCGGGCAAAGATCGGACTTATCGGTGAAGTACAACACTGGTGAAAGTCATGAGTCTTCCTGAAGCTCCAGTAACAAGTAAGCCGAAGGTACGGTAGGTAAGGTAGATGTGGACTCAAACCTGCGGACAACGCCGGGTACGCTCGCACGTACCTGCGAGGCTTGTATGGGAGCGGGTTGCGGTGTGAATTCTTGGTGCGAGGGTGCGGGAGGACGGCAGAACGGCCGCCTGGCTCTGATTGGGACTGACCTAATATCTGACTGCTTAAAACTGCCTAGGTACCGCGATGTAGTAACGTTTATATAGGACACCCGCGTCGTGGTAAGTAACTAAATGCTCCTTCGATTTCATTTTGATAAGTACCACATGTAATCCGCGCTGCTCTCGATGTTTTTAGGAAGTATAAGGTATTATTGTAGTAGAGAACGACTACAGATTAATTTTAAATCCTTAATATATTTTGAAATGTTTCATAGTTACCAAATTGGGGTATTTTTGAGAAACGTCTTCACAGTTTCTTCTCCTAAAAATATTGCTTAGCACCTTAAAGGAAACCAAAGGGCCTGTTGTGTAAATTAACGATTTGTAAACTCAGTTAAGTAAAGTCTCCGTAGCTGCCTGTGGTGTAGGAATATTGATAGATAACGATGTGTTGCTATAAAAAGCCTAAACAATATCTTGTAAAGGTTGACTGTCACTGGCAGATTTCTGAATCCAGAATGCTACATCTTCTCATACCTTGGAAATTTTTCATAATAAACAATTGACTGCTCGCTGTTCTCAAGCACATATTTTGTGATGTGTCGTACCTTCATACGATGTGAAACAATTAAAATATCTGATCTTCTACATTGAAGATTTTTGAAGGAACCACACTTATCACATAATGCACAAGTTTTTAAGTAAAATAAAAATAATTTGTTCGATACATTTTTTTTATTTATGTGATAGACAAGAGTCCCAACTGCTCTCAACCGTCTGGAGCCAGTGAGACTATGGCAATAATTGAGGTATGTTATTTGACAAAAGGTAGAGAAAGGAGAAAGAGATGGAAAAAGGGAAGTGGAAAAGTTCCTGGCTATTCAGATCTGATTACCAAACATGGCTGAAGCATTTTAAGCAACGTTTCAATTCTGAATGCTGATCTTATACCAAGAAAATTCTGAGAGAATCTTCCACTTTGGAACGTGCAGCAAGTAAAATACATATTATTGTTTTAATTAATTTAATATTGAAATAGCACAAATTAATCAAATATAATTTACTTACGCACATCTTGATTTTAACCTTCGATTAATACTTGTAACTACATACTATAAACAAAACGCGTTATGTTATCATCGTTCTTAACAAGAGAAACTGATTCTAAAGTTAACGATTTAACTACGTTTTAAAGTTTACAATTAAAAAAAAAATTTGGAGTGCTCAAAAATATCTCACATTAAAAATAAAATAAATCAGTTAACAAAAACTTTGTGGAATTCACTTGAACATTCTTGAAAAGCACCATTAGGTGTCAATAATGGGTTAATAACGTCGCACACCTAGCAGGTAGGTACGCCCGACAAGCTTGAAAAGTTATTCCCCATATTTGGAAAGTTTATCGTTCATTTCTACCTGACCCCTCACGCGGCGCTGGCGTCATATTTCCGGTGAACTTTGTAACGGGGCTTCCGAACGAGCTTCAAAGGAAATATGCTATGTCAAAAATCACATGATACTTGAAATTCCAAGCTCTGTTGACTTTTACTCGGAAAGCATGTCACTGAAAAATAATTTTTCACTCTCGCATTATTTTTTAATACATGTATTGCGTTTGAAATTATATCAAAAATTGATCACATAGAGACATATAGAGTGATTAGGTTTTTTTTTTGTTTCTAGAAACCAGATTTGTTTTTATAATGCCAAAGAAACGCTTTAATCGCGTAATAAATGTAATTAATTGAATGCGATAAAATGCTATCAAAAAAGTATGTACCTACAAACGAAAAATCCCTACTAACAACAAAATTGAAAACATTTAAACATATACGGTCAAACATGTACGTGGTGAAAATTGTATTCAATTGATGAAGGACCATGTATTTTCAAACCTTATTAATTTAACGTCAAATACTAACCAACATATAGTTCATGAAAAGATACGTAAAATAATATACATCGCTTATCCAGTCAAAGGGTATTAAATAATAAATTTTTCGTAGGTATTTCAGAATTTTTTCCAAGGTAGAGCAAATGTTTTATATTTTTCTTCGTTTTTAAGATATCGTAAAAACAAATACTATTTTAGATACAAGAAAAATCAACTTCTAGATTTTTGTATTGGAAAAATACTTTAATGTTTAAAAATTGCGATATATTCATTTCAAACATGACAAAAGTTTCAAAAAAAGTTAACATAGTCTTTTTTCATCAAAAAAATGCTAAAATGCAGAGAAAACAGTACGTTTAATAAAAGATTTTTCAAGATTACCGTCACTTCACTTCGTATCTCGTTCATACAATTAAAATTATTCTATATTCAAATATCAAATCCCAGAGAGTTACAAAAAAACGTCTTTTATTGGATCCATTTTGTCGTGTAATTTTTTTAAACTTTTAATTTATGTTATTAAACAACATCACTTTTATTAGATTCACGCGGTAAAAGTCAATTAAAAAATAAAACCTAGGGAATAACCTCACTTTTTCGATAAGATGAAACTACATTATTCACAATATGACATTATTAATGGATTAAAATGACAACAATAACACAAATAATAGTTACTACTTTGAATTATGCTAATATAAAAAACGAATTGGTCATTAGAATATAAATAATTATTAAAACCATCATTTTAATCACCCATGACGAACCAACACAGTAATTTGCGTGGAAACTGATGTCCATGGCGCAAAGTAGCGCGTGCTCGTAGATCTGAAAATTGCAATGTTACAAGACATTTTTAATGATATTTTTTTTTTGTAAATAAGCAGTATACAAGCTTTGCACAATGTGTAACAAAAACACAGTTTAACGAATAATGTTAAGTTGTTTTTCTGCAGTAAGGATGTTAGAGTGAAATTATCAAAAGGTGCCCTTAGTCTATAGTATAGTCACTGGCCTTTTAGATCGGCAATCGTGTATTTTCTTTATGTGGAAACATAAATATTTCCAAAAAATTTATTATATTTCCTTGTTATGTAGCTTTGGAGTGTCACAGAATCCCTTTGGTACACCTATAAATACATCATTAGCTAACTACTGTAGATATCTGCTCTTATTTTACATATATTTTGTAATATATATTTTGACATTTTTTTTTTTTTTTTTATAGTGAATACCTCACAAGAGTCCCAACTGCTCCCGTCTGGAGCCAGTGAGACTATGGCATCCCCAATTGGGGGATGTTGTGAGGCTGAAGGTAAGTGGGGAAGGGAAAGAGGAAGGTGGGGAAGTGACATAATAATACATATCGAATGTGGTTTGGTAAAACCCTTCAAGCCACAAAATAAAGATTTTACGGGAGATGATAATAATAACTCTTGAAGTTTATATGAACGATGTTACCTGTTTAAAAAATTTTGGTGAAAAATATTGCACTTCTAATTAGAGTTATTGTATAACTATAATATTGTTGTGTAATATTATCCATGATATGTTTAAAAACCAAAAAAATGTCAGCGTAAATTTAATTTATAGTATTAAATATTCAGCAAAAATTACTTTACCATGTCGTACTTAAAAGACTAGTCTATGAACCAGCTAAAAAGTAACAATACCAAAAATGTGGTATCAAGGGTTTTATGTTTGTAAAAGCTCTACAGTGTTCAATAAAAAATAAATAAATCACCGTTACAAGATATTTCTTCCTTATTTCTATTTCTGCAATACGTAAAAGACAAGAAGTAGGTACGAAATGAAGAAGTTGGTACGAAATTACTTGTTTAATTTCGTACCAACGTAAAAGGTTATTTCTTCAAATTTTGCAAATTCACTTTGTGGCACCATTTTATAAATAAAATAATTAAAACAATTAAAACTACGATGACATTTTTGTATATGGACCGGTACCAAAAGACAACTTCAAATGTTCCTTAATTTTTTGAACAAACTTTATAAAAACATTAAATTTACATTAGAAATAGGAATTAATTGTAATATAAATTTCTTGGATTTAAACCTAAATATAGTTAAAAACAAGATTGAATTTATTATTTTTCGAAAAGAAACATACGCTGATATAATTATACACAACTCATCTAACCATCCATTTTCACAAAAACTCTTAGCTTTCCATCATTTGATCAATAGATTAATTAATATCCCGTTATCCCCAAATAATTTCAACGCTGAACTTATCACCATTAAAATAATTGCATCTAATAATGGTTATAACTCCAAATTAATAGACGACATACTAAACAAAAAATATAAGAAAAAATTTCATTTGTCCTACATTTACCCATTGCTTAGTGATAATATTAAAAAGCAATGGAGAAAAATATTGTTTGTAAATCATCAAACCTCTAATTTAATAGGGAAAAAAATTCCTAATACAATACAGCCAGCTTTTTATACTAATAATAAATTGAAAAATTATATTCTAAATAACAAGGACAAAGACTTAAAAATGAAAAAATCCGGAGTTTACCAATTGAATTTACCAATTTAGTTTACCATTTTTACATAGGTAAAACTTGCAGAAATTTTGAAACGAGGATTAAGGAACATTTGAGATGTCTAAATAGCAATAATTATTCGGAATTTGCTAACCATCTAATTGAATTTAACCATTCATTTGACATAAATACTGGTTTTAAAATTTTACACACGAATGTTAGTGGTTTTCAGTTAGACCTTTTAGAAATATTAGAAATTAGGAAAAATGTCAATAGAAATTTAAATATTATTAATAATCAAATTTATTTTGTGAATAACACAGTCTTAAACATATTTCCATTGTATTTTTTTGTCTTTGATCTTCTAAGCACCTCCCCTTTCCACATCTTTTTTGTATTGAGACAAAATATTATGCTTTATAGTATAGAACATAAACGTTAAGGGTCAATTTTTTTATTCTCAAACAGCTTGTGAGATAGGAAAAATCAACATTCATTTCCGTTTCAAACTCCGCTAGATTTGGTTTAGTTTTACAAAAATACTGTGTCGTCCGCATAAAGCTGAAGAGTTCCATTAATACCCCACTTTTTTATGTCATTAACATAGATTTGGAACAGCAATGGTCCAAGATTATTATATAAGAGTTAATTAGAAACATACTATTTGGGCGTTAAGTGTGGTCAAAATATCGTATGCGAATCAGTTTGTGGAGGACTGTAATCAATAATATTAATTTTTCAAATTAACACAACTGCTTGAGATAGATGGTTAACAGTTAGATAGAAATGGAAAAAAAACTGACTTACCCTTGGTCTTCTGAAACACGTCTTGTGTTCAGTCGATTTTCAGGCCATGAGGTTAAGCACCGCGGATGATAATTACTGCACAAAGTATCTGTAATAGATTCGATATTGTACACACTGAGAGAACAATTTTCTTAACAGACTGGTCAGGTATAAATAAATTGTTGAAAATGTCACTGATGGAGGAGAAAGGGACATGTAATTTTTGGTAGGGTGGGGGAATGCAAGAACATATTTTAGAGGGAGATACATTTAGTTACGTCAACTCGAGTGACGTATATATATAAGTTACGCCGTGCAGTGATTGTGTTATCACGCTACACATCATAAGAAAGTTCAAAAGTAAGTTTAGTGTACTTACAGTTTTCTTGAATGTTATTAACTGAAAATTATCTCGCAAAAGCTTAATGTAATCACCGTCGTTATAACCGGCACAAAAGGAAGCCCGCCAAAAAAACTGGAACTTTTAAGTTTCTCCCTTTAAGACTTTGTTTTTTTCTGTTCAGAATCACATCCATCAACTTGTTTATTTCTTTCTCTCAAGTTAGCGGGAAAACTTGCACTACTGGTACTTGATTAGCTCTCACAATTGAATTGTGTATACTCCAACTCTTATGGAGAATTCTCCAAACCTGAAAACAAGAACAATGTTATTTTTTCAACGTCAAAGCCAATTTGGAAAGTTAAGTCTCTGAAAGAAGACAACACATCTTACGATAGACAAGGTATTTTAGTAAATCTATAAAGCACATTTACCAACGTATTTTTCGACTACGCAGTTAAGTACTTTAAATTTTCAAGAAATACTTGAGACAATATTCTTTAAAAAATCTAGTGTAAAATAGTATTGTCACACCTGACATGAGCTTAAAACTGTTTCACAAGAAGTTTTATGTTTAAAACAATTCACTGCTACAAACGTCAAAGCGCTCAACTGAATTGTACAAACTCAATTCAAAGTGAGTTCCTTGAAGGATAGTTCGAGGAGTGGTGTGAAGTAACTGGAAATAAATTTGCCGCAAAGATGGTGTTATCTTTTCTCAGTTTTATTAAAACTCAATCCCTTCCCCTACGATACGTGAATGGTAAAATATACATTTTTTTTTCCATTGGGTAAAAAATATATTTAAAAATATTAGCTAATAGGTGGATGCAGGGTCCATACATTGACCATACACCTTTGGGGATCAGATGAGGCACGAAATAAAAGGCGTGTGTCGTGAAGGTCACTGTGTTTATTGGTGAGTCAGTTGCCCTGACGAGGAGATGATGTAGGACAGATGTAGAATACTCCGGTTGCTGCGGTGATGTGCTGGTCAAGCGCGGGTCAGTGAGTCGACGCCGGGCGCTGGTGACCGGGACTCGATGACTGTCAGGCACTGGCGATCTGGGGAATCAATACTCCAGTGCTGACGGAGGCCGAAGGTGCGGCGGACCTTGTAGGCAGTTGAACGGGAGCGGCGTAGACCAGTGAGGATGCTGCGTGTCCTCGTGGTGGTCATGGTGGCGTGGAAGAAGCGCTGGTCAGAGACACTGGGGCGCTTGTAATCCGAGTAGCGCTTGCCAGGAACGGCGATCTGGACAAGGCGCTAAGATGATGTCCCGATAGAGTCCATGATGGTACGGGCGAAGCCGGGAATATTGTCCTTTGCGGGGGGCGCGGGGGCGCACCGATCGTCACTCGTGAGATTTATCCACTGGCGGCAGATTGATGACTGACTGACTGACTCGCTGCGTCGGGCTTATTTATACTACACGGCCGATGGCAACAGTAGGTAGTTAAATGGCAACTAAATCCTAGGCACTCGCACAGTCTATATGTTTCAGGAATCTTCGACAGCGTGGCAATTATGCATAGGCGGCAGACTCGTTCCTTCTGGCGAGTTCTCGTAATGTGAAAGACGGACTTGCGATGTTATTGTCGTCGATAGACAAGTAGTTGCTTGAAGTACGTAGGTTGCTCTGTTTTGATTTCGACTGCGAGTACGTACCTAAGTAGGTCGAGCGGTTTATTATTAATTATTTAATCTAGATTTTTCTCGACGACACACACCTAACACTCCTTTCTATCTGAGAGTGGAAGATGGAAGTGGTTTCAATATCGCCTTGGTGGAAGTTCATCATTCAGAATTCAAGCAATCTTCAAAATGGCTTAAAATGTGTTGGATGTGGTCAGGTAATTCCAAATCTTCTCCGCCTTCATCCCAATCCATTGGGTCTTAAAACTTACCATATTTGAAAATGTAATAAATAGTCCCACTCGCTCACGACGGTCGGGAACAGTTGATAACCGAATAGAACAAATTGCAAATAAATTACACTGTAATATTTTTTATTGAAATCGTCGCTACAATACACATAAAAAAGCCTTGAAATTTTTCAAAGAATTGGAAACCTACTTAAATAATGGATGGTTAAGAAATGGTCAGGATTTACGTTATTTGGAAATTCAATTGTCAAGACGTGATGCCTCTTTTTCTCATTACAAACAAAATATTTAATACTAGCTGCACCCCTAGCGTTGCTGGGGATCCACACATAGTCAGTCTTAGACAGTAACCATCCTCTAGTTTTGATGGTCAAGTGCAAATTTACGTCAATCTCGGAATAAAACAGTAGATTTGTTTACAAATCAAACCCACGCCTCTCGTCATAGACAATCAATGTTATATATAAGATGATGCCTCATGATTAAATTATTGTAATCCACTAAATTTCATTCCAAGCATAGAGACATTCAATTAAATATATAGACGTTCTTCAATATTGCTGCATACTTATGGAGAGCACGCTTTAAAATATAAAATGAGATGATGACCTAACTATTGTGACCAAAAAATTAGCATTAAAGATGAAGCGCTTCTCGGTTAATTCACATTTATACAACTTCTTATCTAATTTATGATTACTGGTTTACTGAAAACATTATAAAACTCTTCGCAAATAACATATATATAAGTTCATATTTTTATTATTTCTCACAAAAAGGTATAGAAAAATGATCAATAATTAAAATACTTTCTAAAATCGAACATTACCATAACAATAACGAAATAATTGCAATGCTTCTCAATGTAAATCGAGTAATGTAGTTCCATTGTACGGACAGCACATGTACCCAATAGTAATTTTGAAATCCTTCGGCAAAACAACGGCTCGCACATACAAAATGAGTTAGTCTTAACAAATCGTAACTATTCACAGTAACCGAAGACTTCTCCGGTGGAGAATCGTGTAAATACTTTAGCATGTGTGGTGACGTCATACGCCAATGCGACAGAATAAAGAATGATACGGGCGGTTTTTGCTGCCCATTGTACCGTATAAACATACATTATGGACGTCGTGTGGGGTGGTCACAAAAACTCCTAATTTTTATTTTTTTTTTTACTTTAAAATGTTTCTGTTATTGTAATAATTTTTTTATGTAAAAGAGAATGTTGGTTGAAATTATTAAAATTCTTCGAAATTAAGAACGCTGCTTCTGAAACTACGATTCTACGACGTGACACATAATGACATTTTTACCACACATTAAGTAAGTTAGAATAAGGTTTTTTATTTATGAAATCATGCATAACAATTTCAACTCGAAGTAAGTGTGTTGTAAAGGCGGCATTTGGTAAAAAATAAATAAGTGGAAATAATATTTATATTTTTTTGTGAAAACCCACAAAAGTCCCAACAATCTGGAGCCAGTGAGACTATGGCATCGTTGTCATCATTGTGAGGCTGATGATAGTAGGGAGGGGAAGGATATGGGAAAGAAGAAAGTGGGAAAGTACCTAGCTATACAGATCTGGTCACCAAAAACCTCCAAAGCCATTTCAAGCAAGGTTTTAATTCTGAATGGTGGTCTTATGCTAGGGCAATACTAAAAGTATCTTCCACTCTGAAACATGCGCAAAATTCATTTCATAATATTTTAAATGACAAAATCGTGAAATAATGCAAATTAATCACATAAAACTTACTAACTTAAAAGGGCCACCTCCAGCTTGCTAGTGAAAAGCCTTACTCCTCAACCACAAGATATTGAAGTTTTTTTAAATAAAAATCGATTCGGAGTAGGAATGTGAAATGTAAAAATGTCAAAAATAATATTTTGACTAATCTTATCTTGAGTATTCCCCAATATTCATTAAAAAGCTTATTATTTGTTCCAAAGGGAAGGATGAAATTTTTTATCTCATCCGAAAGAAAAAAATGTGGTAGAAAGCTTCAAAATCAACATATTTTTTTATCAGCCCTGTAGTTTGGTAACATTGTTCCAAACATCGGTCAAATAAAAACTTTTAAAATTTGATTCTCTTACAATGTCATTGTTTTTACTGAGCCCTAAAGTGATTGGAGAAGTCGATCCGCGCACGTTTGAAGTAACAAACCTTTGTGGCCGAAATGTTGGCTTTTAATACGGTCAGAAACATTTTATTGTTACTGCATTTTATTTCATGAATATCTGCGTACTCTGAAGTTCAAGACGCCTTTGAGACTTGATCATGTCAATATGTACATCGGTGAACGTCCACAATGTTTTTGTTTCCCTATTCCACCACATTTTTTTGGATCTTATATTTGTGGGTACATTGTCCAAATATCCTCCATAAACGGCTGCTTACAGACATTTTTGTGTTTAACTTTTATTTTTTTTAAATATTTTTTCACTTAAATTCGGCATTTTCGTGCCTATCTATGTATTATCTAGTTAGTATCTGGGGCACCATTACCAAAAAAAAAAGTTCCGAAATACAAGTAATTCAAAATAGAGCCGTACGTAATATATATAATCTGCCATGGGATACACATGTCAAAGATATATACTCACAGACACAAATACTTCCTTTTACGGTCCTGCCAAAGTATAACATCATAACTGCCATTCTACAAATAATTCAACACTCCTCACACACCAACACTAAACCAGTTTTTAATTCTGACATACACCAGCACAAAACACGATCACAAAATCAAATACATTTATCGTCATCTACTTACACGACCAAATTTGGAATTAACTCCTTACAATACATTGCACATAAACAATATAACGCATTACCTAGAAATTTAAAACTTCCGGCAACGAAAAAAAAAACATTGTAAAAGCTATTTCCTTAGCAGTTTCATTAATGTCTAAAACAATCTTTCTCTAGAACTCCATAATAATATCTGCGTTTATTTATTTTAATGTTTTTATTTTAATGTATTTTATTTATTTGTCTTGTCCTTAATCTAATGTTGTCTTTCCCGAAATGAGTTTTATAAACTCACTAGGAATAATACATTATTACTTTGTTATCATTTTGTAATGTATTATCTTGTAATAAAAAAATAAAAAAAATATTATTTTTATAATTCTAATTATATATATTATTACAAATATGGAAAGTATTGCATTGCACTACCCCTGCATACATTCTGTAATAAATTCCTATTATTATTATTTTGCTCAACCAGTGATCGAATTAAGGTAAAACGTAATGCATCTTATAATCTATGAGTTCATAGATGGCATTAATATAATTATTTTATGAAAATACACTTGTTGCAAGTTATGCCTTAAAATATCAAAACGACTTATTTGTTTGTGCCCGTACATACGCAAAATGAATTTGAATAAATAGATTGGCGGTATAAAAACTTAATTCTTTCAAGAAAGGCACACAAATACAATATTGCATCAGTGATTCAATCCAATATTGTATTTGTATATTAATTACGTATGTATGGGAACAAACAAATATTTTTTTAATGTTTTAAGGCAAAAAATTAAAAAAGGGTAATTTCATAAGATAATTCAATTAATGCCATCTGTGAACGCGAATATTAGATTACTTACGTTACTTTTATCCTTAAGCATCGTAGAAAAATATTCATTTTAGATTTGGTGGCTAAAGACGTTTTACAAAGGAAATCGTATCATTGTTAATTCGCATTAATATTTTACAATATACAAATTTTATAAAATATGTTTAGTTTTATGAGCACGTAACTACTTCAATAAATGTTTTTTTTTATTACAGATACCCTACCGCTTTCTTGGAACTCTTAATTTTCCATAAATTTTACTACTAGATGAAGACATATCAGTTCTTCAATCAGTATTTATATGAAGCTTTCTCCAAATTTCATACAATATACATATTTTTATACAATGTTATATTAAACGTTTTATTAAGCTAGGAAATAAAAATCACAGTTAAAATATCTTTAGAAAATTCTGCCATTCACATATATTTTACTTTATAACATATATTTGGTACATATTTACATAATATTATCTACGGATGTCGCAGACTGCGAATAGATTCAGATTTGTGGGATAAGCCATAACGAATGAAAAAAATGTTTGAAAAAGACTTAAATTTGCGCAGCAGTATAAAAATAACATTTTGTAGTACCTATAGAAGGCGAAAGGTTTACATACTTAAATTTATGGAATGTAAATATAAATTTCATATTCAAATAGATTCTGATAAAGCTACTGTATAAATCTAAATAATATGATAGATATTAATGGCGATAATAGCCCTAAAAATAAATAAATGTGCTTCGTGATTCGTCATATTTATTTATCTGCTTAAATGTCACTCAAATGTCAACCGTGAACAACGCAAAATACGTAGGTGCCTACGTATCGTGCTTTATATGAAATATCTCTTAAATGGATTTCGACGAACACTTTCTTTGTAAATGCGAATTTCTGCTTAGAAATTTGTCGATAAAAAAGTTATTTAATCTATTTTGGGACCCCCTTCTTTTGTCACTGACCAATATCCTTACACACGTTATATATATTTCAACACGAGTTTTTACCACGACATAGACCCAGGACTATTAACAAACGATTTTTAAAATATTATGTATTGAATCCAGCGGGTATGGAAGGTGGTGCAATCCCAATATGTCATACATTTAAAGGCAAAACATTAAAATCATAATTGGTGGGTAATATTTATATAAAATTATAATATATATATATAAATATATTAGATTTGTCAAAGAATTTATATATAAAAATGCAAAAATCAGTCATTTTAAATACATGTTGGATAACGAAAGATTTTTTAAAGATATGTATTGAGGGATCAGTAGGATTTATATATATAAGTCCAGTTAGGAGTTCTACCGAGTCGAACCCTCTGAAATGAAAATATCTGGAGTCGGTGAATTATTTTCCCATTTGATCTCTGGTGAGTTGACGTGTTGTTCTTGTATTGTTTTGTATTTATTATGCTTATATAATGAACTTGCATAATGTAGATTGACTAGATGATCATTTATGGAAAAGTGTGTGGAAGGGCTCAGTTTTTTCCTGTGGGTAAGATTTAACCCGGAAATAGTGTCGGAAAAATATTAAAATACATATAAATAAAATTTAAGGATAGCCCTTCAGGCTCCCTCACTTCAGTGAACACCGTAGAGGCACTGCAGAACCTTAGACGTTGCATTGATGCATTTTTATATCTTAGATGTGTACAGGGCAGTGCAGTACGTCTAAAAAGTAATTTCCTGAGATAGATCATTCCGGCTCGCACATTAATAGCTCTTATTTGTCGTTTTATATCTACTATATCCTTCATATCTTCCGAAAGGATGTATCCCAGGTATTTAACCTGCGAAAAGTGAAGGATTGGTTGAAATAAGTGTTTGAATACGACGATAACATTTTTTTAGAATAGTGCATTAGTACAGGATTGGCCAAGATGCAGCCGATGCACCCACCAAAGTCACGTATATCATACCAAAACCGCGAGACATCACCCCTGTGCGAAAGCTTTATGACCACAAAATTGTCATATTTTCACGAAAAACCTATTTAGTACCAATCTTTAGGTACTGCTCATAAGTAAAAATAAATTATTTTTGTCCAGTTCCCTCAAAATCGATAGATTGGCATGTACTTATATTAATTAAATTAAATACATCTGGATGGCATTCAATGAATAATTTATGTTGGCTATATCCATCAATATGTCATGCATTACTAAACACAATTTTAAGCTTCAGCCTACAAGCTTTGATATTAAAAGATATTTTGTTTCCCTTACGCATATCATATCATGAGACGTTTAAAAAGGGTACTGCATATGCTGAGAAATATCCTATATTTTCTCTATTAATGCAAACTTCTTTACTTACAAAGTATTGCACAAAAAAGTGTTAAAAATAAATAAAACCGTGTCGCTTCTATTTCCGTAATGGAAAATGGAATCTCACAATAAAACCATTCCCGGATTTTTTGCTGAAATACAAAAAGGCGCTGAATTATGTCCAAATAGGCGGAAAACCCCTGAAAAGGATACAATAATTGTCCGTATACACCAGGGATACAGGATACACAAGGTGATGCTAAATGTTTAGCACTCCTAGTAGAACCACTACTCGCGAGTAATTCACCACGCGTTCAGTATATTTAAAATATTATTTTGACTTCGTGAAATCAACAGTTAGTTTTGGAATAGTGAGTAATTTGTTTTATTTATAACTGTAGAAAGATCCGTAGCATAAGAAGAGATCTAAGGTTCGCGGAAAGGAAGCATTTCACGAGGGACCAGAGCAGGAATCAATACAGATGAAATATTCTTTAATATTGTCACCTACAAATTAGCTGCTCTTTTTTCTATAAAATTTAAATATGAATCATGCAAATTTTGAAAAAACTCCCAATTACAGTAATGAAACAGTTTAATTTTTCCCAATGAAAAAAGTTATTTTTTATGGTATAATATCTTACGTAATTTTTTATAATATAAATAATTTTAAAAAAATGTTGAAATTATCATCATTTTTTTTTTAAAGAAAAACATTAACATTGACAATATTTAAAAATCTAATACTTCCACCACAGTCTGCGGAAAATTTTGCTTGTGTTGTGATGGGGGACTTAGTCAGCCGAGAATTGAACACACGACGCCAACTACGTCAACGACGTCAAATCAACCACCGACCGGTCGATATTTTTATTATTCTTGGTCCAACATTGCTGTTGTTTCACATCTAATGTAACCAAAATCAATGGAATACTTCTTCTCCCTCAGTAGTACGTGTTGGCTGAAGAATGCGTTTCATTTATTCTTTGTTTTCAATACTTTTGTTAAATTGTGAGGCGAAACTCTGAGGAAGTGAAATAAATTGGATTTATGTAAGATTAACCCCTAAATACAAGAGTGTAAAATATTAAGGTTCCAAGGGCTGAGTGGTTAAGCGTGTTGTCCCGATAAGACAAACAACCTGAGTTCGATTCCCAGTTGAGACCGTTACCGTTTTTTATTTTTCTATTTCCCATTTCATTTAGAATTATTATTATTATGTTTTTCAGAATCTGTTTAAATAATAAATAATGTAGAGCCCAGGAATACGTAATAAATTGTACAGCGCACTTTAGGAGATTTTTCACAAAAAACGACGCTAAGCAAATTATCCAATTAATAATTCTATTATTATCGATGATACTTAAGAATTGTGATGTTTTTTTAAAAATTATAACGTCATAATAACACTTTCTTAATACATGCAAACGCCTCAGCAAAGGTTCTCCTAGTGAGGTGTTAACGAAACTTTTGTAAACTGTATATAAAATAAAGAATAGAAAAAAATTATATATTACATTGATGGGTATAACCTTCATAAGTTATTTCAATAAAATAGTATATTGTAAAAACGTTACATCCGATCATTGACTGTTCAATTGCATGAGTTTAATTGCAGAAGTATCGTGATTTAATGGCAAAACTGCAGATAATATTTGAGAATTTTCCAAACTGTTTAAAATTCGAATGCTTTCATTGTTATTACAAACTATCCAAACTTTGCTTCCTTTAGAACAACATTCAATTCTGTATCACGATGCCACCGTAAACAGAATCGGTGAAGAAGGTTTCAAATGCATTTTCAAGTTCCTATGGGATTATTATTACCGAATCCATAGTTTGTTTAACGATACATCGATTTATGTAATATTTATACGTGTATTTCATATTTTATTTGCTCTGCAATCCATCTCTGCATTGCGTCTTAAAAATTGGAGGTCACAATTTGTTTTTAAATGTTGTAATAGAATGCAACAATAAATACACGTTCGAACGTAAAGTAATTGGGGCACATTATTAATAAAGACCTATCGGGCGATGGCGAAATTGAACGACAAAGGAGAAGCTTAAGCACAGTGTCTAATATGATTGCCCGCAGATTTTGCAAATGCAGCAATACTGTTCATCGCATTCTGTACCGGCCTGTATACGTGTTAGACATGGTGTCACGAAATGGATACCGAAAATACAACAGCGCATCGACAATGTCCACGGAATCAGGACTAAATGGATTTGCCGGCCTTTTGAGACTCCCGCCACTTTCCCACCCCGGTATCAGTAACAAATGGTCCTTCAGGGTACACAACAGGACTCTAATTATTTCATCTATCAGTTCCATAACGAGATGCCATACGTCAGAAGCTCTATCAGAACCGCACTGACTGTGAACTGCCAGTCTTACATTCTTTTACTTTTTACTTATTTATTATTTTTTAAAACATTCTTAAGTGGTATATACTGTTCGAAAGACCACCGTTCAAAATCGGGGCGTTGTGTTGCTTTAAACGACTTTAGCCCTGTTAAGTGACCAGATCTGAATCGCCAGGTACCTTTTTTACATTAACTTCACACTTGTGGCCTTCAGGGTCTATGTAAACTATGGGAATGGTGTTTGGAGGGTCGTTTTAGGGAAAGGAAGTTTTTGAAAGGAAAAGGTATGGGGGGCGGGTAGGAATCTGGGGGTCAATATGTCTAGTAGTGAAGGACGTGTGAATCCATTATATCCACTGCGGTGCAAGGCGATGAGGCGAGAGAGTCTAGCTGGAGAAGTCAAAAGGTCTACCTCAATCAGTCTCCCCGATCTGACCATCCGCGTAGACCTCGATCAAACTAACTCCGTGAACTCGAGCACCTCTGCTAAGTAACCACTTGGGGTGACATATGGCAAAGGGAGTTGGTTGTCCAATGAATGATTCCCGGGGCGGCACCCAAACCCAAATTTTTCGCGTCTTTTCCCTTCCCTTTTCTTTTTCACTTCCCCTCTCCTATACTCCTATCAGTCCAAAGATATTAGTTCTTCTAATATCTTTGTATCAGTCTCACACTTACCCCGATTGGGGATGCCAGAGGCCCCAATGGATCCGGAGGTTTGGTTTCTTTAGATTTATTCACAAATTACACAGATTTAGACAAACCGTAAGCATCTTTTTTGATTTATGTTTCATACAATTTCCTTTCTAAGGTATTCACGACATTATAATATTTGCAAGCAATTATAGATAAGTTACAAAATATGGAAAGTTTGCTAAATAATATGTTTCTACATATTTTAGTATTCGTTTCTGCGTAAATATGATTCAGTTTATTTGCAGAATGTAAATCATTTGGAATTATTTGTACCTGAACTTATCTGGAGGGTTTTTTGTTACCTCGCCCGAATGGTGTATTTCGTAGAAAGTGTAATAAAATCGTAACATCGACATTCAGATTTCCCATTTATCTAGCGTACTTTTAAATATATTATGTAAAGCAGGTCTATACTTTTTCTATATGCGCTCAATTTTTAAAGGCGGGTATTAAATTATAAACGAAAATATCAAAGCAAAACTCAACCGAAACAGTTTTACTACTACTTTAAAAAAAATTACTTTCCATAATATCGTAGGTAGGAACCTATTATGATTAAATAGTAGCAACAGGTCACTTGCAAACATTTCATAATATCGTGTTAAGTATTAAGTAAAGTTTGTACGGCTTCCGAAGTTGTGTTGCCAGTGCATATGTTTTAAAATTTTAATACCCACAACAGCGGTTTTTCCCCACAAACTCATTTAACTTAAATAATAATGAAATACAATTTTACTGGAATTAGCATTTATTTTTTGTTGTTTTTTATTTCGTTCAGGGCTAAAAAATAGAAATTTCTTTGAAAATTTGCCGCGAAAAGAAAATAAACATTACAGATTATTCTTATTTGGATAATCAGAAAATAATGCTATTTAAATCGATATCGATTACATCAGATTTCACATTGTGGAATCTCCGCATTTTCCCCATAAGAATAATAATAATATTGGACAACTTGTATAACGCCGCTTTTGTAACATATCACCTCAGGGGTGCCTATCAAAGTTCTCCGAACAAGAAATGCAATCGGTTGAGATCCAAAGAAATTCTCCGCAATTTGGGGAATCACGTTGACAACGAGTCTATTAGTTCATAGTCTAGTTCAGCTCGATCGGCTGTCGAGAAGTGGGTTAATTTTCGTTTCCAAGATTCCACTTCAATCATGCTTTCATTCAAGAAAACGAAATTGAAATTCAACAATAGATAAAACCCCAGAAAGAATTTTTGACTAAACTGGAAAAAAAAGTGACGCAAGTGGATATTATCACTGATGCAGGCAAGGACCTGGTTTAGTTTTGTCTTACAATAACATTTCTGTTGTGTCACTAATTTAAGTGCGCATTTGAAACATTCATTTGAACTGATAAATTAATCCTGTAGATAGGACACTAACCTGCAATTCGGATGGATCGGATTCAAATCCCAACTAACTGAATTATGAAGTTTTTCAACGGATTTTTTAGAAAGGGTTCATGATACATCAAAATACATTCTTAATTATTATATTTAAGTTCTTTTTCCTTCTGGAACATCATGCTGTTTCATGTCAAAAGCCCATTATCATGCTCGTGACTCAGGTCTAGACGAATTTATAGTGTTGTCGGTATCATACAAGTTTTGTAACAATTTCCTTTACTTTTCACGAATGTTCCACTTTTTGTTTCAAGACAAGAAAAAATTTGAAGCACATATCTCCGAACGTTTTCACATAAAAATAATCACCTGGCACAAAGAGGCTGGAGAGATTTGAACAGATTCATAACTTTTGTTTCCACAAATTGTCGGGTTTGAGTGTTTGAAGCATAAAGTCTGTTTCAGGTGGTCTTTAGGATGTAGTTTTTTTTTAAAGAAATATACAACAATTTTGTATAATTTGTTGTCGGTAGACAAATATACACCAATAAACTCTAGATGGGACACCAGTGTCCTCCATACAAAAATCGATGAAATTGTTTAAAGCTATATGAAGAATAATTTCAGAATCGCTTGTGCTAAATATTGCTTTAGAAAATACTTTTTATTTGATGTATGCAGCTTCTCGGACGTCTTTGAAATAAATTATCTACGATTTTTCGGCTTGTCATTTTTTCTCATGGTCACGAATGTCACCATAGTCAAGAGGTTAATTTTATGACAGATGGAGGCTTTTTGCCTTAAGATTTCTTTTTTTCACTCTTATTTGATTTAAATTTTTGAGAAACATGAAATATTTTTGTTTGATTATTTATATATTGTCAAACTATTCTACAAAGTGCCCTTAACTTTTTTCTGTCAATGCAAATTACATAATATCCACCAAATAGAGTTTGAGTTCAAATGCTTTAAAAAATATATATATTTTAAAATTTTATTGCTTTGGAAAATTTAGTTAATTATGATTCAAGTATAAAGCATAATATAAGGGTAATTAATTTCACTATCGTATTAACAGAGGACTGTTCTGAGGTGGCCGGAATCACTTATTTTGATAAAAAAAAATTTAGTCTCTAGTTTATTTACAGTTTCTTCACAATATTTGCAAGTTGATTATCAATCGTATTATTATTATTATTCACTTCGATCTTTTCTATTTCTATTGGTGCATAAAATAATGAAGAATATCAATTATTTTTACTTCACATTAATCAGTTTTTGGCGGAGTGAATGAAACTAATTGGCTTGAGTCTGGAGCATCAGATTTAATCATGTGATACTAAAAACTCCAATGATTGATAAAATAAAATAAAGAAAAACTATTAAAATAAGAACATCTGGATTTAACTGTACCAAAACCAAATTCACATAAAAAGCTACTTTTTCCCATAACCCAGTAAATATTTGAGTGAAGGAACCACTCACGCACTAAGGCGACATTTTACATAATTCGCCAGATTCAAAATACCGCGGTAAGATTTACATCTAAGTAGTCCCATTTGTCGTGTTTAGTTGCGCCTTAACCCTCCGATGGGCAATGTACTTTTACCCCTTTGGATGGGTAATGTGGCCTGGCTAGGCCATATAAGAGGTGTGGGCTATCTAACTATATAAAAGCGAGTGTGCAAATAGTATTTATGAACGTATCAAAATGTTGTATATGTGAATATGAGACAAACACCCTGTTTGCGCGTACAGTTCCAATGATAGAAATCTAGAAGTTTTCCGGTCTAAAATTAACATATGAGCGGGTACTTGGTATCTGAATCGCAGAGCTATCTTAACCTTGATACCATATGTGATGGCCTGTCCAGGCATGTCCTTGAATTTTTTGTGTAATTTTTTTTTTATTTTACCAACTAAACTTAAACTCATCGGCTATAGCACTATTTTCCATTACGCAGGTCGTCGAGTTGTATAGTATACTGTTATCGCTTGCCAAAATATCAACGGAAAAGACAGAAAATCAAATTGGCCTTGCCAGACCAAATTGCCCATCGGAGGGTTAAATAAAGCTCCCAGAAAGCTCGCGAAGTAAAGGGGTAGCGAACAACTAACGAATTTACGTTAATGATATCAAGCCCGCTAAGGCGATTGAGAAATAGGTGCCTAACTTCTCATTCACACGCCATCTTTCTGAGAGGTGGACACAAAGGATTAACTGCCACACAACTCTGTCTCGGCACATGTTTCTTGTTTCTTTCATATTAATCCATCGTATCATACGTACCCGTATATTGTATGTTATTCTGAGTCCTGAAATGACCCGACTCTAGTATTTTTTTGATATTATTATACTATAGGATTTTCCAATAAGAGGTGTTATTTTGATATTTAATCGTAAAAGATCAATGATTTCGTTGCTTGTGTGGCACGTAGTGCCATTTTGTTAAAAGGAAACGTTGTCCGGATCAATACCATCCAGTTCCGGCCATAAAAAATTATTAACCATCTCCCAATAGCGCAATCCATTCACCGTAACTGTTGCTCCAGCCTCATTTTCGAAAAAGTAAGGTCCAATGACTCCGCCAGACGATTAACAGCACCAAACAGTCATACGTTGAGAATAGAGAGGCTTTTCAACAATAATTCTTGGGTTTTCCGAGCCCCAGAAGCGACAATTTTGCCTGTTGACGAAGCCACCAAGGTGGAAATGGGCCTCATCACTCAAGATGATTTGCATTTGATTCACTCAAGTGAATTTTAATCATTTTAATGCGTTGTTAAAGCGTGTATTGTTCCATTTTTATTAATGGCGTAGTTTCTAATTATAAAATGTCAAAAAATGACAGCTTCAAAAGTAACATCTACTGAAATAGCGGGCTATTCAAAATAACACCTCTTATTGGAAAACCCTGTATATTAGGTAAATGATCACGATATTGTGTATTGTATTCCTCAGGTCACCCAGGTCACTCAGGTCCCCTAGGTCACCCAGGTCACTTAGGTAACCCAGGTCACTCAAGTTACTCAGGTCACTCATATCACCTGGAAATAAGCCAAACGCGTGCCCACGTATACAATTATTCAACCAAGTGGAATTTGTCACTTGAGAACGGGTCGTTTCTACGACTCGTTCTTGAGTTCAATAGCTCGACTGTGGCACGATTTTCCAGCCTCTGAGTTTCCTCCTTCCTACAATTATTGCTTCCTTCCTACTTGCTGTATTTGTATTGTGTATGTGCTAATAAAAATGTTACCTAAAATAATGTATTGCTGTATAGGAACCTATATTAAACATTTAAAAGTAAACCATGGACAAAATGCGAGAAATAATTAACTAAAAAATCTGCCTCAACACAGGTTCGCCTAGTGAGGCAGGTTACACACCTTAAAATATAGTATATTATGCCATATTTATATAACACTCTTATATACATGTTTACTTTTTCTTCTATTAGAAACTGTTCTATTATTGTACATTTAGGTACTTTACTTACTAATGATATACAATATATTCTGTCATTTTTTTGATGAAGTAAGATATAATTTAAATTAGGGTACATTCAAGATTGTGATGTTTTGAATATCCACATAAATAAACGATAAATAATAAACGAACGTGCTCCAAAAAATTTTTTTATGGCAGCTAACAGATAAGATTTATGACAGGCGGGCTTGAAGTGCATATGTCCCACGGGAAGGAAGAAAGAGATCGCATGGCAGTCAGTTCTTGAACGTGGGTACGTTGGCAGCTCCAAGAAATGAATACAAATCAGAAGTGTTGTGTGAAATTACAGTTGATTAGTGAATTCAAATAGTGTTAGAAAGCTTTGTTGTGTATTGAATTAAAGTGAAATATTATTGAACCGGTGGTTGTGTAAAGTGAAGGTGGTTGGACTCAGTGAGAAAACAATTAATAATAATGACAATAATAACAATTGGATAATTTGTAGAGCGCCGTTTTGTGAAAAATCACCCCAGGGGCGCTAAGGGTTGGGCGATCGCGATTATAATATAAAATGTGTTAAATTAAACGTGATTTCGTAAATGTGTAGTTCAAACTAAATTACTTGTCTTAAAAACATGAAAATAATAATAATAATGATTGCGTCTTAAAACAAAGTGAACGTATATAAAGGCAGCAAGTTTTTAATCGGTCTAGGGAGGAATTGATTTGGCGAGATCTATCCACGGAGACCGAAAACCAGAGGATCAAACAAATTATAAACTCGGGTTCGAATCCCAACAGAGATTAGGGAGGTACAATTGTATTTACAGAATTATTTAATTACCCTTTTATAAGCGTAGGGAGGGGACCAACCTTGAACAAGTTGCAAGGATTTCGCTGAAATGAGGAAAGAAGCCGATAGGGGAGAGATCGAAAATTAAAGTGATTTAGCTATATAGTGTAACCAGGTAAGCTTCACGCTGAGAATGAGAGATGACTAACTGGGTGAGTTTTTATATTATTTATTAAATTTCAGAGGACCTTTTTAAAAGACGGATACAACCGAGGTACAGGAACTAAGTTTACGACACCTGTAGCCCAAATAATGTTTCAGAAAGGGAATGTGTCAATCAGACTATCTATCAGCTGAAAAGGGGAGACGGGCCAATGACCCTTTCATATATAGGACAAGGCGCAGGTACAGTCAGTCAAAGGGGACGTTTTGCTAGCGTATGACCGCCCGAATAGAAAGCGACCGGATGCAACCTGACAAAACAAAATGAATACTTTTCTTCTGTTATTTGACTTTCTAATTTAATACTTTCCACCTATTGTTTGACTTTCTAAGTTACGAATTGGGGTGCACAAAAACAAATCTAAAGTCAAAAGAGGGAGATGGTAATCTCCGAAATAAAACTACCAACCGAACAACTTTTCTCAACAGGTACCTTTCGAGAGGTAGACAGCCTCTTTAAATAAAATGCAAAAATCAAACCAATTATCCGTTTATACCTACCTGAGAGGATAGGTATTCAGTAGAAGTTACCCATACCTAATACACGAGGGTGCTAGTAACCTCATAAAATAAATACTGGAACCAAATATTAAAATACAGACAGTCCTCATCCTAAATTTGGCATTTCGAGTAGACCTTACATATATCTCACATGATAATTGGCTGAATGGGTAGGCACACAACCTATCGCTAAAAGCAGGCTAAATGTCGACAAGATTGTCGTGTGTTATCTATGTTATTGACCTAGAAAGGGATGTAAATCCCCGACGACGAGGGAGTTACAACGTTTTCTAGAGGTGGCACGTAACTTAGGACCTTACGTGTCACATTTTCGCGACTAGATTCGTGACAAGGGATGTCATGGTTTTCCCCTTCTACACTCAGTAAAGTAGATTTTCCTGGAGGTGCATGAAGTTGGGGCAATTCTGAAATTGGTGATGAGACCTGGCTTTCTTTATTCTGGCGTGACGGTTGCCGATTTGGAACAAGGGGAGACCCGGCCGGTTGTGATATCCAGACACGCAGATATCGATCGCCTTGTTCAAATTATCATCCATCGGTTTTGTTTGGTAAAGAGGAGGAGCCAACTTTAATTTAAAAAAAATTCATTCCCGTTCCTCTCCCTTCCCTCCCAAAATATGTACATGGATGGCGCCGACAACTAACACCATAAATTTATCGTATGTTTATCACATATATAAAATCTAACACTTTATTATGTTCACATTACCCTATGACAGGTAGAATCACGTAGCTAGTTTGAAGAGCAGGCGACTTAGAAGATAAGGTTTATGAAATGGCTTTAAAACACAGCGATAATGGATTTAACTCACTCTATCTCAAAAGAACCAAGGGATGCCACACATACATAGATAACTAGGTTTCTAAACCGAGAAACAAAAAACCAACACAACGTTCGGTGAAGCCTTTTTATACTGAACCGTCACGTGAAATGAGTACGTTCAAGGTCGTACGTCACGTGGACAAACTAGGATGTACACACTTGAAGGGGTGTGTAATAAAGAGAGGAGCAAAGGCTTGTAGAGACGGCAAGGGAGGAATTTTCCATCCCTGCGAACACATATGCAAAGCCTTATGGAAAAGCTACCTATGGGACTTTAAGGAAAAATTATCGTAGAAAGAAGAGAAGGAAAAGTTTGAAGGAGAAAGGACGTATCATTACAAGATCCAGGTTCACTCCTTCATTTTCACAAATCGATGTATTCCTTCGGTGCTTATAAGAGACTCAAAACTCAATAGCACAGTATCTACTCCAAGAGTATTAATTTGATATACAATATATTCTGTCATTTTTTTGATGAAGTAAGATATAATTTAAATTAGGGTACATTCAAGATTGTGATGTTTTGAATATCCACATAAATAAACGATAAATAATAAACGAACGTGCTCCAAAAAATTTTTTTATGGCAGCTAACAGATAAGATTTATGACAGGCGGGCTTGAAGTGCATATGTCCCACGGGAAGGAAGAAAGAGATCGCATGGCAGTCAGTTCTTGAACGTGGGTACGTTGGCAGCTCCAAGAAATGAATACAAATCAGAAGTGTTGTGTGAAATTACAGTTGATTAGTGAATTCAAATAGTGTTAGAAAGCTTTGTTGTGTATTGAATTAAAGTGAAATATTATTGAACCGGTGGTTGTGTAAAGTGAAGGTGGTTGGACTCAGTGAGAAAACAATTAATAATAATGACAATAATAACAATTGGATAATTTGTAGAGCGCCGTTTTGTGAAAAATCACCCCAGGGGCGCTAAGGGTTGGGCGATCGCGATTATAATATAAAATGTGTTAAATTAAACGTGATTTCGTAAATGTGTAGTTCAAACTAAATTACTTGTCTTAAAAACATGAAAATAATAATAATAATGATTGCGTCTTAAAACAAAGTGAACGTATATAAAGGCAGCAAGTTTTTAATCGGTCTAGGGAGGAATTGATTTGGCGAGATCTATCCACGGAGACCGAAAACCAGAGGATCAAACAAATTATAAACTCGGGTTCGAATCCCAACAGAGATTAGGGAGGTACAATTGTATTTACAGAATTATTTAATTACCCTTTTATAAGCGTAGGGAGGGGACCAACCTTGAACAAGTTGCAAGGATTTCGCTGAAATGAGGAAAGAAGCCGATAGGGGAGAGATCGAAAATTAAAGTGATTTAGCTATATAGTGTAACCAGGTAAGCTTCACGCTGAGAATGAGAGATGACTAACTGGGTGAGTTTTTATATTATTTATTAAATTTCAGAGGACCTTTTTAAAAGACGGATACAACCGAGGTACAGGAACTAAGTTTACGACACCTGTAGCCCAAATAATGTTTCAGAAAGGGAATGTGTCAATCAGACTATCTATCAGCTGAAAAGGGGAGACGGGCCAATGACCCTTTCATATATAGGACAAGGCGCAGGTACAGTCAGTCAAAGGGGAAGTTTTGCTAGCGTATGACCGCCCGAATAGAAAGCGACCGGATGCAACCTGACAAAACAAAATGAATACTTTTCTTCTGTTATTTGACTTTCTAATTTAATACTTTCCACCTATTGTTTGACTTTCTAAGTTACGAATTGGGGTGCACAAAAACAAATCTAAAGTCAAAAGAGGGAGATGGTAATCTCCGAAATAAAACTACCAACCGAACAACTTTTCTCAACAGGTACCTTTCGAGAGGTAGACAGCCTCTTTAAATAAAATGCAAAAATCAAACCAATTATCCGTTTATACCTACCTGAGAGGATAGGTATTCAGTAGAAGTTACCCATACCTAATACACGAGGGTGCTAGTAACCTCATAAAATAAATACTGGAACCAAATATTAAAATACAGACAGTCCTCATCCTAAATTTGGCATTTCGAGTAGACCTTACATATATCTCACATGATAATTGGCTGAATGGGTAGGCACACAACCTATCGCTAAAAGCAGGCTAAATGTCGACAAGATTGTCGTGTGTTATCTATGTTATTGACCTAGAAAGGGATGTAAATCCCCGACGACGAGGGAGTTACAACGTTTTCTAGAGGTGGCACGTAACTTAGGACCTTACGTGTCACATTTTCGCGACTAGATTCGTGACAAGGGATGTCATGGTTTTCCCCTTCTACACTCAGTAAAGTAGATTTTCCTGGAGGTGCATGAAGTTGGGGCAATTCTGAAATTGGTGATGAGACCTGGCTTTCTTTATTCTGGCGTGACGGTTGCCGATTTGGAACAAGGGGAGACCCGGCCGGTTGTGATATCCAGACACGCAGATATCGATCGCCTTGTTCAAATTATCATCCATCGGTTTTGTTTGGTAAAGAGGAGGAGCCAACTTTAATTTAAAAAAAATTCATTCCCGTTCCTCTCCCTTCCCTCCCAAAATATGTACATGGATGGCGCCGACAACTAACACCATAAATTTATCGTATGTTTATCACATATATAAAATCTAACACTTTATTATGTTCACATTACCCTATGACAGGTAGAATCACGTAGCTAGTTTGAAGAGCAGGCGACTTAGAAGATAAGGTTTATGAAATGGCTTTAAAACACAGCGATAATGGATTTAACTCACTCTATCTCAAAAGAACCAAGGGATGCCACACATACATAGATAACTAGGTTTCTAAACCGAGAAACAAAAAACCAACACAACGTTCGGTGAAGCCTTTTTATACTGAACCGTCACGTGAAATGAGTACGTTCAAGGTCGTACGTCACGTGGACAAACTAGGATGTACACACTTGAAGGGGTGTGTAATAAAGAGAGGAGCAAAGGCTTGTAGAGACGGCAAGGGAGGAATTTTCCATCCCTGCGAACACATATGCAAAGCCTTATGGAAAAGCTACCTATGGGACTTTAAGGAAAAATTATCGTAGAAAGAAGAGAAGGAAAAGTTTGAAGGAGAAAGGACGTATCATTACAAGATCCAGGTTCACTCCTTCATTTTCACAAATCGATGTATTCCTTCGGTGCTTATAAGAGACTCAAAACTCAATAGCACAGTATCTACTCCAAGAGTATTAATTTGACTATTTGAAAAGGAAATTCACTCAATCCAACATAAAATATCACTTTTACTTATATTTTCATTAGATGACTGTAGGGAATAGCAAACACAAAAGCATAATCGTGTTAATCGTGTTGAGGGTAAGGACAGGATCGAAGGGTAATTCGAAGAATGGAGGACTAAATCCAGTAGTGGCAAATAAATAAAATTAAAATTGTCAGAAAAAACTGGACAAGACTATTATTCCGGAATATAGTGCTGATACCATCCCATTATGGTATTCAAATGTGAATCTGATAGAAGAGCATAGAAAGTACGGTTTTGTTTGCTCCCAACACTCAGGAGCCGGAGGGATTATGAAATACCAATGCATGGTATATTTCGAAGCTGAAGAGGAAGGGGAAGAGAAAATAAATGGGAAAGGGGAAGGTTAGAATGTACCTTACTATTCAGATCTGATTACTAGTTTCGACTAATGTCATTTCAGATAACTCATCGATTCTGAATGGTGGTCTTTCACTAGTGCAAATCTGAGAGAATCTAGCAATTTACAATACAAACGAACCAAAAGCTTTTACCATGACAAGCTATTGCGTTCCTTCACATGTCCCAACGTCAAATTTGCTTTTTTCAATTCGCGGTTGTATGATCCTTGTTGTACGAATTTGGACCCTTGATAAAATGGCTTTCTACGGTGTACTTAACCACGTAATATGATTGGTTAGGCCAGGTTAGGTGAAGTTACATGTATGATGTGGTATTATCTGATCAAAACTATTTTTACTCTAAATATAATATTTGGTCTTTCTTAATTCGTAGCTCTTTTAACTTTCGTCCACAAAACACCCATCTTCCCTTTATGTTTTCCCTTCACCTCTAATAATTCCAATTAAAACTTAGGTTTTACTCAAAAAATATCTATTTTTTTAAATCCTAACGTTTATATGTAATTGCAACCAGATGAGTCTAAAACTTTCGTTTCATCATCTAATTTAAGAATAGTTTCTGATTTTATTCATCCTAGTTCTAGGTAGTGGATTTATAAATAGCTTTAAATAATAGGCAATTATGTCAATAAAAAATTAATCCCATTTAAAAAAGTTCTCGTTGAAGAACTTTCCAAAATTATGCAAAATTCCCTGAAAAAATTAAGCAGCCTTTTATCAAATTACTAAATCATTTATCAAATATTTACACGTTTAAAGAGAAGCAGAAATTTTATTTCTGGATCCGAAGATATTTTTTTTAATTTTTTTATTAAAAAAACAGTTTTTAACATATAAACACACTAGAGCATTCCTGTCTCAAGATGTGCAGCTTTGCAATTACATCATTTAAAAAAATACATATTTTTTAACTTAATATAATAACAACATTAAATTTAAACCCAAAAAAGAAAAGTTAATGTCACGGTTGTTTCAAGACCGGTAGACAAAAATAAACAAAATTTTAGTAACAAATGTACGAAAAATAAAACAAAAATGTCAACAAAAGAAAAAAACATTTATTGGCATAATTTGTATAGTAAAAAAAAAAAAAACGTTTTTCTACGTCACGCCTTTCAATTTACGGCAAAAATAAGAATTGGTTTTAATTAGTTATATTCTTATGTCATCTTGGGGGTGATGTGTCTGGGGTCTTTTTAAGAGAGTAAAGAAGATAAAGTTCTGGGAGGGAAAAAGCTACGAAGGGTGCGAAGGAATCTGGGAGTCAATGTGTTCAGCCCACTACGATGCAAAGCGATGCGTTGAGAGAGTCCGGCTGGAGAGGTCAAAGGGTCTCCTTCAACCAGTCTTTCCCGATTCGGCCTTCCATATACCAGATAGACAAATTCGTCCACCGCCAAGACCTAGACAAATCTCACCCCATGAACCCGGACACCCCTGCTAAATCACCAAACGTAGTGAACTACTCTGGATGACCAATGACAAGGGTGTTCTTTACCCAATAAGATAAGATCGTGTAATGCAATCGAACATGATAACTTAACTTTATGATTTGAAAAGGTGAGTTTGGGTTCAAATGTGACTCCGGGGTCCCGTATGGATTTCACTAAATTGTTTTATTATTTATTTCAATTCTCGTTAATCCATTTTACAGATGATTATGGTATTCATTAATGATAAGTTCCAATAATTAAAATACTTCACCATTTAGCTTTATATAATCGAATTCGAAATACAGCAGAAATACAAAATATTCTAGTCGAGTTTGTCTGCCGGTGCTGGCCGGTGGCAGGCCGTGTCTGTACGGAAACGCTACGCTATGACGTGAACGTCTTCATAGATAATGTATAAGCTAATTGAGCCGCGTCTGTACCAGTAGGTGTGAACAGAATATTTAATATATTTTCCTTGGGACTACAAGGTTCTATTTGACATTTTGAACAACATTGATTTTATGCGTAGTTCCATAAAACTTAAAATAGTCCAATCGTAAAAATAAAACAGATAAAACCTTGTTGTTCCAAGTTAACAATCTACTGGCACCGATGGCGACAATGATTACAATGGCAGTGCATCAACAGCTGATTATGACACGGGGAAAATGATTATGTGGGCGAATCCACGTTAACCCGGTGTAAATTTAAATTTAAATTTGTAAATTTCTTCCATTCCAAATTAAAGCGATTTTCATTTCGTACGAATTTAAATCGCATTTGCATGGCTTCGCCCATACAGTGTCGCGATCAGCTGTGAATGCGGCGCCATTTTGTACTAAGCTGCGCAGGCGCAGATATGCAACGGTACAGACAAAATATTCTACTGTCGGTGCCGGCCCGTGTCTGCGCCGATACGCTTCGCTATGATGTGAATATATGAATTTCTATAAATAATGTATGTAGCTAAATGAGCCGTGTATGGTACGCTACGTGTCTGGCACGTTACATGCCGGTAGATTTGAAGAGACCTTAAGTCGGTTGGCCATCACAATGCGAAAGTACGTCGTTTCAAATAGTTCGTGAATTTAAAGTTAGTGCCAACTTTGAGGGTTTAAACAATGAAAAAGTTTTGTCTACTTCGGCTTTCGACCAAGGGGAAAAGCACAGTACGATATTGTCTTACATTTTATTGTTTTTCGGGTTTAAAAGGGCGCACTTTTGAAAAGGTTTGCCCCACGGGTAGGAAAATGGACGGGTAGTAAATGTAAATATTCTAAATGTTAAAGAAAACTTTTGCCTGTAATATTTTATCAATGGCTTTGCAAAATGAAACGACGCAATGATGAATAATATTAAAATACATAACGTTTTAAAAAATTCTTTAACCGATAGTGAATTATTTAAATAAATTTATTAAATTAGAAAAAGAGCACAGTAAAAAAGATTAGGATACGATTGAAACCCGGAGCCTTCCTGTATCTGGGAGAACACATTTGTCAGTTTTACGCCCAAACCCTTTTCTTAACTGCCATTTTCATCAAATGCAATGTGATTATTTTACTTTGAAAATCAAAAACTTTTTTTATGACTTGTGTCTTTCTTTATATTACACCAGCAAAATTTCAAGTAGACAGTGACTTTTTTTTTATTTTGAAGGTCAAGGATGCAAAATTTCACCATCTTGGAATAAAACTGTAGATTTGCAGAAAAATCGGATCCACGCCGCCAGCGCTCGACCCCGCTAGCCTGGAGTCTTTCGCGCGACACTCTTTTACCGATGTTAATAGATTTATCTATTTCGATTTTGGTCACTGATGTTGACAACCTAGAGGCTGGCCAATTCCTCCTGGCTACCGACTGAATTAGCCACTGATGCTGACAACCTAAAGGCTGTCCAATGCCTCCTGGCTATCGACTGAATTAGCCACTGATGCTGAAAACCTAGAGGTATGGCGCGATGGTGCACAATGTGCTCCAATCTGAAATTATCGCTGAAAGAATTCCGATTGTCTCAGTTTCTGTCTGTGTATAAAAACCCAGTTGTATTGAAATACATGTAACTATTTCTAGTGAATTGGGTTGGCTGTAAGAAATAAAAATTACCTATAAGCTATACCCCTTTGTACGTTCTATATACCAGTACAATACATCTAACTAAAATGTGAATTTTGATTTAAATCTTCTTTCTTTTATGATGGTTTGGATAGAAAACCTCATGGTGTTTTACTTAAATTATTACCCAGGTTGAGGGCTGATGTGTGCCGGTGCTTATTATTTACAGTCTTTTCTTGTGCAGGCAAACACGTCCCGTTCATTAGTATTGTTCTCTCATCCAAAAAACACGAGGGGGTAATTCTTCTCTGTACTTTTGACGGCGACTAACATTTTTAACACTGGCGTCTAGTAGTCCGTGCCAAACTAATTTCATGTGGATCTCAAACTTATAGTAGTCCCAGGGAGAGGCCGTACGTGTCGTCATACTTATAGTATCTTTCGTTTTCATACAAGGTACAAACGACCCTATCCGGGACTACAATATCTGCCACACCGTGTAGGTAATAAATTATTAACTTTGTTATTTAAGCCTAAAATTTAAATTTCAGACTTTAAAAGATAAACTTGTCAATTCAAAAACATATTTGTTGATTACCGTTTTTGTTCCGAAACGGAACTAGCCGGTGCTGCCAGATTTCATCTTATCAGTCCAACTTCTATAAAAAGTGTTAATGCTCGTCGAACATCCTGTATAAATTTATTTTCCCCAGACTAAAAACAAAACACAAGCTCTGTGGATTTAGCAAAGATTTTATGTTGATTCCGTAATTTATGCATTACACTGATTACATGCAAAAGTTTACCCTCGTTAAGTTGTTTTCGACATAGATAAAGGAAAAAATAATGTTTGTGTCACCCTATACCTACTGCACCCTATGAATTGTAAATATATTATAATCTCAATTTATAGTTCGAATACCTAGGACGCGATTTTTATATGCGTAATAATATGATATAGGCTTATCCACTGGAACGATTTCGGTCGAAAAATCGACCACTTTTATTTTTCTGCGATTGATATCGGTCCAAAAATGGACCGATTTTTCTACCATTCGTAAAATATTTATTGTAATTATTTAAAACGCTTCCTTGGCCAGCTACTTGTTTTATCGAATAGCTGATAATATATTCTCTTTGTCTATGAACTTATCCGTTGTCTTTGAAGTGATATTTAACGAGTTTTCGCGGTTTTATAAGGCGTCCTGTCAAAAAACAAAACCATAAATTTTTAACATTCACGAAATTTTGGACTCTTCCTAAAATGCCGTAAGTAATTAATTTATTGGGTTTTTAACGCATAATTATATATTTGTGTTATTGTGATTGACTTATCTATCTTTGAAATGCGTTTTTAATTAGTTTGTTTCTAATATATTGTTTTGGTTGAAGTTTTTGTGTAAGAATACGTCAACTGAAGACGTCATCTGTTTTTGATTTACAATAATGTCTTATATACTGCACTCGCGCATTTGAAATATAGATATTCCATCACAGTGATTCAAAACAAAGAGATATATATAAGTTTTATTTGAATTGGTTCATTATTAATACAGATATTTGTTAACCAATTATTTTAAGTCATATGTCAAAAAGTTGACTCTTTTTTACATGTAAAATGGTGTAAAGCCTTCGTCACACAATAAAAATTTAGTAATTTAGTTGTATAATTAATTAATTTCTTCACTTTTACCAAATTTGTGCAGAAACAAATGTCGTCCAGGGAAAGGGAGCACTCCACGACCCAATAATTATTTTCAAATTTTATATTAGTGCAATATTTAACAAAATTTAAACATTTAAGTACTTACATTAAGTGTTTTCAATTTAAAATATATAGAGTGGTGCTGACTGCAAGAGGAGGCAGAGGAAGAGGGAGAGGTGGGGTACGAGCTGGTGCCAGACTACCTGCACGTGGACGTCAACGCAGAGCTGCAATTGCAGCCTCGTCTGGAGTGTTAGTATTTTTTAATGTTTTTTTATGAAAGTACTTTGCTGTGGCCGTTGAACTCATCATATATTTGTATTTATTTAAACAGCGACCCTGCTTTGCTACTGGTGCGAGAGGATCGCGTCAAGGCCCTAAAGGCTGTTAGGGCCCTGCCTGCTTCCTTCCGGCTAGAGCTGGAAAGCCGAAAATTCAAGAAGCAGGCGGCGCGCATTTTGCTCCCTACCGCACCTCCAAGAAAAACTAAACAAAAGTAAGCAATCGTATTTAGATGCTTGATACAATATTATTGTTTTTTCCTGACAGCGTTCCACTCTTACAGTGATAGTTGGTAAGATCAGCGCTCTGTGCATTTGGCACATTCAGTGCATATTTTACAGAGTTCTAATTTTATTGTTTATTTACATACTGTACTTACTGTTTCACACGTGAATGAGAACAATTTATATGATTTATGTAAATGTTTTCAGAATTCCATCTCCGGAGAGAACAACGTGTCCCTTTTCACAAGGGACGCCTTCACCGTTGCCACGACCCGTACCACCACCGTGGATGTCCACTCCCGCACAGATCCAATCAACGGCTCCCAATGCACCAATTATGCCTATCCGTGCAGCATCTCCCGAGCCGTTACCTGGGACATCGCGGAGTGGGGAACTCTTCTCTCCGGAGGCCCGCTATCACAGCGAGCTGTGGGTGGACGTGCCATTCTACCAAGAATTATCGGCGTTTGGGAACGGTGAGTTTATTTTTTAAAATGTCATACCAGGGGCTCAATATAAAATCAATTATCTATATTTTATATTGATATCTTTAGCACAGTTTCACTGTTGGTATATTGGCAGGAAATAAGCATAGTACTTAAAAATTCCACATAACAAACATACAAAATGTATTGTTGTTATGACGTGGATGCATCATTACACATCTTTTTTTTTTCTGTAACGGGTATTGCAGAGTGAGAAATAAGACATGCCGAACTTCTTTGCGAGGATTACATTTGATTCACCGGCTTCTAAACGGTGTAATACAGCATTTTTTTCTTAAATTGAAAAAACACTTTCGCTTCACGGGACTCATTGTGTCGAGCTTCCTAGTCAAAAGCGAGGCTGTATTGGTAGGTGGGTTTTGTAACCGGACAAATTATCATTAAAATAGGTCGCTTTACGTAGTTGGTCACTTTAAACGGATACGTTTTCCTACTAAAAGTTATGAAACCTTACTAGAGTTTACATTATCGTCACTTAAAACAGTAGACCGTTAAATGCAAAGTCATTATATCCAAATTCTACTGTAAATTTGTGTTTTCTTTTATTTCAGAGTCAGACATGGGCAGTAACGTGGACGAGGCAGCTGTACTAGAAGAGTCTGTACTTGGAAACCGTGAGTTATAAAACTAACTAACTTACCTTCACGCCATTTCGGTAGGCAGAGAGGATGAACCACCATGCAACTCGATCTTGGCACACACACTCTTTTCTTCATTCCATACCTACCTGACTGTGCTATTCTGACTCCTGACATAGCCCGCCTCAAGTATTTGATTAACTTTTTATTTATTTTTTTATATGAATACCTCACAAGAGCCTCATCTGGAGCCAGTGAGACTATGGCATCCTCAATCGGGGTATGTTGTGAGGCTGAAGGTAGCGGGGAGGGGAAGGAGGTGTGGAAGAGGGAGGTGGAAAAGTACCTGGCTATTCAGAACTGGTCACCAAACACGGCTAAAACCATTTCAAGCAACGTTTCAATTCTGAATGGGGTCTTACACCAGGGCGATACTATGGGTATCTTCCACTCTGGAACGTGCCGCAAATATAATATATATTATTTTAAATGAATTTTGTGTGAAAATAACACTAATTATTCAAATATAATTTATTTGATTTGATCCCGCGACCATCGTATTGCGAGTCATAAGCCGTACCAGAGGCAGTGGGTTATCGTAATATAGACACATTAAATTAATTTGGGTTTTCTGTTGTTTCAGAAATGGACAGATCGAGCGACGAGGATGACGAAGCGAGTGACGTCGACCACGAAGAGAGCGATGAGGATACCTTCTGCATGCCACCAATACCTTATCATAATATTATCAACGTTTCACCTAACTCCGCTATGGCCATAGACTTTAGTAGACAAGACCAGGTAGATAGTGAGGCAATGCGTTCGATTCTGCCGCCTGAAGGTTACTCTTTCGATTGGTCTAAAGATATCTTACGTTTTACTGGGATAAGGGAGACTTTCACAGGCACGCCGGGACCAACTTTCAATACCGACGAAATGGGCAAACCTGTGGATGCCTTTCTTAAAATCTTTGATGCAGATTTCGTTGAACTGATCGCGAGAGAGACCAACAGGTATGCAGATCAATGGATTGCGAAAAAACAATTTAAGCGTCATGCGCGTACCAATAAATGGGCTCCCACGAATAAAGAGGAAATGTATGTATTCTTGGCAATTTTAATGTATCAAGGTATTAGTCCCCTTCCTGTTGAAAAAGACTACTTCTATTCAAAAAAACTCACCGCCATGCCTTATTTCAGCCGAGCCATGGATTATAATCGTTTTCTTCTAATTAAAAAGTTCCTTCACTTCACCAACAATGAAAGTCTTTCTTCTGATGCACCATTATCTGTGCGAAGGTTACAAAAGATTCAACCCGTCTTGGACCACCTCTCAAATAAGTTTGAGACTTTATACCTGCCCGAGCAAGACATCTCTCTGGATGAATCCTTACTCTGCTATAAAGGCCGTTTGGGATTCGTCCAGATGATCAAAACCAAAGCGGCCAGTGCGGGTATAAAGTCTTACGAGCTTTGTGAGTCCAAGTCTGGCTATCTTTGGAAATTCCAAATTTATACGGGGAAGACCATTTCCAGACAGGCTGAATCGACAAATCCAGACCAGGAAGATATGACGGAAGACATAACGGAAGATATGACGGACGACATGACACAGGCCAACTTTTTGGGTGCTCACAATATCTGCCCAGTTGGGGCCACTGCAAAGATAGTATACGACCTGGCCAGCCCTCTGTTTAACAAGGGGTATACATTAATAATGGACAATTTTTATAATAGTCCATTATTGGCACGATGCCTCAAAAGAAATGGGATGGACTGCATGGGCACATTGCGGTTAAACCGAGAATTTGTGCCCTCTGCATTTAAGTCCCATCTCCGGTCCAAACTGAGGGAAGGTGAGGTTGTATACTCGAACTGCGGGGACCTCAATGTAATGGTTTGGTTGGACAAAAACCTGGTAAGTATGTTGTCCACCTACCATAAGGCAGAAATCGGGGCAGTTGAAAAGTTTGGTACCTGGACTTACAAACCTCAACTCGTACTAGACTATAACAAGGTAATGGGGGGGGTTGACCGAAAAGATCAGCTTTTGTCAGGCTTCCCCATTGAACGACAGCGAAACCTGGTCTGGTACAAGAAGCTTTTCAGGAGACTACTAAGCGTTTCGGTGCAGAATGCGTATATATTGTACGGCTCAAAGCTCCGCAAGGAAAACAAACGCATTTTGTACCGAAACTTCAGGAGTGAGGTTGCGGATGAACTCCTTCTGCTGTTCTGTCGTAGTCAAATTGACACGACTGTGCGGACCATTGGCCTAATAGCTGAAGGAAAGACTCTGCGACCTATCCTGAAAGGCAACCACTTCGTGGTCCGTAGCGGGAAAAAGGTGAAATGTGCCTGGTGCAACATAAATAACATTTTCAAAAGGACCCTTACAAAGTGTGATGTGTGTGATGTGGCATTATGCTATGATTGCATGAAGCCATATCACACTACAATATAGATTTGCTGAGGGTTTTTTTTTATTTCATTTTTTTCTTTTTTGGTTTTTTAGTTATGAAATTCTAATTTATAAATTTAATTAAATTTGTTTGAACATCAATTATGATGGCCTGGATGGCTGGACTTATAATCATTTCTTTCCGCATACTCACGTCTCATGTTATGTTGTCCTCAAAGGTTCTATATGATAAGGTTCGGTGGACATTTAATATGTATATTTCAATTCTGATCATTGAAATATGCATGTTAACAAATGCACAGGTTTTCTCATTTTTCCCTGTTTATTGTACACATTAAATAACTCGTTTTATTTTTATGTCTTAATTATATTTTGTCAATTTTTCTGTAAAGATGCTTTTCCAGATCTAGTCACTGAACATAACTAAGCCAATTCAAGCAATGTTCAATTCTGAATGGTGGTCCCTCACCAGAGCGATACTCAGAATCTCACTCTATAGCGAGGCACAATGATATTATTATGTATTGATTTTCTTAAATTATGAATAAACCAATAAACTGAATACATTTTTATTATGACAAAAGGTGTAAACAATGTTTAAATCAATATACTGCTCTTTCATTGTAACCATACAACTGTAATATTGATTTTAAAGGATATTAGGGCTTAATAAATAAATCAATTATTGGTTCCATCAATTATTTTCCCTCCCCCATTTTTTTTCGATACCTTTGCGTTTAGATATAAAATTATCACTATGATTTTATTTGAAATTCTACGGTCATACAAAGGTTTGATATATATATACAAATTTATCATCATTTTACATATTCCGATTTACCCTATGTAGATTGACCTTAAGGTAGCTGTCAGAAGTGATTTTTGGTCAAATATTGGTGAATTTCATCAACTTTCAAAGTATCCCCCTGAAATATTGGCAATGTTTATATCTATGATATATATCTCACTTTAAGCCTTATTTCCTCGTTTTGCACGTAATATAAAAACATGGTTACAAATCTCCAGTTCTAATTTACAATTATTTAAAAAGTAGCACCATGATTTTGACATCGTGAAATAGGCTCTCTGTATAATTCATCAAATGAATAAAATAAAGCCAACACGGCGACTATGCTTATTAATAATTGTAGACAGTTAATGTATCTTCCTAACGTTATACCAGTTTTTGTGGTAAATTTATTATATAATATAATACAGTGATTTCAATTTTGACGCGTCACGCACTCAAATTTTACAAAATTATTTTCTGACCAAACTTTTGAAGAGATCTTAACATGCAAAAAAATATTTTTCTATTACATTCTTGCATCTGTGATTATCAAACAGGCCATAGAGAACATAAAAACGTAGAAAATATTCAATAAAGATTTTTAAAACTGCCACTGGCGGCAATTTCAAATCACAAAAACGCAAATTTCGCGCATTTATAAAGTTTAAGATTTTTTAATAATTTATCTATCAATTCTAAAAATATAGAATAATTATTAAAATATAGGTGAATTCATTGGCTGTATAGCACTATAATCAGTTTTATGTTTCCGTATTAAAATTCGGAGGTTTGATTTTTTTAATGTTGGCGGAAAATATTCAAAATCGTCGCCAAAAAACCGCGAGCAATCGGAGAAAAAAGTTTTTTGACGCGCGATCGTTCGAGTGGTTAATGCATTAGAAAAAGTTAATAACTTTTATTTTTATGTTATTTACGTATTTCATTTCTATGAGGTTCTCGAAACGGCAATTTCGTAGATTTGGTACTAAGTTCGTAAAGGAGGTCATGTGCTGTCTCTAAGTAAATTATATTAAAAAGTTCAAAAAGCCCTCGTGTTATTATTCGGAAAATACTGGCAAAAGCTAAGGAATAACATTTCATTTGTAAGTACAAGCAATTTACCCGTATAGTTTCCCAACCGAAGATTTTAGGCGTTAGAGAAAATGCAAGTGCAACTTGAGTACTGGTCTAGGAGCTCAACGGCCAACTTATGAAGTCAGTGCTGTAGCTAAGTAGGCTTAGGTACTTAAAATAGTATAATCTTCTGAGGCGGGTATATGTACCGCCGCCCCGAGAACCAACCGAAACTTTGATTATGAACAATTCAAGAAGCAAATTAACTCCCTGAAATTGGATCATCATATATTGTACCCATATTATACGCTTACATAATCTATACAACCTAGCCGTAAATTATTTTTTTCTATTGTTATAATACTAATTCTCTAAAATTACGAATATTGAAATATGTTTGTAGTTTATTTTAATATTGAATTATGTTAGTTTGTATGTTGAATAAATTTAGTAGTTACGCTCTGAAAAACCTACCTTCTGAACTAAAACTGGCAATTAATACAAATAATAATTTAGGAAATTTTTCAATAAATTCGAAAGATAAAGATGACAAATTTAGTCATTTGGGAATATATAAATTAAATTCTAATGATTGTTCAGCATTTTACATCGGTAAAACAACCTGTAATGTCCAAATTAGAATTAAAGAACGTCCAAGATGCTTATACAATAGTGGTGTACGGGACGTGTTCGCATGCACAAGAAAAAACTGTAAAATATAAGCACAGGCACACATTTACTTTTGTAATGATTCAAATAAAGCACTTGAGGTATTTCATTTGAACTGTTACAGAGTTATTTAAAATACCATAAAAATGTAGGGAATATCGACTCTTGATATATGTTTGCATAAACGAATGCGTCTTGAGAAAGACGATATATTCGACATTTGTAATTTGTATTTTTAAAAGAACGCCTTTATAAAGACGGTTGGTTTTTATTGCGGGTAAAACTCTTTGTATCCGTCCAAGCTCAGTCAGTAACGGTTCTGCGACATCGGGGCCAGTGAGCAGGACCGCAGGCTGGCGGGAAGGCTCAGTAGGTAAGGCTCTCCGGGGCTGGCTGGCAGGTCGGCTGGCTCAGTCGGCAACGTTCGCTCCCCTCAATCCAGGGAATATCGACTATTGTAATATGTTTGCATAAACGAATGCGTCTTGAGAAAGACGATATATTCGACATTTGTAATTTGCACTTTTAAAAGAATTTATAAAGACGGTTGGTTTTTATTACGGGTAAAACTCCTTGTATCCCTCCAGGCTCAGTCGGTAACGGCTCTACGGGGCGCTGGCTGGTGGGCTGGTTCAATAAGCAATGGCAGATCCCCTCTCCGAGGCTGGCTGTTGGGAAAGCTCTGTCGGTAACGAGTCTGCGACATCGGGGCTAGTGAGCGGGCCAGCTCAGTAGGCAACAGTAGATCTCCTCTCCAAGGTTGGCTAGCAGGCAGGTTCAGTAGACAGCGGAAGTGGAGCGGGGGGGGGGGGAACTGGGTTGAAGTCAAACACAGCGAGTTGGTTCCCAGGTAGCGAAACGAGTAATGGCAGAGTGGACAACGGTAGATGTTGCTCGGTCCCAGGCTTGGAGCTGAATGGTGGGGGACTCGACTTTTGACTTTTGATTTATTTATTTTACAGAGTTCCTAAACAATGAGTTTACTGACTCTAACATAATTATAATTGATTAATTTGGTTGCTTGGGAAACAATCAAGTCCTTTATCAACGGTTTGTTGGTGTCATTATGGATAGAAGAAATTCTTATCCATTTAGGTGCATTTAAAGCAAGTCTAATGGCTTTATTTTGAAATAGTTGAATCTTTTGTATTAGACTTGGAGCGGCGTGCCCCCAAATGGGGCATCCGTAAGTGAAACCTGGTCTTATTGTTGTTTTGTAAAGAAGTAATTTATTATCCGTTGATAAACAACTTTTCTTTCCCATCATTGGATAAAGTGATGCTAGAAATTTATTTGCTGCTGTTATTTTTCCAGTTATATGTTTCTTCCAGGTGAGCTTGGAGTCAAGCGTTACACCTAGGTATTTAATTGACTTTTTATAAGATTTATTACGACCGCGTCACCGACCTTTGTTTGTAATATCAAATTCCCGTAAAGAGCTTTGTTTTTTTTTGCTATGAAGCTCACCACGTTGTAGGATTAAATCTGTTTATCTCAGAAATATAGGAATATTTTATAATATTATACCTTATCTACCGCTGTCGTTTTGCCAAAACCACGTCGTCGCAATATTTTTTATTTGGTTATAATAAGACATATTCTACAAGACAAGTGGTCAAATCTCTGTAACATTTTCAGAGTTTCGCTGAATACATAATTATCTTACGAGTAACATATTCTATTTCTATTCGAGCTTATTAAATTAACATGTAAGTAACTTTTTTAAAAAACTATTTAGTTAACATTGTCTCCTATTATTACAGAAAAGGCTTGCAAATTCTAGTATTTTTTCTAAATCTCTCATTGCCTGTTGACGGAAGAGCGGGTTTTTTCGTTCAGCCAATTAGCGTTTGCTTCGCGAGAGCAAGATGGTTGCTTGCGTTAAGGCGAGACAACTGCTCTTCCAATTGTTGTTATAAAATTTACCGCTAAACAGCAGGGCAGGTTTTTAAACATGATTTACCTATATGTAGGGCAGGTTTATCAACATTAGTTTAATGGAAGGTTTTACATAGTTTTCGACAGTGGTAAATGACGGCATTTTGTTGTGTTTGTTATATTTGATGTACATGTTATATTGATGCTGATGACGTTTGATACAAGTGGCTTTTCTGAATTTGCCAATCACCTAATAGATAATGATAACCTTTCAGGCAAAATACCAGTGCTGATATTGTAGACAAAACAGACATGGCAATAGACTAAATAATTTAGAATCCCTCGAAATAAATAAAGCCGTAAAAACCAAAACGTAAATTATCAATAATCAGTTAAATGTGAATGTATAAACGATCATAAAATTTTCCACTATCCCCTAATCACCTGTTCAGTTGACGCTTTGTTACTACCTCGTTTGTTAAATTTTGAGTTAATGCTACCTCACTGTTCTATTATTATAATGTTTTGTCTCACTCTACGATATGTATATATTATAAGCACACCAATTGTATTTTTGATTAGTTAAATTTTGAACCCTGAAGATGCTTCTACGAAGCGAAACGTGTTGATTTCAATAAAATTTACATTAATTCGTGGTTTTTAAACAAGGTGTATTATTTTTATTTAACTTTGAATATTTTTTACACTCTTTTGTATATACTTATTCCTCCCATTAACACGAGCTCATAGAGCTCACCTTATGGAGTAGTAGAATAATTATATATATATATATACATTTTTTTTTAATACTGTTATAATTTTAAACCTTCAAAATCACAAAATGCTTGGTCAGCAAACATTTAATTTTAACACGATTTAATTAATATTTAAAATAATATAAAAATCATAACTGGTTAATTTAATCGGTTATATACAAATCCATCGTTATTGAATGAGCGTCATTGTTCAAAGCCAGCTGTTTGGCCTCAAACTTCCTGCTTTGTTAACTATTTACTAAATGCTCCACTATGCCAAACGAAAAACAGCCTGATTGCATTTAATACAATGTTTCAAACCAATATTTTAACAATAAAAAACTATATAATACACATTGTTTCAAAATCATAGCTCGGGTCGAAGTTTTGCAACACTAACTACAATATGCACACAACTCAATATTTATAACCCTGTACTAAAGCTGCATTAAATTATACGATTTTGCACCAATAACTCACGGCGATAAAGCAACAAAAGCCAAAAAAATTAACGAGTTGAAACTTTGATACTTTGAAATTTCATCACGTCAGCTGTATCGTAAAACGCAATAATAATTGCGAAAAATTCAACAACACTTCGATTTATGCGAAAAAAATAACAGTCATATCACGTCGCTACAATTCTGCGCTTTCCACTTTCTCGTTCCACCCCTCTTTAGCTAATACGGCAATAAATAAAATGAAACATAGTAGCGGAAAAAACTCACCCTTCGGCAAAGTGAAGGAACTTCACCGCATTTCACCACTTCAGTCCGCAAATGTACGCTTTATTCTAAGTCGGCGATGTTTATGTTCATTGTCGTAAAATATTTTGGGGACCCTACATACCGCAAATGGGTTTCTGATTTATTTCACCTCGGAGTGGATACACCCATGGCACGCGTTCATACACTTCGAGACATAATACCAGCCCTCAGCTCTCCCGGCCTTCCGTCGAGGGACAGGGGCGGATTCAGGACTTGGATTTCAAACAAGGGTGGGGGACGTTTCAACTTTCCTTAAGGTACGTCGGCTATGTCTTCGGTGAAAGAGATTTTCATCACGGAGCAGTACTCAATAAACAATACATTAATATTGCGATATTCTCTTCACAAATTGTTGAATCAGAGATTAATACCGCTGTTCAATATTTTTGGTAATAATTTTGAATTGTGGCATATTTGTAACCTTTTCTCATACAATTTCAAAAAATTACTTGTTTAATTTATCTACCTGGATTACCAGTCAAAATGTTTATCTGTTGGACTTATTATTTAATTTTTTTACATGATAATATAATGACACCTTATAAAAGCATACACTCCTTGAAAACAGTAGTCATTAATCATTAGTAGAATTATATGTATGTAACAAATAGGTGCAATTATTATTACTAATATATACTTTGTGATATTTTTTAGAATGGCTTGATTTATTTTCTGTTCCGTTCGTTGTTTGCTCGTCTGAAGCTTAAAGCTTGAATGAAAAACAAATATTTATTTAGTTTAACATGATAACAAGTAATAATGACTGAGTAATTCTGCCATTTTTGAGAAATAACTACAGGTACATACGTAGATAATTAACGAAATGCATTAAATAATCATCATATTGTAGGCCCTCATACGCAACTAAGCTAACCTCTGAAAAATTTACAGAAATTTGACTTTAAAATTTGAATATCAAAATATGTAAGTAGGCATCTAAATTTTCCCATCAAAATTTCAACATATTTGCAAAAAATATGTAATATTTATACTATTACAGTTTCCACTAAACACGAAACATTTTTCAACTCTTTGTGTTCGTCATTTCTTCAAAAATATCAAAAGACAGGGCCCTCTCTTTTAAGGAAGTGGTAATATATATCTGAAAGGGATTTTTTTTTAAATGAATTTATTTAAAAACATGCATCACATCATGTAAAAAGTATAAAAAGTAAGAAAATATAAAAATAAAAAAGATAAAAGAAAAAAATGTTGAAATTAAATATAATAAATTATTTTCCATTGATGCCGATCTTTACAAACCCATTAAAAACCGTTATTATCAAATTTCGGGCGACTTAAGTAACGTAGCTATCCATTTTTTGTCAGAATAAGCATTTATTTTTTATGGTTCAAGAAAAGACAAAAAATAAAAATAATTATTGTAAGTGAATCAATAATCTTTTAAGTGAGAACTTTAGTAAGGGACAGTATGAATGTAACTTTATCAGATAATAAACAAGGGAGTTAAAATACCTGCATCATAATCAAGAAATACAAAAAACTATACTTTGTATATGTGTGAATTAAGAATTACTAGGTTTGAGGTCCTTGTTAAACCGGCTAGGGAAATTTTTTCAATGATTTTGTACAAATGTTCATAAAAGGCTTCAATATTTCCATCGAGTTTACCTAATTCCAATGAAGATCAGTCAATTTTATGTTGACGTTCATGAATTGCGATAGAATTGGCTTATAATTTGGCGCACACCCCTTGCCTCATTCACATTCATGCATCGTTTCATATATACTCTTCTATTATTCTGACTCTTGACATGGCCCGACTCTGTATCTGATTCACTTGGTAGTGCCATGTCTTCCTCGGGCGTCCCCAACTTCTACTACCATTTACATTTGCATCGTATATACTTCTTACACTCCTTTCTTCGCTCATTCGCTCTACATGCCCAAAACACCTAAGCGTCCCTTTCTTGATCTCACTCATTACACTTACATCAACCTTGCACACTTTGCGGATCTCCACATTACTCACGCGATCATACATGGTTTTACCACACTTACGCCTCAGGGATTTCATTTCTACAGCATTCAGTCTACTTTCATCCTTTCTCTGCCAGTTCCATGCTTCACTTCCGTACATCAGGGTACTCCATTGTGGACTGCTAGCTTCGCTTCTTTGGACAATTTTTTGTTAGCGCCAACTGCGTTTAGTCCTCCATTAATGGAGTTACCTGCATTTACACTTCTTTCAATATCTCTGTCAGCCTTTCCATCTCTCGTAGTTTGGAAATTGTTCAATATACTCAAAATTACTTTTATATACATTTTTATGCGATGATGGCGGAATATAAACAGTTTATATGTTTTGATTTGTTTGATTTTTACCGCTTAATAAGAAAAATATTAGTACAATTTGAAACTTTTTTCCTCTTATTTGAATTTTTGACCGTTCCCGGTTTCAGCTTATTATTGACGTCTCCATACTGGTACAATTATTTCTTGAACTTTGGTTTATACACATAACATTTGGGTTTAACACTTTTCCATACTTCAAGAAATTTGTACCACTCTTGATGGCTGAAGTAAGCTGAAACCTGTCACAGTTTTAAATTGTTCAAAAGTAGTCATGAATTTCGTATCACGCGTTAAAAAGTCCGTTCCTGTATTATTTTTATCTTCCTGCAAAAATATTATTGCTATCGTTGCTGGTTCCAAGTGCCAAGAGCTTCCTTAAAACGAAACACTCGACTGTTTTATTATTTCCCCTTTAAAAAAATAAGTATTTCTTGAACTGTAACCCGCTTTACGTCCCGCAAACAATCGAGAAAGGTTTGATTGATGGAGCCGAAGATGAATTATGCATTGAAATGAATAAATTTTCCGATTCAGTGAAAGTATCTGTATTGCTAATTGCATGAGGGCTAATTTCAATAGGTTAATTTGGGAAACATGGGTGAATGTCCGCATTGAACCAATTAATTATGATAATGTGTAAATATCTACGTGCAATACCAATACAACAGTATTCCATTGCACGATAATAATATATTTCAACGCGATTTTGCCGCGTACTTTTTACATAAAAATGGTAAAGACTTTTAACAAAATGTTTTGTTATGCATACAGTAATAGCATTATGCGCAAGCTATTTTTTTATTCTTCTATTTGAATTTCACTTTTGTTGTCAGAAATGAATAAATGCAAACCTCGGAAGTGGAAATTAACCCACTACCCGACCTTCAATTGAGCTGAAACTCAACAGATAGACTTGTTATCTATTGTTATTAACATTAGCTCGCAATAACGCACACACACGTGGATAAACACGAATTGGATAACATTACAGGGGATAATGTACGAAATAAAAGTGGTCCCACCCAATCGCGATTTGGCTCAGTTATTAGCGTGGTTGACTACTCCATTCCCTGGGTAGGAAGGTTCAATTCTCATTCAAACCAAAAAACATGATAATATATGTTTTAAAAGACATTTTAAAATAGATTTATTATATGTAGTAGTTGTATTTTAACAAGTTGTCTTTTAAACATATATTTTTAAATTACGCTTTTATTTTCGTGAACGATTGAATGAATATAAATGTGGAAAGTGAAAATAACCCACTGTCCGACATCCGATCAAGCTGAAACTAGGCAGATAGACGCGTTGCTGACTTGATCTCTGGGGAGGATCGTTCGATCCTCAGTCAAACCAGAAAAATATGTTTTGGTAACATCTATTAATAAAAATAGACGTATTTTGCTAAAAAAATTATTTTACGGGTTCATTTTTTAAAATGAATGGTCCAAACAATGTTTGTTATGCAAAAAATTATTGTATATTTTCATTTCAAACACTCCTTTGTGAGGTTTTTAGATAAATAATTTTTGTATTAAAAGATTAAGGAAATTATTTTTTTTTGGCTTGATTGATGAACTCGTTACTTGAATAATGTTATTAATTGTTATTCCTTAACATAATTGGGTCAAATAATTTTGAATATTTTATATTGACATGAATTTGACGTAACCTACTTTTTTTAAAGATATTTTATACTAAGTAAATAAATACTTTTCCATCACTCCGACCCTTCTCGTGACGTGACGCCTTCTTGGATTTATCCACCTTCTTTTATTCACTCGCTTACAGCGTAAGAAAATATATTAATGTGACAAATCCATTTAATATACATCGTAAAATTATATTTTGTCGACAGTTACTGGAAAATCATTTTAAAGAAGACAAGTTTGTGTATTGTTTTAAAAAAAAATCGTACTAGTTTGGAACACCGCCCGCAGTCCCTTCTTAACCTGTAAATGCCCAAAGATACTGGTTGCGTTGCGTCCATCATCAAGTTCGTATTTAGACTAGGATGTAGTGAGAGTGTTTTTTGTTTCATTCTTCAGCTTCCTAACAACTAACTAAATTACTATAAGATTCAAATATTTTTGATACGTCCTGTACTGTGCAGTTATACAAGGGTCTCTTCAAAATGATTTAATTGTACGGTGACCGGATAAATCATCATAATGATAATTCATCACATTTTTATAAAGTCATGGAAAGTGATGAAACAAAAACTTTATTAACTTGGTTAAGTATGTTAGTTTAGGTTAGGTTTCAATTTTTTTTTCATCGTTTTGAATGACTTTAATTAACCCATTACCTCCATGACGATGCCTATAGGCATCAAAAAAATAGATGAAAAGTATGTTTTTTTTTTCACTGTGAATAAAGCTAAATCCCACCAAGTTGTTATGCAGCATTTACAGATTGGTATGTTAGCTTTCAATAATTAACATAATTTAATAAATTTTATTGATTATTCTATTTTTAATATTTTTTTTACTAAAGCCCTGAAAAAAGACCCATTTTGAAAAAAAAAAAAATAAATAAAACGGAAAAAAATAAAACATGTGTGAATCACACATTGTTATCAAAAGATGAAATAGTCGACAACACTGTTTCAACATAGTATTATATGCATAAGATGACCGCTGGATGTCACTGAAATCAGGTGATGCCTGCGCGCAACGTTTGGAGGTTAGCTGTGACAGTGTTTTCATATATTTTTGGTTAGCTTGCCTTTAAATAATACGGTTTTGTTGTGTTTTTATGGGTGATTTTTATTTAAAATAATAGTTAGTCTGCAGTTTTCGGATATTTTTAAACAGAAAATGTTGATGAACAGACGGACGAAGAGCTGATTGACGATGATTTGATGGCATATCACGACTTGACTGGAATCAGCCTTCGACATCCTCTGGTGCGAGTCGTAATACCTTGCGAATATCTATTTCAAATGCACCACCAGCCAAAAAATTAAAACTACAGTAAACTGTTGCGTTCCTGAACCGCTGAATGTGGTGCATAAAGATATGTACGAAAAGTGAAGTGAAGTGTTATAATGCTTTTCAAGTGTTTTCATTATTCTTTGATGACGAAGTGATTCAGTTTATTCTTGAGAGGATGATCAAATACGCTCGATTTAAAACCAATACCGAATTCCAGTAAGATATATACGAATTGAAGCGTTTTCTTGGTTTCTGTGTTGACCGGCTACAATACATCGCCATCTACCACAGATTATTATTCGTCTGACCCGACCTTGGGTGTAAGCGTCATCAAAAAAGGAACCAACGTCCACATTTCGAGCTTATAAAGCGCTATATACATTTTTGCGATAACAACAATCTAGATATAACCGACAGAATGGCTAAGGTATAATAATGACTAACGTTCCATCTTTATTTGTATTTGATGTTTTTGCACACAAACATTCCATCGACGAGCAAATGGTGCCATATTTCGGTCGACATTATTGCAAGATGTACATTAAGAATAAGCCAATCAAAGTTGGCTACGAGATTTGGTGTCTTGCTTCCTCCGAAGGCTACCTGTTTCCAAGCCATGCCATATTCCCGAGCATCTGATACATATGACCCCGTATTAGGTCAAAGATTATCCTTCGTACTGTCTATGATGGAATATATAGAGTTCCCCGCACGCCATGAGTTATTTATGGACAATTTCTTCACATCTCACCATTTGATGTGTATCCTGAAGGATAAAAGAATGTGCGCTACTGGCATATGTAAGCCAGTTCGTTTCCCTAACCTTGAAGCTTCAGGCAAGTTGAAGACAGGAAAGTAATTGCCTAAAGGTAACATTTTCTTCTATATTTTCCTTGCGCATAGCGAACATTTACCTAGCAGGTGAATTTGATGCGGTGGTAGACGTAGAAAGCCAAATCCTCGAATACCGTTGTTTAGGACAATCGTGAAGTAACAGTGGCCACGAACTATGATCGAATGGAGCTAGTAAGTCAAGTGCAGAGTTGGCAGAAATTGAAGAAAGACAAAAAAGGCAAAGTTTTGAAGGAAGCATGCAAAAAAATCGGTTGCCCAGCGTGCCAACACGAAATTATAATTTGGGAATGGGTGGGGTAGACCTCCATGATAATGGTATACAAAATTATCGGGTCAACATTCGGTCAAAGAAGTGGTACTGGCCTTTATTTGCATCTTGCCTGAGCAGCACTCTTTTAAATGGATGGAAGTTGCTATGCTTCTTTAGGAAGTACGATCATGATATGGGAAACCAGATGACTAGGCGACAGAGAAAACCTTCCCAGAAGGCATTCCGTGTGGAGGTTACCCGTACTCTTTTATTGTCTTTTCCAAATCAGGTCAATGCCGAATTCGGAGATTCTCGTGTGAAGGAAGATGGGAACCGTGTGCGTCGAATGCAAGAATTTCATTTGACATATCGTGGCGAATCTCGAATTCGTTGTGCTCTATGTAAAAAAAATCCAGCAGTCTATCGATGCCGGGCCTGCAACCGCGCCCTTCATTTTGACTGCTTCGAACGGTATCATTTAGAGAATAATTTGGTTAGTTTTTCTCATTCTAGAAGGATTTTCTAATATAGATTTTTTTGTTATTTTGTGTATTTTCCAATTATATATTATATTTTCATTAAATTATAAACAATGGCAATTATTTATTTTAAATTATCAATATAAATCATACAGTTTACTGCATTTTACCCATACTTGACGTAAATTTTGCTTAGGGGGGTTACCTCCAAGCGTTGCGTTTAGGCATCAATTTTCTAGACGCTCCGGTGAGAGGGTGGGCGGGCGGAAAATTCTAAAACTGATTTTGGGCTCTCCTTTAAGTCTATACTATCGGGTTATAATGATGATTCAAGTTTATAAAAATAAAAATAAAATCATGGAGGTAATGGGTTAAATGACTTTTTAAAGGAGTGTTGAATAGTCACTGTATTGAGCACTCACTCTTTTAAGTCCTTGCTTCATCCATATTCATACAAACTCTTCTATTATTCTCACTATTGACATGGCCAGACTTCAGTATTTGATTAATTTGATCGTGCTCTGTCTTCCTCGGGCGTCCCTGACTTATTCTACCATTCGCATTTGTGTCCTATATTCTCCTTACAGTCCTTTCTTCGTTCATTTTCTCTACATGTCCAAACAATCTGAGCGTCTTTTTCTTAATCTTAGTCATTTCGCTTACGCCTTGCATTATTTGCGGATTTCCACATTTCTCACATGATCATACATGGTTATACCACATATACGACCAGGGATCTAATTTCTACTGCATTCAGTCAATTATATTAATGAAAAAAAAATTCAAGTAAATTATTTCCGTTTTTTTTCAGTGATTAAAATATTGCAGAGTAGCATAAAAAATTCCAAATGCAATAAAGGCGATTTATCCACCCGTAATACATACATTATCACCTCACTATGATATGTACCCCCTACGATATTCAAATGCAACCCCACCCCTACAGTAAGAGGTTCATTCCTCCGGATGTTTAAGGGCGCCCCTCAACTTCCCCTTGTATGGAGGAATTATTAAAATAAAATTTATGATACCCATAATACGTGAAGATAACGCAACCCCACTTCCTGTGAATTGTGGGTATCGAGAGTATTTTATAGTAAATCCAGGCGATAAATAGCGGAGCAATTATTCATAAACAAACCCTAAGAGAGATAAGGAACCCTCACTTTATATATTTTAATAAGAAATTCACACATAATAATATATTGAAAGTGTTTATATTATTGTCAACCTACTTTGATCTAATTCTAACGTCAATACAATTTACAAAAGATAAATTCTTCGATTCTAGTATAAGAGGTTGGTAGAAAACTGGGTGTCAGCATGTCCAGAACTGAAGGACGTATAAATCCACCCCTCCCACTGCGGTGCAAGGCTCGAGGGAATCCAGCTAGAGAGATAAAGGGTCTCCATCAACCGACCTCTGCCAATCCGGCCCGCCACGCAACTAGTCGTAACCTGAACAAACCTCATTCCATGAATCCGGGCACCCCTGCTTAGTCACCAAACGTAGATAACCATGTCTGATGACCTATGCCAGAGATTTTAGCTATCCAATAAATGATTATTTTACTCCAATATCAAAATTTTCTAACCATGTATTCGTTTAGTTATGTGCACTAGTAAATTAAGATAAAAAAGTGTTATATGGGTCAGCCCACGGAGGACGGTAAAAAGAAATTTCAATGAAAGAAAAAAAAATCAATCTGAAAAAAATCATCTACTTTTATTGGTATAGTATTAAAAAATATTCACATATTATATTTAGGTTTAACCGAGGATTTAACCTTCCTTCCCAGGAAATGAAGTAGTCAACCGGGAGAAAAGCTGCGCCAAATCGAGATTTGGTAGCATTAACAGTAACCGTATAGAGAAATGGGTTTACGTTCGCAAGTTTATGCGTGATTGCCACAAAAAGTTGAAATAATGCATTGTCATCGACAATAAGTTTATCTGTTGAGCTTAAGCTTGGTCAGTTGATGCCAGGAAGTAGGTTAATTTCCATTCATTCATTCACGAAAACAAAAGAGAAATTAAAAGTAATAAATGTATTTACAAAAACCATACCCTCCTCCCAATTTGAGAATCCCATATCAAATCAAAAGGATAAATACCATTTATGAGGCACCGTTGAGTATGAACATGACTTATTGGCCGTTGTTGTAGTTACTTCAGATTTTACTATGGAATATTTATGATGTTATTTGCCACTCTAACCCCTGATCGTAACGTGAAGATTATTTATCTCTTCGCAACAGCGATACATTACGTAACTTGAGCATTTTCGGAGCTATCAGTAAGATCACTTAGGCAAAGATATTAACAATTTTTTTTTGCATAATATAATCAAAAACTTCATTGGTAGGTACCAAATATACTTAAATTATAATTTTTGCTTCTCGCCTTTCGTAACGGGTTGTTTTAAAATCGACTCTCTCAACAATATGGAAAATATAAAAAAGCAACATGGCTTCTGGTCTTATTTTTTTTGACCGCGAAATACGTACTGTATAACTCATAATCTCGCGAACGTCAACAATAAATATTATGTTTTTGTGTAACTACATTATTGGAAAACGTTTTTTTTCGCTCGCGTTATTGTTACGTAAATCACACACAAATGGCCAGACGGCTTTCGTACTTTATGGTAATAATTTTTGTAAATAAATAAATCGAATAATAAAAATCCACACTAAATAATGACTTTCTAATCCATTAATAAACTTTTGTTTTACCTCCGGAACGACCGACAATTGGCAATAAATCGAGGCATAACGGTGCATTAAGTCTAGTTTATAACGGCACAATGACATTCAAATCCGTTGAATGACAAACTGAATCTCCCCGTACAAAGGGAAACCCAACTGAATCCACTTAGTTGCTTTTATCAGGGGTACGATCAAACGATAGATCAGCTGGAGCAACTTAAGCTCAAAGTAACTACATCAGCTTTTTACCCAAATAAATAACAGTTTAAATGTTAAATTATTACTGCTACGTTTCACTGCTCTTCTGGGATTAGTTGCAGCTCAAAACTTAGAATTATTCTGGAGTGAAACATGGCGTTCTTGAAAAGTGATACAAAGCAAATTTAATGAACCCCGACAATTGGTAAAAGAGATTCTTCAAAACGAACCCTTAGAAATACACAAAGAAATCAAATCTTTTGAAAACTATCCATTATCCTTCGTTTTTCCTATTTTGGGAACAATAATTTATTATTCCTTGCCCAGTTTCCATGTAACGATTAAAAGTTAACCACCTGACAGCTAAGTACTATGTTTTAAGTAGTTTGAGATTGGCCTATTGAAAATAAACGACGTGGAAAATAGAAAAACGTTTTAACTCATAACGTTTAATATTTAATGGCTTAAAGACACAATCCCTTCAAAATGATTTAAGGAAAAAAAAGCTCTATCATAACAATTGGGGAGGTTGGTTCTTTGTAAGCCATTATATGATATCATATGGAGGGTAACTTTTTTATGATATTTTTGAATGGAAGTATCCTTCTTTGAATTATTTCCCTTCACTTGGAAAATTATTTTAAGTGGAATTCTATTCTTACTGTCAAGGGGTTGTGATCATTTCCAAGATGTTACCAAAAGGCTGCTAAGCCAAAATGTTGCCTACACTTACATATTATTAATGAGACGATCAAAAAGTAAAATGTCCACACTCATGGAAACTATATACTGCTGTGCCAAAAGATAATATTCTATTATCTTTGGTTGTACCAGTTCCGAATGTTAAAAATACCAGAAAATGTGAAGAATCCCAACCGTCTAGAGACAGTGAGACTATGGCACCCCCAATTGGGGTATGTTTGGAGGCTGTAGGTAGTAGGAAGGGGAAGGATATGGGAAAGGGGAAGGTGGGGGAGTACTTGGCTATTCAGATCTGGTAAACAAACAGGGCTAATACTATTTCTAGCAACGTTCCAATTCTGAACGATGGTCTTACCTCTGGGCGATACTGAGAGTATTTTCCACTCTGGAAAGTGCCACGAGTATACTATATATAGTTTAAAATTAATTAATTGTGAAATAACAAAAATTTACTTGCACACCTAAACCCGCAACCTTTGAATGTCTGTTCAAGAGCACTTGACAACGTAGGCCGTCAAACAGATACTTGAAGTGCTAATAAAATAACAAAATTTTGCAGTACTTAGATAAATATAATATTTTATACCAAGAGCAATCAGGATGCAGATCTTATAAGTCATATCTAATAAACAGCATTCAACGTAATCGTCGAAGAATGAAATGGATAGATAAATAATAATTTTATTTATTTTAGCCATATTTTTGGATTTTCAAAGAGCATTCGAAATCGATTGAGAAAAAGATACCGATAAGAAAGCTTGAAGAAATTGGTTTCTCAGCTGTATCCATTAAATTAATAAAAGAGTATTTTAAAAACCGAAAACAGGTAGTAAAATTAAATAACCAATTTTCAAAGCAAATAAAGAATAAATTGGGGGTACCAAAAGGATCAGTCCGCGGACTTCTATTATTCATAATCTATATTAAGAATGTGGTAAAAAAATGCAAAGTACGAATATTTGCCATAGAAACATTAATATACTTAACGGGAATTCTACGCAGAAATAACAACTATTTTAAACGATTAACTGAGTAATGTATAGAGATGGCTAAAAATAAATTAGCTTAAATTAAATACAAAATAGAAAAAAATTTATGATAATTGGACATAAGAAGAAATACAGTGAAAGCAAAATTGAAATTGATTATGAAATTTTTGAAACTGTTACTGATTTTAAATACCTAGGAGAATTATATTAGATTTAAAACTAACCTTTAACAAGCATGCTGAGTATACCCAAGAGAAAATTGGAAAGGAGATTTCTTTTGTAGAATCCAGCAAAACTGCAATCAATCTAAACAACTCCATTATTGCTCCACATTTTAACTATTGCTCAACGATTTTTTTAGAGAAGTAAAAATGGCTAAAAAAAATAAAAATTTAAAAAAACAATTTTTTTTGCGTATTTGGAAGAAAATTTACAATTTTCTCCAATGCATTACTTCACATTTCTATTCAATTCTGTGAACCTCGTTTTTATGGTTTTCTCTAGTTTTGTTTATTTATTTTATTAACATTAAAAAAATAATAAATAAAATCAAATAATTTGACAAGTCAAAATATTTGACCAACAAATGTAGATATAATATGTCTCGACGCCATCTAGTGGGAAATTTAGCACTAACAAAGCCTTTCCTAAATTGGTTGTTTACAGGTGGAAATAAGCCGACGTGGCTCAGTGGTCCAGAGCGTCTGACCGGACATCAGAAGGCGAGCTTTCAATTCCCGTCAGCGGCATTTATTTTTACTCGGGAGATATCTTCAATTTGTATTGATATTACAGATGGCTAATTATTAATTATAATAATTTATTATCATTTATTTATTTACTTACATTTTCAGCGGGGAAATTTGATTTTTCGATAGCGGTGAAAACGCGTTTTTTAAAGCTACTAGTGTTTCCAAGAATAAGGATGTCTAAGGATTACAATGATATCCAGGATCGTTCAATTTACAAATCTCTGACAAAATACTTACTAACTCTCCGATGGACAATGTAGCCTGGCCAGGCCATTTTGATTTCCAAGAGTGATTTTATTTATTTTCCGTTGACTTTTTTGCAAGCGGTATCAATATACTGTATAACTCGGCAAGCTGATTTGAATGGTGTTACTGTCGATGAGTTTGCCTTTAGTTGGCAGAGTAAAATAAAATTAAGACAAAACTTCAAGGACTGTACCATATGGCCTGGACAGGCCATCGCATATAACATCAAGGTCTGGTGGGTCTGCTATTTGGATACCAACAACCCGCTTAGATGTCAAATTTACAACGGAAAACCATCGTCAGATGCCGATCGTGACGTGAATCAAGGTGCATGATTAGTGTTGAATTAGTTGACAAGTATTGTTATACCGGCCAAACAGTATAGTGCGATATATTTTTTACATTACTCGAATCCCCAGATTTCTGGTAGAAAGAGGACTTACCATCGTTGGTACTGTACACGCAAATAGGGTGTTTGTTCAATATACACATTTGCAAACTTATTGACAAGTTCATAAACACTATTATAACACGTGCCTCTAAAACTAATTTGCTAGCCCACACCTCTCATGTGGCCGGCCATGCCACATTGCCCATCTAAAGGGGTAAAAGTACATTTCCCATCGCAGGGTTAACAATAATATCATCTTTCAACTCGTTACGAGTAACTTATCTTCAAACCAATTGTTTTTTTCAGTAGTAAAATATTTATAACTTTTATAATCGAATATTGATAATCTAAATTACATTAGAGTATAACATTTGATATGTTAGCACGACGGGTAGTTTTAAATTTTTTATAGCTTATTGTGCATAAATTGCCCAATAAACATAAACAAGCGTCTATTGCGTGAACATATATTCAGGCTTTCGACGAACTCGTGCAAGCTTTGTTGGAAATATTCAATAATGTCGCAGTTAAAACTTTTAAAAACACTTTCAGGTCCATAAATAAGCCTTTGTCGTGTTATTCTTGCTTTAACACGCTCGGAAAAATATTTATAGTATTTGTGGGAGGTATTTATAGCGTGGCATTTAAAGACCACATGTGGTTAAATATGCATATTGCATAGAAGCGGATATTTGCATATTTTAAAACTTCAAAGCCCCTAGGCTTTAATTAGAACTCAACACCGGTGTTGCCATGGACATGTTGTTGCTTTCACGGGATAAAAAAATTTTCAAAGAGGGACAAACTAGGTTTAAAAAAATAATATTTTAACAATATCCTGTTTATCAATGAGACTTTTTATAACTAAAACGTTAGAAAGAACAACCTTGAACGTCAAGGAAAAAAACGCCTTTGCACATTCAAAATAAAATATGTGACTTTGTCTGTATTCATTTGGGTCACAAATCTCAACTATTTATAGAAGAAAAGAAATAGATAACAATGCTTAAATGTAATAGAAATAATGTATAAGATAAAAAAAATCTAATGGATAATATGATTTTGCATTACGTCAATTTGAAGTAACTTAGTGTGGTTCTTCTGGTAGGTACTTCTTCTTTAGAGACTGGGTAGGTTACTGGTAAAAAGATGCAACAAAAAAAACATACCCATTCATACCTTAACATAATCATTCTACCTCTTTCCTACACGAATGTCACTTTTATACACTTAAATATTCGTAAATTACAAATAAGAAATTAGACGCCTTTGCACTCAGTTTACTTATATGGCATGTCAATCGTCGTGGACTGAGAAATGTGAAGATACATAGGATAATTAGTACAACCTGCACAGCCTTCAGGGGGTGTTGAGACAACAAAATAAACACTTTAGCTCATAAAGCAAGAAATTATACGCTGTACATGTACTGGCAAAAGGCGAACTAAATGTTTGAGAAATCCCCCAGAGTAGTTTGTCCACAACCAACTTATCCATAAATATCGAGCTGCAGTTCAAGTCGCTGATGCCAGACATCGAAGGTTTTGTTCAACTTGTGTCAGGAGCGGAACATGGAAAATGAATCGAGTAATAATATAGATTCTCAGTAAAAGAATGTTTAACGTAATGTGCTAAAACTAATTTCAATGACAGACGTTTTCATGGATAATCACATCTTATTATCTTAGTAATTACGTCCACTTTGGGACTTTTATAACTAGCGCAGACCCTGAAATAATCACAAAATTTGACTTTGCTTACCCTTAGAAATTTAAACAAAACAAATACTCATTTTAAATGTGATATAATAATAATTTTTATGAAAAATTAATGTCATTGGCAGGTACTTTATCGCTTGTTTGAATTCTTGACACATCAGTTCAAATTTTAAACTACAATTAAAATAATTTTCTGTCCAGATATTATATTGATGTTCTGTTCAAATATTATATTATGTTCGATACATTATCCATTGTCTGAATTATTTACATATCAACATCAGGTCAGATGTGGCAGATGATGGACACTAAAATGCCTTTCGAAACGTTGGCTAAATAAGGAGGTAGCAGAACACGGCACAATACCCCAAAAATAAATCACAATAATGCATTTGGCCATGAAAATCTCAAATCATATCTAACAAAGCTGGGGTATATAAAACCCAGATGTTTCTGAAGGTATAAATATTTTCGTTGCACCGTGGATGCAACCAGCATCTTTTTTTAAATAAATTCATCTAATTTGTTCTGATTAACGTGTCATTTGTTATCGGGGCATCAAGGCAGGGGGCTTATAACTCATCGCCAAGAGATTCTGGGATCAGCATTTCAAGTGAAAAAATTACTCATTTCTAATATTTCCCAAAAGTAATTGAAACATAAGCCCGTCAGACATGCTGTAAAAAAACTAATTTCACTCAATGCCTACCGGAAACAAAAAAAAAATGCCATGAAAGAGCTTCCGAAATATTCTTTCGGCAGAAAAACAGATGGTCGATACGGTACTGGTAAATTTGCATATAAATTGAAAATCCACGTCAAATAAAAACCACTTAGTAGAACATTGAATGCCTGCCGAAAAGCTTTTATAATGGGACCTTTAATTTCCTTGAAATATGCTTCTAATCAAATTTTCCTCAGTAACTCAAGTGAACCATGTCGACTGCCTAGTCATTACTTGATAGTAATTATTGATTTGGAAAATATATTCCAACGACTTATGACATCATGTAATGTCAGTTAATTCATTAATAATTACATAATAGAGCAAGTTATGGAAGGGTTGACTTATGATTATTTGAAACATCCCTAAAATGCGAAGGTTTGAAATTGATTAAAAAATTTAAATAGTAAAAAATCAGAGAAATAACATGTTCATACTCGAATCATAACATATTATTACTATCTACCTTTATATATTTAGGAAACAATACTTAAGTACTAAGTAATTCTGTGAACAGTAGACCTCGGGTCCAAAAAATAATGTTTTCAATTTGCTCTTCTTTTTTGAAGTGAAACTTCTTTACGCGCGTCATGCAATTTCTAGGACCGGAGTAAAACCGACTCATGACCGAAACGAAAATGCGGGACCACCGATTAAAGTTCATTTGATCTAGTCAAAGTTTTGAAGTAACATATAAATGCTTCTTAGCTCATCCCGACAACTGGCGTTGGTGGTGTAATGGTCAGCATAGTTGCCTTCCAAGCAGTGGATCCGAGTTCGATTCTCGGCCATCGCACATTATTTTTTTGTTTTTAACGCCTTTTTCATTCAATATCTTATTTTTTAGTAGGTCAGAACATTTTTTAAAAGAAAATAATATTGCAAAATAATAAAAACACTTATCTCACTGTGATAAAACATTACTCCGCTAGAGCGCGCTTTGCGTTATTGTGTTGGATTAAAATTATTATCTAATCCGTATATTATGATAATTGTATTACATTTATTTAATTAATTTATTTATTTTGATAAATATATATTTATTTTATTTATTTATTTATCAGCTGAAACTAGAAGTTTCACTTCTGTCTTGCGTAGGCTTGACACACCCACTTTTTCAATTTCCCCTGAAATCATAAGGTTTATAAGTTGGTACTTAAACACTTACCTACTAAATTATAAACCATAAATATTTCACTTAACTTTTTTTTTTAAATTTCAAATAAGGAATTATTCAATTTTTTCAAAGAACCGTTTCAACAATTAATGACTGCAAATACATCTACAAACTTTCTCAAAAAACATATCGTAGCCTGGATAAAAAATCAAGATATTCACTTTATTCAGAAGATTATAATTCCAAACCATACATAACCAAAATATAATAAGTAAAATTAAATATTATACACGTTCTTCTTCTTAATACATACACTCACATATAAATGTGTGTTTTCATGTTTCAATATATGTCTGTGAAAAAAAAAAAATTACTTTCTCCTACAACACATAAATACGTGTCACACCTAATCACAAACACGCTAACACCTCAGCACAGGTTCTCCTAGTAAGGTGTTCACGTAACATACAATATCACCCACACACAGTTTTACCTATATCAACCTATGTTCTTTATTTTTTATACCTTTTTACTGTACTTTTTTCTCTGTACTACAATATAAACCACTGTAATCATTTGTAAATTGTGTATTCAAGAATAGACATAAATAAATAAATAAATGACAATTCTTTTCAAACTTTCTTCAGGCCGGTAGGTACCATACAGTATGTCCGGGGGTAAAGTGTGCTAAATTCGAGGGGTGTTCCACATGACAGAAGTAAAAATGATTATTAATTTTTTTCAAAATTCCAACGATTTAATGTAGTTTGAGGTAAAAAAAGTTGAATATTTTGTTAGAGAAAATAAATATTCTTCGATGGAAAAATATTTTTGTTTGGGAAAATAAACATTGGAATTTCGAAAAAAGGTATTTATATTTTTACTTCTACCATCATGTAGAATCACCTCCCGAAGTTAACGCACTTTACCCTCAGACACCTGTATAATACCTAATGATTACTCCAATCAGAGCGAATCGGAACTGCGATCGTGAGAACTCTGGCGGGATAAAAAAGTAGTGTCTTACAAGGCCACCATCTTGAACCGGAACCGAAACGTAACCAACAAATTTAAAGATAGATGAAATGGTCGAGTTAAAACAAGACTTCGCTACGCTCAATCATTTATAGGCAATAATATCATCAAATTTCAGAGAAATGAGTATCTATATGTCCGCGTCTGTTGTACGTGATTGCCACCATTGTTGATAGAATGCATGTTGATTGTCATCAACATCAATTCCATCAGCCGAGTTTCAGATCGTGATAAGTGAGTTAATTTCTGCTTCCAAGATTTGCATTCATTCTTAACCGAAGACAAAATGGAATTAAAATAGATGTATTTTAAATAATTAAAAAAAAAAAAACACTCACATATTTTCATCAACTCCTTCAATAAACGTCTTCACTACGTTCAAAGAGCATCATCATGGTAACAATTGAAAAAAATATGGTGATATTATTCGACCTATCGGTGGTTAAATTATTACTGTAAAAAACATCATTTTATATTTTTAATGCGATTGCTTTTATCTTGTTTTTGTAATATTGAAACTAAAAATGTGTTTTGTATTACATGGGATATAGTTGGTAAATAAAAATATATATTTTAAACTGCGGCCATGTACAGATGGCAAAGGCCCCACCGTAAAATTTGGCAGCCAACTCTGGTCTAAAGCGCCAAAATACCTTTACCAGTGAGTCTTCACAGAAACCTTCAGTCCGTTTAATAGAGCCTCCTTAACAAACGGATTGCAATCTTTGGAGTACAGATTTTACGTGAGAATGCTGTCCTTGTTCTATTGGTATTTTAATGGAAGATTCTCAGGTGAATTAGCGCCATTGATCCCTTCGGCACCAAAGCACAGTCGGGAAAAACGCCAAACGCGAGCCCAACACGTTCACGGTTGGCAGCATAAATTTGCCATATGAAAGGGATACTCCCATGACTCGTTCTTGTATTCAACAGCTTGGCTGTGAAATGATTTGCTAGTCTCTGTGTTTCCTCCCTACTACAACATGGGTCTCTTCAAGACCCAAGTTCACTCCTTCTAAAGTATCCCGAAAGATGACATAGGCCCTGAGAAAAATTGTTTATCTACGGGACTCTTGTGTGAAGTAAATGTAGAAAAAAAGAGAGAAAGGCAAAATAGCAGTTTTTACGTGTGTTATCCGTAAAATGCAACTGAAGCAAATAATGCAGCGTCTCTAAGTAAACAACTGCCAGGAGATATTATTGAATCGACCACTTTGTTGGTTTTCAACAAACATCCACAACAGGCAAAGTGGTGTGTTTACAGTATGTATACAAAGAAAAAACTTATGTAACAATTTTAATCGTTGAAATCTTAATAATCTTTAACATATTAAGTACTGCACTCGACTAGCAAAAAAAGTTTTCTCGCTAACGCAAAAAACGCGTGTTCAACTTCAGTATCGAAAACGCTCACGCCTTCACACGATAAATTGAGACAAATACTATGAAAATTTAGATAAATTATGTATACTTGGTGCATTCACATGGAGTATCTGACCCCCTAGTCCTTTGTTTTTGAAGGGTGATTTATATAGAAAAGACCTACCGTATCTTTAATGATTTGGCTGAAACACTTCCTTTTTAAGCAGAATATTGAAATTGGGCTGAATTTTATATAAAATAAATATCAAGGGCATGCCTACTCCAGAGTGTAGAAAAAAATCTTTTTCCTTGTACTTATACTTCAAGAAAATATAATACGTCTCCTTTTTATTATTTTTACGTTGATCGTTTTTATATTTATGAAAGTTTAACTAACATTGAAAAAAAATAATACGAAGTTTGTTTCTTTTATCTTAAAGCAAAAGCTCTTTATATTTTTTTTACATTGTGGGTATAATTTTCTAATCAGAGTTGTTTTTTTTTAACATTGTTAAAAAGTTTTAAAGGTTTTTTATCTGAAGAATTTTGAAAATTGAAAAGACATGTGTATAATTTTCAGGGTAATTATGTACCATTAGTGACATCTATGAATGCTAAATTATATTATTTATGAAAGGTTCGCGCCTCTGCTAATTGCTTGATTAAATTCTGTCAGCAAAGACGATTTCTGTTTTGCGGCCTTTTAAATTTGAATGTCAACAGTCTTTTGTCAGGTTATAAAAAGGTGGTCTTTGCTTACAAACGCGCTCTAATAAGAAAACAATCAAAGGTTTCACCTCTCCGAAATAACTACGGGAACTAGTACCGGCACCCAGAATAGTTATTAAAAAGTGCCTAATCATACCTGTGAAATTGGAAGTTTATTGTCAAATAAAAAGTGATTCAGTTTAACTCTCAAGAATCTGACTTATTATTCTAAGGACCCCAATTTATAACATGGTCCTAGCGATCCGGATATTGTAATCCAAGCGAGATTACAGAAATTTAAACAAAAACCAAGCGGCCAAAAATATTGAAGAGATCCTTGAGAGATCAAACTGGAAGTAGCTGGAAGTCTGAGAACCTGGAAACACGCCATCGCATCAGACAGATAAGTCCAATCCTTCCAAATCCAACTCCTATCACATCTAGAATTCCCAAAATATCTTTATTATTTTATTCAAATAATAATTTTAAAAATAATTTGTTACAAGATATTCCGATTTACTGTTTGTCAACATCATAAAAATTGCAAGTCATAACTTAATTTTGTATGACATTTCACAATAACAATATTACCTACGTGTTTTATGTGCAGATTTTATCAAAAATAGTAAACATTGTAAGGATTTTGTCATCATTTCTTTCAAATTGGAGTATTAATACGCGAATAATTTACCAGTTTTAGTGAATTATTTTGTGATCATTTAATTATCGGAAATTTATTGTCGCGATTCATAATACGATGGAGAAATTGAAAGTATTAGTAAACAAACGCGGAGTTTTAAGGGGAAAATTAACCAGATTCAATGATGCATTGAATACTCTTTCAGCTCACGAAATAAAACTAAGATATGACAGAATTAAATCTATAATTGATGAATTTGAAGTTATTCAGGATGAAATTGAGGAAATCTCAGATGTAAATGAAATCGAAAATGCTTCTCAGAGAGAATCATTTGAAAATCAATATTATTCATTAATGGCAACGGCCAAAGGTGCATTAGAATCCGTAGAACAATCGAGGGTAGAAATAAAATTACCTGACCTAAAGTTACAAGAATTCCACGGAGATCAGAAAAATTGGAACACCTTTGTAGAAACTTTTAAGAATATAGTTCACAATAATAAATCGATAAGCAATGTACAGAAATTTTATTATTTGCAATCTTGCTTAAAGGGAGAAGCAATTAAAATCATTTCGAATTTAGAAATCTCTGATTCTGGATATCAAGGAGCATGGGAACTATTACATGAGAGATATTCTAATTTAAGGGCAACTGTACATAAGCATATTCAATTCATATTCCAAATGAAGGAAATGAAGCAGGAAGATGCAGTCGCATTGCGGCGATTGATAGATGGAACTAACGTTAACTTAAAGGCTTTACACAACTTAGGAGTTCAAGTAAATCAATGGGATGCTTTAATTATTTACATAATTTCAAACAAATTAGATGTGATTACTAGAAAACATTGGGAACAAAGCCCTATTGAAGGGAAGTTGCCAACACTGAAAGAGTTCTTGAAATGTTTAGCTTCACGAGCTCAAACTTTAGAACTTATGCAAACTACGGACAAAAAACCGCACAGCCAAATTAAATCACATTTAGGGATTAATAATAGGGAATCAACTGTGTTATTATCTGTAAAAAAGGGAAAATGCACATTCTGCAGTGAGGATCATCCGATCTTTTACTGCAAAAAATTTCTAAAATTAAAAATATCGGAAAGGATAGAAGCCTTGAAAAAGAGCCGAGCATGCTTCAAATGTTTGAAGCCGGGTCATCTTGCACAGGATTGCAGGATCACCTTTAAATGCAAACGATGTGACAGTAATGATCACAATACGTTGCTTCATAAAGAGGGATTCCGAGTAGAATCTCCAAATTTAGGAACTGAGGCAGAAGATGTCTCAGTTAACAATCATTCTGCCGTAGGTAAGGCAGAAAATTTAGTATTGTTGTCTACGGCGATAGTAGGTATCGTGGGTAGCGACAATAATTTATATAAGGCAAGAGTACTAATAGACTCTGGAGCACAATCCAATTTTATGAGAGAGGATTTTGCAAAAAAATTAAATTTAAAATTTAATCACATAAATAAGCCGGTATCGGGCCTATACAATAATGTTACACACATAAGGAAAAGTGTGTCGGTAGACTTTAATTCTTTAAGAACTAACTATAAAAATACAATATCTTGTCTGATATTACAGGAAATAACCACAAGTCTGCCGCAAACATCAATACCAAGAAACCAGATTAAGTTGCCTCATGGATTAGAATTGGCAGACCCGAATTTCAACATCGCAGCGCCTATCGACATCTTGTTGGGGGCTGAAGGTTTTTGGGACATCCTGACCAATGATAGAATGAAGTTGGATACCGGTCCCACACTTCAACGAACACAACTGGGATGGATCGTTTCAGGACCGACCAACATATATCCCAACCAAAGGCCAGTATCACAATTCTGTAGCTTATCCATAAATAAACTAAGCAATCAAATTGAAAAATTTTGGAATCTTGAAGAAGTCAACCCCATGAAATATCAAAATCATGAGGAGAAAGCTTGCGAGGCTAATTTCATAGCTACTCATGCAAGAGAAGAAGACGGTAGATTTACAGTAACTTTACCACGCCGTCCTTGTATTGATCAATTAGGAAACTCATTGACAACAGCGGAGAAAAGATTCCAAAACTTAGAAAGAAAATTATCTTCAAATACAGAATTAAAATCACAATATGTACAATTTATGCGAGAATACCAGGAACTAGGTCACATGGAGGTATGTGATAAACTAGAAGGAGATCATAACTCCTATTTTTTACCACATCACGCCGTCATTAAGGAATCGAGCTCCACCACTAAGGTGAGGGTTGTTTTTGACGGATCAGCCAAAACTTCCAAAGGAATTTCCCTGAATGACGCCTTGATGGTAGGACCTGTCATTCAAAAGGATTTATATACCCAATTGTTACTTTTCAGAAAACACCAATATGTCATGACAGCTGACATCGAGAAGATGTATCGGCAGATAAATGTGAGTGCAGCTGACCGCAACTTGCAGAAAATAGTCTGGCGCGAATCACCGGAAGATGAGATTCAGCATTACAAGCTGAAAACTGTAACGTACGGGTTAAGTCCTTCCTCTTTCCTAGCTACAAGATGCCTTCAACAAGTTGGTATGGATAACCAAATTACTTTTCCTAAAGCTAGTCAAGTCATAAAAAACAATTTTTACATGGATGACCTATTGACCGGAGACGATAATTTGGAATCCTGTAGAAATTTAAAAGGTCAATTAATTGACATATTGCTGTCTGCAGGCATGAGGTTAAGAAAATGGAGATCTAATATCTTGGATTTGTCATCCAAGTCGGGCCAAGCTGAAATTGCCGGACAGAACAATTGTGAAAAAATTCTATCTGACAAACCCAAGAATGAAAAAATTCTGGGCTTAATCTGGAATAATGAGTTAGATTATTTTTCTTATGTTATAACAAAACCATCAAAGCATAGTGAAAATAAACGCCAAATATTGTCAAGCATAGCATCAACATTTGACCCATTGGGGTTACTTGGACCAGTTATTGTTGTGGCGAAATTAATAATGCAAAGGTTATGGCAATCCAAGGCTTCCTGGGATGAAGTATTACCAAATGAAATACTGATGCCATGGAGAAGTTATATAAATGAATTAAACCAATTGAATGTATTGAAGATTGAAAGGAAAATTGTATGCAAGCACGCTAGTAATATTAAATTACATGGATTTTGTGATTCCTCTGAAAAGGCTTATGGAGCCTGCATTTATGTCACATCAATGGATCACAATGGCAAGCAACATTCTCATTTAATAACATCAAAATCCAGAGTAGCGCCATTAAAATGCATATCATTACCCAAGCTGGAACTATGTAGCGCTGTATTACTAGCAAAACTAATAAAAAATGTCAAACAAGCATTAGGTATGATGGAAGTAGATACATATTATTGGAGTGATTCCACGATAGCGTTATGTTGGATAAAAGGTCAACCAGCACGTTGGAACACATTCGTAGCGAATCGAGTCGCTGAAATTCAAGAATTTAGTAACCCAGAACAATGGCGTCATGTGCCATCTTCTGACAATGCAGCAGATATATTATCAAGAGGAGCTACTGCTGATCAACTAGTGAATTCCTCAATATGGTGGCATGGGCCAGAGTGGTTGACTAGAGAAAACAACACTTGGCCGCTATCGAAAATATCTTGTTCAAACCCTCCGGAAATTAAAGGAAAAAATGTTTTAATTGTAACTAATCCGGAAGAATGGGACATCTTTAAGAAATTCTCTTCTTTAACTAAACTAAAACGTGTAACTGCTTATGTATTAAGATTTATAAATAATTGTGATAAGTTAAAGACCAAAATATCAGGAAATTTAAACGTTGAAGAACTTGAATTAGCTTTGAAATATTTAATTGTATCGTCACAAAAATACAGTTTTCAGGCAGAACGAGAAGCCTTAATAAAAAATGGAAGTGTAAATAAAAATAGTTCTTTAAAGGCTCTCAACCCGTTTTTACATGACCAATTAATACGAGTTGGTGGGAGATTGTCCACAGCAACACATTTAACTTTTCAACAAAAGCATCCTATTTTACCTGCAAGGCATAAGTTGACAGAATTAATAATACGTCACTATCATTATGCGAATTTACATGCAGGAGCACAAGCGTTACTAGCCGAAATAAGGATAAAATTTTGGCCGATATTCGGTAAAAACACAGTGAAACGAATATTACATAACTGTATAATATGTTTTAGATGCCGCCCCGTCGTGGGCCAGCAAATTATGGGTAATTTGCCTGTGGACCGAACCACCCCTAGCAGGCCTTTCTCTGTAACCGGTTTGGACTACGCGGGTCCGCTCCAAATCAAAAGTGGAGTTCTGAAGAGAGCTCCTCTAATTAAATCGTATCTATGTATTTTTGTTTGTCTTGTTACTAAGGCTGTCCATTTAGAGCTAGTAACAGATTTATCTAGTGAAACTTTTTTAAATTGTTTGAAACGGTTTATATCTCGCAGAGGTCAACCCAAGAAAATATATTCCGACAATGCTTCTACTTTCAAAGGAGCATGTAATAAACTGGAGGAACTTTATGCCAGTTTGAGAAAAAATGATGACAAAATTCAGGAGTATTTAGCAAATAGGTCAATAGAATGGCATTTTATCGCTCCACGCGCACCAACGCAAGGAGGTCTGTGGGAGGCCGCAGTCAAATCTGCCAAATATCACTTGTATAGAATTACTAATTGTTCATCTTTAACTTTTGAGCTTTTTTATACTGTACTATGTCAAGTCGAAGCCTGTCTCAACTCCAGACCCTTAACACCACTGTCTAACGATCCTAATGATTTAAATCCTCTGACTCCTAACCATTTCCTTATGGGCACAAATGCATCTGTTATTCCAGAAGAAGATGTCCGAGATGTACCATACAACAGACTAAATCAGTATCAAAAAATGACAGAACTAATTCAATCCTTTTGGTTCAGGTGGAAAAAGGATTATCTGGGAGAGCTTCAACGGAGAAACAAATGGCAAACCAGCAATCAGAGGTCCCTCCAGGAAAATGATCTAGTTATTTTGAAGGAAGATAACTTACCCCCCACTCTATGGAAAATGGCTCGTATACTATCCTGCCATCCTGGAGCTGATGGAATCACAAGGGTAGTCACCCTCCGGACATCACAAGGGACGTTCGTGCGACCAATTACCAAAATCTGTCTGCTACCAGTAGAAGACAACTTTGAACGCCAATGACTGCGTCGTTCAACAAAGGGCGATATGAAGAAACACCACGATCGTGCAATTTATGTTTTTTCATTGCACGCCACAAACTGATGTAACCAAATTGATGACCCTGGCTCAAATTGATGAATCCTCGTGCAAAACTGATGACCCCTCGTGCACAAGGTTATTCTCATGTAAATCATAACAAGGAACCCATCCAGATGGAATTAGAAGATGAAGCCAATCAAGATTTGTGTTGTGTTGTTAAAAACTGAATCCTTTATATTTTATATGTATTTTGTTTTTTCTTTCAATGATTTTAGAATTTAAATTTTTTATTTTTTATTTTGGTTAATATTAATGTTTATATTATGTAGTTATATAATTTTTCTTTTATTAGAAAGAACCTTAATTGGTGAATTAAGTTTCTTTCGGGGGGTGCATGTATAATTTTCAGGGTAATTATGTACCATTAGTGACATCTATGAATGCTAAATTATATTATTTATGAAAGGTTCGCGCCTCTGCTAATTGCTTGATTAAATTCTGTCAGCAAAGACGATTTCTGTTTTGCGGCCTTTTAAATTTGAATGTCAACAGTCTTTTGTCAGGTTATAAAAAGGTGGTCTTTGCTTACAAACGCGCTCTTATAAGAAAACAATCAAAGGTTTCACCTCTCCGAAATAACTACGGGAACTAGTACCGGCACCCAGAATAGTTATTAAAAAGTGCCTAATCATACCTGTGAAATTGGAAGTTTATTGTCAAATAAAAAGTGATTCAGTTTAACTCTCAAGAATCTGACTTATTATTCTAAGGACCCCAATTTATAACAACATGCTATGTAATCCATTACATCAGAAAGATTTTTTTCAAAGTCGCTAAAATTTGTTAATTTTTCAAAACACCCTTAATAAAATAACCAATATTAATATACTATGATTTTTAATTTAGCAAAATTGACAGCTAAAATATAATTTAAGAATGCCCCTGAGATATTTGTAATTTATTAATTCCGCAAATACAGACTAATTAACACTAAAAAAATTATATTTCAAATTAAAAAAAAAAAAAATTGCATTGCTTGCAATACGTACCAGTTTCTGTTTTATTAATTTATTTACGTTGAATGAATGGTATCTGTTATATTAATTCCGCTTTTTAACAAACCTAATTCTAACATTAAATTAGTGAGCAAACGTGTAATTTTGAAGTTTAATATGTATTGCATATGTCTTATCATGGCTAACTTGTAATAGACTTTTCTTAAACTATAATAAACATTTTACCTAACTGTTTATAAAAACAGTAAAAACAAACCTCCCAATAACCTTAAAATTAGATTACATAATGCTAACTGTAATAAAGTAACATGCACCTTGTACGAAACAATATTCCGTCCGTACAATACTGTAAATGCGTAGGTAGCTGGGTACACTTTTATTAGTGTTTCAGTCTTGGTGGATAGAATTTAATGTCAAAATCAGAGAGGGATTGATTCCCAAGTCTGAGTCGACGAAAGGAATTTAAGACTGGAAAAACTGAATTTAATACTGAATTAAAAACACTTGAAAATATTTTCTTGAGATTTGTAGACTTTGGAGATGGTTTCTTCAGGAGAGAAGTTTCTCTTCAGGGGTAGTTTTTGAACTGACTTTGTATGGAATTCGGCTCTCTATTTATAGAACGTTTTCAAATCGAACCCTCTCGGGGGAGTTTTCACCCTTTTCGTGAGGGGTGAGTTGGTTAGGTATTTTTCCTCTTTACAGTTAATTTGTTTAGAGGAAAGTTATATTTTAATATTATACCTTTTACCAGGTCAGTTCAATTTACCCAAACCACCTCCTTCAGTCCCGTTTATTTATTTTATAATAAATTATACAAAGTTTCATATTGGGGTTGAAGCAAAATATCCTTGGTTTGAACATTTCCCAAAGAGTAAAAAACATATTTAGGTACAATTCTTTAAGTTATTATGTTAGTATATAATCATTTCTTGATGTTGATATTTATTCTGTGGTCGTATCTTCTGATATTTTCCTGTAAATTGAGTCTGATGTCATCATAGGTGGTCGCATCAATTTTCGTTATCAGTGTTTGATAAGGGCTTCAATGGAGTATGCTGAGCTGTGATTGGTTGAAAACTCGGCGGCCATCATGAAATTCCTTCCGGGTAGTATGGTGGGGGGGTCACGTAAATACTGGGTCGCTTCCTTAGAGCGGTTCATTCCGTGGGTTGGTGGCTCCGAGTGAGGTGCTGGATGGTTATTTTCAGATGTATTTCAGGTTCTGCTGTTATATTTCTATGTAATTGTCTTGATTAATCACATACAGCACATAATTTGATTAAGTAATTATGATTTGAAGATTTCCAATTGTGTCGGCGACACGGTATCGAGCGGTTTCGGGGTTTGAGTGTTTTTGTAATTTTTACGTAAATATGAATTCCTCTGAAAGATTCTGGAGGTCTGGATACGTATGATACACACCTCTTGCTTTGAACTTGGAAAAATTGAAAAGATCAAATATTTGGGTATATAATATTGACACAAATTTAAACTGGCAACCACAAATTAATAACACGGTTTCTAAATTAAGATATCTGACGTACATATTTTATAGACTTAAGGAAGTACTCAATGTTGACAAATTGAAAATGATTTATTTTTCTCTAGTGCAATCCTCAATTATGTACGGTATGGATGGGGTGGCGCACAAGATACATTTATAAAACCACTACAAATAGTACAAAATCATATTATTAAAGTTATATATAATAAAAAGAGGACATTTTCGACTGATCAATTGTACAAGGAATCTCAACTATTCATTCTCCGTAAAATATTTTTACTTCAAAGCCTGAAATATGTCCTGAAAAACCCAAACAAATTTCAAAAATATGAACCCAAAATCAACTTTAGAAGAAATCATGTATTTTATACCCCACAAACCAATACCAAACTAATGCAAACTCACAATAGCTTTATTGGACCTCGCACTTTTAACCTATTACCAAAAAAAATTCAAGTAACAACTAAACTAGCGCAATACTAAAAAGATTTAAACTGTGGCTGTACAATGCAAATGTTGAAGCATTATTCATTTAATTTTTACTTTTTTCTCTTTTTCTATTTGTTTCTGTATATTTATTATGATTTTATTTTGTGTTCTTTTACTTCATATATATTATCTTACAATCTTTATTTTTAATATGCACCTCTTGCACAATTTTTTAGATTAACTTTAATTATAATCCTACCGTTTTTCTTTATATGCTTACTGTTATTTTTAGGTACAAAAATATAATGTATACACTTATATTACCCACGCACAGGCTGCGCCTTAGTGGGTTCCCTTTCTTATTATTGTAGAACTGTAATGTCAAAAATGTTTAAATTGGGAAAAAATAAAGGAAATAAATAATAAAATATATACTCTACAGTAACAATGTTATTTTTTATACATATAAATTTCTAAATCCGCATCGTTCATAACTTAAAAGATAGGAGTGTCAAGTCTTTCCAGTATTTACGTAAAGCGTTAATTTATTTACCATTTTTTTAAACCTATCTTCTAGTGTCTATCTCATTCAAAATAAATATAGGTACAGGTGTGATCTTACGCATAAAAAAACAATTTATTCTCGGAAATGAAGGTTAACAAAGAAGGATTTAATATAAATTTTCATGTAAGTTTCTTAAAGATTCTGTAAGTATTTAAATGGGTGCTTTTTATCTTTCCCCTCCAATGTTTATCTTTCACCCTCAGTCCAGACACCTGTGAATTAATTAAATAGGCATAAAACTTATTGCTTCAATTATTCTTCTTGCTGTGAGGTGGCGCGTGAAATATTATGGCGTCGTTATTATTAAAGCACCGTGTAACCTTTGAAAAACGTTTTATACATAACTCTAATAGGGATTAAATACTTTTTACCTAATTCCTCTTAGTTTCCAAAGAGTCTGTTAATCTTTGAATCTAATGAAGATTATTGGTTTTAACAAATTTACGATTAATGGTTCAGAACCGAAGGATGAACTTGAAAGATTTATTCACAAAGCTAGTAAAAACAATTTGCGCTTTCGTATTAAAATGTCGGTACAAATAAGTTTGATTATCGTCCAATAAAAATGATAACAGAGGACGCGATGTTAAAAATAAAATTAAACACTTTTGAAACTATTGATTTCTGGTAGAAATAATTACAAGTGAAATAATTGAATTTAAAATCTCATAACTTCAACTAAATGTATTTCAGAGAGGACCATTTTTAATTAACACGATGTATTACACCTTACCAGTCCATTCTGAAGAAAAAAATAGCCACACACGTCAGCTTTTGACGGCTTCCGTGGACGAGTAGTAAGGCTCTTGACTAGCTATTTGAAGGTCGCGGGTTCAAAACCCGGCGTGCGCAAGTACATTTTATTTAATTGATTTGTGATATTTCAGAATTTATTAATTTAAGTTTATTTGTTTAATTTTATTAATAATAAGTACAAGGGACGTGTTTTCCCATACAAGAAAGAAACTGCAAATAATAAGCGCCAGCACATATCAGCCCTCGACCGGTGTATTAATTTAAGCATAAATAAACCACTCACTAGATCGATATCTTCGGGATTTTTGTATCAAACAAATTGGTGCTAAAAAACCATATATATAAAAATATATAGACAGTAAAATTCTCATTCGGAGTCTACTCATTATACTTTACACCAATAAAAAACTCTGAAAGTTTAATCCATAGACTTTCAAAGTTTTTCATTTCATTTTCAATACATATATGAAAATACATTAAATATTATCATGTGGTGAGCACAAAACATGTCGTCTAGATGTATATATCAAAACTTTTAATAGTGCCCATGAAATCTCTTAGAAAACACCAGAACTTCCAAAAGAAAAAAAAAACATCATTCACAAGTTAAGGCCCTCTTTTTCCCCATTCCTAGTTTTCCTTGTGATAAACAAACACGATCGCTTGTTTCTTTCTCATAGTTATTTACAGGCCGTTCAAATGCACCAATTCGCGGTGCGCAACAATAATGTTATTAGATCATTCTCCAGACTTTTCGCCTTTTCAAATATAAATGTAACATCGATTAGTGACAAGCTGATACATATTGGCTTACGAGCCCAGATGAACGAAAGTCATATCGGCGGGCGCAGGGTGGAAAATACAGTCTGACGGCCTGCAGCGTGTAACGATCTATCTAATGCGATGACGCCGAATTAGATTGCGTTCCGCAGTTTATCGGATCTGGTGGAATATTGCTGTTTTCATTAGGGTATTACCGTTATTAAAATGAGCTGCAATAATTTGTCAGCGGGTAAATTAATAATGTTTGATATGAATAGAATTCACGAAAAACTCTTAATTTTAACATGCTTTTTACTTAATTGAAAAGTTTTTTAGACAGCGTGGTCCTATTTATACTCGTCTGCTTTTTGTTTGTTTGTAATTTTTTTGTACGTTCCATTTCTGTTTCAAAATGGTGGCCGTTTCAATGATTCAGCAAGAAGTATTTTTTTTACTACATTGAAATCCTCCATTCAGAGTAAAGTTTGAAGATGGAATTGTCATTGAGTGTGTGACGGTTTTCTGGATAAATTATATGTTCCTAACCAGTAAAAATAAAAGGCAATGTTCGTATGTGTACCCTATTAACTAAAAACTACTAGACCGATTTAAAAAAAAAAAAGTTTGTTCTTTTAGTGCCAGGAGTAATTCGAGGTAGGAGAAGTGTGTAACGCCCGAAAGGTGTTTCTAATAAAACATATAATATATGGTTTATTATTAAGTAGGTAAATATTTAAGCACATACATGCAAACCATATGATATCAGAGGAAATTTTGTTTTTTAAATTAAACAATAACTTTGTAAACATCACTTATAGGTAAATACTTAATGCCGACCGGGTTTCGCTACAACACGTAGCCTCATCAGGGCAGTATAATACTAAAAATCTAAAAATTAAATTAACATGTGTGGATTTCACAGTAGGTGGACAGTCTGAGCTACAGTGGAAGAGGTAGGGATAGGTGGGAGGTTGAGAGGCGAGTGTTCTTTGTCAACAGGGAACAATCTGAGTATAGGACTTTTATTTAGGTTTATTTGGTTGTTGATGACTTTGCTATTGACGTTTTTGGCTTTCCTTAACTCTAGCGCTTCTAAGTTATCCAACCTAAGACCTATTCCGTTTTTATGTAATAGACTGACGCCAGTATTTTTGTCGAACGTATGGTTGGTTGCTATGAGGTGATTTGCAAATTCGGAGAACCCATTACTGGTTAAACATCTTAGGTGTTCTTTGACTCGTGTTTTGATATTACGCGCTGTTTTGCCTATATAAAACGCGGGACAGTCTCTACATTGCAGTGAGTAAATACCTGAGTGATTTAACCGATGTTCTTTGTCCTTAACGTTCATCAAAAATTTACTTATAATATTGTTAGTGTAAAAAGCTGGTTTGATATCTGGTGGGAGGTTTTTTATGCTTTTTTGAGAGAAATTATCGATGTACAAAATTCTACGCCATTGTTGAGGTTGATTATTATTAGTTGATTTATTATTATTATGAGGGGAGCTGTTAAATAAAAATTTACTTGTCGATAATCTTTTTAATTTCTTATTTAGGATGTTATTGACCATATTTGCATTATAGCCATTATTAATCGCGATTTGTTTAATCGTCGCTAATTCTAATAAGAAGTTGGAATTTGATAACGGGACGGTAACTAATCTATGGATCATGGAGTGGAAAGCAGAATGTTTGTGGGAGATGGGATGGTTAGATGAATTATTAATAGTTGTATCAGTGTAAGTGGGTTTACGATAGATTTTAAATTCTATTTTATTGTTAATGATTGATAGGGTGAGATCTAAAAAGTTTAAGCTAGAATTAGTTCCTATTTCTACTGTGAATTTAATTTTTGTATGACCTATAAGTGATGTTTACAAAGTTATTGTTTAATTTTAAATTATAATGTCACATCACAAAGTAACCGCTTCATATGAAGAAATTTTGTTTTGATTAAAAAAAAATTAGAAACATACTTTTTTGGATGCGATGTCCACTGTTCATTGAATTACGGATATTACGAAAAAATATATTTTAAGCGGTTTTTTTTTGTTTTTTTTATTCAATTTAATATAAATTCATGGTTGTTGCATACGAAACTGCTGAGGAATTATAGCTTCAGATTAACATGAAAGTGCGCTTTAA